>CM070031.1:7507108-8107108 GCA_036247105.1 Cirrhinus mrigala
TTAAATCAAATAATGAATTAAATATAATATTTTAAAATATAGATCAATATCTGCAAATGAAAATTGAAAGAATAGTAGCGCCATTATGCTCCGGGCGTCCCGAGTTCGAGTCCCGGCTTGTGGACCTTTCCCAATTTCGCCAAATTCGCTAGCGCAGTTAATAAAAATGGTTTGGTATATCAAAAAAAAAAAGAAAATTTTGATATACCAAACCATTTTTGTATAAGATCTACTTTTTCGAACTCGTCCTAAACGGTTTGTCAATTTTGGTGAAAATCGGACAAACTGTTTAGGACGAGTTCGAAAAAGTAGATCTTTCGGAAAATGTAAAATTGCGAAAAATCTTGACAATAGAAATGAAAACCTTTGTATGTATTCAACTCAGTATGAGCCAAGGAATCAGAAGAAAAAAAAGGATTTTCCTTTTAGACCTTACAGTTCAAAAATTCTTAGCAGAAACACGAGTGCAAATTTGGCCTATTGGTGGCGCTAGAGAGTTTGAGTTAGAGACTCCAAATTTGCTGTGGTTAATGATGAGACTGTCCTCGATCTGTGTGCCAAATTTCATAACTTTCTCACAAGCGATTCTATAAGATTCATGAGATTCATTACAATATGTTAACCGTTTGGAAAAATACAGCATTTTACTACAAAATCTGAAATGGTCCACTCAAAATGGCTGACATAGGAAAATTTGGTAACGGTTGATTCGGCATGCTACTCCAAATCTAACAAGATCACTCTTATGATTTTTGGTAAAATTGAAAATATAAACAACTATAAAAATGTTATATCTTTTGACCAGTAGGTGGCGCTGTGCTGAAACTGCTCATGTGCCCTCGGTTCATGCTTGTTATAACACATTTTGGTCAGAATCTGCTAAACCGTTGCAGAGATTTAGCCTCATTTCCTTTTTTGCACAAACTTAGTTAAATTCGTTAACACACTTTATGAAAACAGTTTGGCATATCAAAAAGTTTTTGATAACTTTTTGCCAAAATGCTCTGAAGATGATCTGAGCCAATTTTGGTGAAAATTGGACAAACTGTCTAGGACGAGTTCGAAAGAGTAGATATTTCGGAAAAATCTAAATTGCGAAAAAACTTGACAAATTAAAATTTTCATATGCATTCAACTCGAGCCAAGGATTCAGAAGAAAAAAGAATTTTGCTTTTAGACCTTAAAGATCACTCTTATGATTTTTGGTAAAACTATTCAGAAAATATAAACAAAAATGTCAAAATTGTATAGCTTTTGACCAGTAGGTGGCACTGTGCCGAAACTACTTATGTGCCCTAAGGTCGTTCTTGTTATAACACATACCAAGTTTAGTCAATCCGCTAAAGCATTGCAGAGTTATAGCCTCATGTCCTTTTTTGTGCAAATTTAGTCAAATTCACTAGCGCGCTTTATAAAAATTGTTTGGTATATCAAAATGCTTTTGATAACTTTTTGCCAAAATGCTCTGAAGATGATCTGAGCCAATTTTGGTGAAAATTGGACAAACTGTCTAGGACAAGTTTGAAAAAGTAGACATTTTGGGAAATTAAAAATTGCAAAAAATCTTGAAATTTCATATCAACTCAGTATGAGCCAAAGAATCAGAAGAAAAAAGAATTTTGCTTTTAGACCTTACAGTTCAAAAATTCTTAGCAGAAACATGAGTGCAAATTTGGCCTGTTGGTGGCGCTATAGAGTTTGAGTTAGAAGCTCCAAATTTGCTGTGGTTAATGATGAGACTGTCCTCTATCTGTGTGCCAAATTTCACAAGCGATTCTATAAGATTCTACAGAATTCTATAAATTCACTAGCGTGCTTTACAAAAATGGTTTGGTTTATTAAAATGCTTTTGATAACTTTTTGCCAGAATGCTCTGAAGATGATCTAAGTCAATTTTGGTGAAAATTGACAAACAGGACAAAAGATGAGTTCGAAAATGCAGATATTTTGGAAAATTCTAAATTGTGAAAAATCTTGACAATAGAAATAAACATTTTCATATGCATTCAACTCGGTATGAACCAAGGAATCAGAACAAAAAAATTGCATTTAGATCCTACAGTTCAAAAGTAAACATGAGTGTAAATTTGGCCTGATGGTGACGCTTGAGAGTTTGAGTTAGAGACTTCAAATTTGCTGTGGTTAATGTTGAGACTGTCCTCTATCCGTGTGCCAAATTTCATAACTTTCCCGCAAGCAGTTTTATGGGCTGCCACAGACTTACTGACTGGAAGAAGAAGAAGAAGAAGGCAGAATAATAAAAAGAAAACTAACAACAGGTATAATAGGTGTCTGGCCCTAATTATTTATTAACTATTAAAAAGTATTACTATTATTGCCCAACATATATTATACTTTAATAATTAATTCATTATTAATTAATTATAATTTTTAAAAAATAAAATTAATACTATTTATCTATTCAGTATTACTGTATAAAAGCACAATGAAGATGAATTAGTCTTGCAGTTAAATACACAGTATATACATTATTAGCAGTGTGTATCTTCTCTGCTGTTGTCATAGAGATGCTCCTCAAGAAAAGCCAGAGTTTTCTGCCAGGACTCCTCCTGAGCTCGACTGTGAGGAATTGTCTCTCCTCCCCAAAGCACCACCACTACAATACAAAGCAATGTCATTTCAACCTCCTGAAATACAACGCACATGCCAACAACAGCACATTCATCTATCCGTCTATGTATATGACATCTAGTTTCCCATTTAAAAGCATACTGGTGTGGAAAAATAATAGTAAGATGACAGATGATTCTTAGACTAGCCCTTATATTATGTTCCGGGTCAATTTGACCTGCAACACATTTTTGAGTTGCGGGAAATATTGGTTAAACTAGGATGTTTTTCTTTAAATTGTGAAATGATTTCTCATTTAGGTTCATGAACATGCTTGCAACGTTTCAACAATCTGGGTTGTTGTGAAATTCCTTCTATGATTGTGATGTTAGCAGGTCAATTTGACTGACAAATTTCATGGGTAAAAGGATAGTTCACCCAAAAATTTTAATTCTGTCATTAATTACTCAACCTCATGTAGTTCCAGACCCATAAGACCTTTGTTCATCCTCAAAACACAAATTGAGATATTTTTGATGAAATCCAAGAGCTTTCTGACCCTGTATAGAAAGCAACGCAAATGACACATTCAAGACCCAGAAAGGTAGCAAGGACATCATTAAAATAGTCCGTTGTGCTTCTCTCGAGAACATGTGTCGAAGACTGACACGGAAAAGAAGAAATTGTTGAATAAAGTTGTTCTTTTTGTTTTCTTTGCACACAAAAAGTATTCTTGTAGCTTCATAACATTACAGTTGAACCACTGATGTCACATGGACTATTTTAACAATGTCCTTACTACCTTTCTTGGCCTTGAACGTGTCAGTTGTGTTGCTGTCTATGCAGGCTCAAAAAAAAACTTAATTTGTGTTGATGAACAAAGATGAACAAAGGTCTTACGGGTTTAGAACAACATGAGGGTGAGTAATTAATGACAGAATTTTCATTTTTGGGTGAACTATCTCTTTAAAGGAAGGAGCACAGACCCCCCCCCCCCAAAAAAAAAAAAAAAAATAATAATAATAATTTTGATGTCACTTTCCTCTGAGAGCTTATTTTATTTTTTTCCAAGGAAATCTATGATGTGTTGAAGGTGTAATTTTTTAGCATTTTCACATCTATGAATTTTGCTGGGAATCAAACGTATGATCTTGGCGTGGCTTTACTGTTTGAACTTCAGAAAAGCACAAAATAATACATTAAAATATCACAATTTTACATTTAAAATAAAAAAGTAAAATATTGTTTATACTATTTTTTGTGAAAAACAAATACTTATATTTATATAATATTTATCATATTAATTATTAAAATGTGTAAAATTCTAAAATGTTATATTTGATGTAATACAAAATAAAACCAGTTTATAAAATTTAATGGAAATAAAAAATGTTGCTGAATAGACTTTTGAAAATCATACTAATGTTTTACAATATTTAGCATATCAATTATTAAAACGTTATATTTCATATAAGACCAACTATAACTTCTTTGTCCAAATTAATTAAGAAGATTATTTATTTATTTATTTATTTATATGCTGAATTTTCACTCCTTGTGCTTAAAATCTAGAATACATTAACAACTGAATTAAATTTTAAACAGTAAAACAGTTATGAAATGCAAATATTGTAATTATAAACTAAACATGTAAAATAAATATTTTAAAAATAGTTGTTGAATAGTGTTTTAAAGGGATAGTTCACCCAAAAATGAAAATGAACCCATGATTTATTCACCCTCAAGCCATCCTACATTTATTTGACTTTATTCTCTCAGACCAATACAGTGTGAGTTATATTAAAAATGTCCTGGCTCTTCCAAGCTTTATAATGGCAGTGAATGGGTGTTGAGATTTTGAACTCCAGTGTAAGCTCCGGTGAGAAGTGATGAACGTGGAAGCGCAGAAGAGAGAGCAAAACAACACACCGGTCACGAATTAGAAGTACAAAACAAGGATTTGTAAAGGAAAAAAAGGCTGGAGGATTTCGATTTAAGCCAAGAGGAGACTGGTTTTCCTTTGCTGTAAACAAAAGAGATTACGGCTTATAAAGTTTTAAATATGGATATTTTTCTTACACAAACGCATCAATATTCCTTTAATAACCTCCCCTCCCAGAACCGTGTGGAGTATTTTCTATGATGGATGGATGCATTTTATTGGACTTCAAAATCTCAACACCCATTCACTAACATTATAAAGCTTGGAAGAGCCAAGACATTTTTTAATATAACTCTGATTGTATTCGTCTGAAAAAAGAAAGCTTTTTTTTTTTTAAATAACATAACACAAGGGCAATAAACAGCTCAGACACAGTAAAACAACTAGCTTGATTATATATCTATTGGACTTTCACCTTTGGTCTTTGCCTCCAGTAGCTTGAAGTCACTGAATCGGACATGAGGGCTGTAGGGCGGCTCAATAAGATGACCGGCTCCAGGATACGAGAGAACCGTTAGGAGGTGACTGTTCCCGGCCTCCTCCATCATCTTCTTCATCTGCCGAGCAGGAAATGAGATTGGTTAAATCACTGAGCTGAGATTAAACACTTTAATGTATTAAACTGATCGACTCACATCCGCTGCAGCTTCTGGAGCCGGCCAGTTTTGATCGTCCTCACCAGCGATTAATAAAACAGGACATTTGATTTCACCCATCTGGTAAAAACATTAATTGCAAACACATGATTTATTACAGTACAAAACCGCACCAGTTACACAGTAAATGTATTATTTTCATACCTTAACTTTTTTGGAAGGGTCTTCTGGTACTGGCAGCAACAGATCCCGCCAAATTATTCTCATCTTTTCATCATAGCGGATTTTGTCTATGTTCCTTGATATTGACAGAATGACAGACGTTATTGGTACATACTCTACCAGTCAAAAGTTTTTGAACAGTAAGATTTTTAATGTTTTCTAAAGAAGCTCACCAAGCCTGCATTTATTTGATCCAAAGTACAGCAAAAACTGTACAATTTTAAAATATTGTGACTATTTAAAATACTTGTTTTCTATTTGAATATATTTGAAAATGTAATTTATTCCTGTGATTTCAAAGCTGAATTTTTAGCATCATTACTCCAGTCACATGATCCTTCAGAAATTATTCTAATATTCTGATTTGCTGCTCAAAAAATATTTATTATTATTATGTTGAAAACAGCTGAGTAGAATTTTTTTAGGTTTCTTTGATGAATAGAAAGTTCAGAAGAACAGCATTTATCTGAAATAGAAATCTTTTGTAACATTATTAAAGTCTTAATCATCACCTTTGATCAATTTAATGCATCCTTGCTAAGTAAAAGTATTAAAATTTTCAACAAAAAAAAATGTATACTGACGCCAAGCTTTTGAATGGTATAGTGTATAGTGTTACAAAAGCTTTTTATTTATGCTGATCTTTGGATCTTTATATTCTTCAAAGAATCATGAAAAAAATGTACTCAGCTGTTTTAAATATTGAACAACAAATCAGCATATTAGAATGATTTCCGAAGGATCATGTGCAGAGAATACTGGAGTAACAATGTGTAGCTTTGATCACAAGAATAAATTACATTTTTATATATATTCAAACAGAAAACAGTTTTTTTAAATAGTAAAAATATTTCAAAATTTTGCTGTACTTTGGATCGAATAAACGCAGGCTTGGTGAGCAGAAGAGAGAGACTTCTTTAAAAAACATCTTACTGTTCAAAAACTTTTGACTGGTAGTGTAGTTATGTATAATGTATCTTAATCATGCTTGTAATGGGAAGACAGTATTTCTCACTCCTGCAGTGCCGCATAGACATCCGCCAAAGATCCATTGAGCGGCATGATGTGACTCCCACTCACACAAACCACACACTTGGGCTGAAAAATAAATTGCATCACTGATTCTGCCTCAAATCTCCACTGTATTGATGTAAATGAGAACTTAAGATGTTTTTACCTCCACAAATTCGGAGTGTGCTGCCAAACTCAGCGTTACGGGGACACCGAATGACATCCCCATCACAGCCACTCTGTCAGGACGAACTTTTGGGTGTTTTTGTAGAAATGTGAACGCAGTCTAAAATAAAATAAAATAAAAACTTGTCATTAACTTAAAACATCAACTTAAACAATAAAATATCTTAACTATTCCAAAATTTTGACTGGTCTCACAAGTTCTTTGATTTTTTTTTGCCATTTTTGTGTATCTGAACCCTTTCCAACAATGACTGTATGATTTCGAGATCCATCTTTTCACACTGAGGACAACTGAGGGACTCATATACAACTTTTACGGAAGGTTCAAACGATTCAGAAGGAAACACGATGCATTAAGAGCCGGGGGTGAAAACTTTTGAACGGAATGAAATTGTGTACATTTTTCTTATTTTGCCTAAATATCATATTTATTTTAATTTAGTACTACCCTTCAGAAGATACTTACATTTTTCCCAGAAGACAAAATAAGTTAAATGTATCCTAATCTTCAAATTCCAAAAGTTTTCACCCCCCAGCTCTTAATGCATTGTTTCCTTCTGCAGCATCAGCGAGTGTTTGAACCTTCTGTAATAACTGCATATGAGTCACTCAGTTGTCCTCAGTGTGAAAAGATGGATCTCAAATAAAACAACTCATGAACAACTTTCACTAAACAAAAAAACACAGCCGTGGATCAATCAGGTAACAACACAGTATTAAGAATCAAGTGTATGTAAACTTTTGAACAGGGTCATTTTTATAAATTCAACTATTATTTTCTCTTGTGGTCTATATGTAAACATCTTTTATGTGAAATATCGTATTCAGGTCAGCACTAAATAAAAAAAAAACACGCATTTTGTATGATCCCTCTTATTTTGGTAAAATAATTAACATTTTGCAGATTCTGCAAAGTGTATGTAAACTTTTGACCTCAACTGTAATTACCTATTTGTTAATCTGAGTTATATATTCAGTTGTTTTGTAGCACTCATGTACCTCAAAGTAGGTGTTGTCCAAGTGTTGGAGTTTTCCTGCAGCATTTTGAAGCCCAACATATTCCAGGGCCAGCGAGACATAGCCGTGGGATGCCAGAAGCGCTGAACAGTACTCAACACGACCTCCCTGCCCTCCCCAGAGGTCCAGCACAGCAGGAAAGGGGCCAGAACCTGCATTACAAAACCATGCGCATATAAATGGAGAGTCCCTTAACTCTCTATAAATGTAGACAGAATGTACAATGATTTACATTCATCTAAATGTACAAGGTTACAGGGTAGGCTAGTTTTAAAACAAATGCTTCTTTCGTGGCACAATA
Source organism: Cirrhinus mrigala (assembly GCA_036247105.1). Classification (NCBI taxonomy): domain Eukaryota; kingdom Metazoa; phylum Chordata; class Actinopteri; order Cypriniformes; family Cyprinidae; genus Cirrhinus; species Cirrhinus mrigala. The sequence goes on from CM070031.1 coordinate 7,514,955, forward strand.
AAATACATATTTCATGTACTGAAAAACCTTACTGACCCCAAACTTTTAAAGGATCAGTTTACTTCCAGAATAAAAATTTCCTGATAATTCACTCACCCCAATGTCATGTTCATGTCTTTCTTTCTTCAGTCGAAAAGAAATTAAGGTTTTTGAAGACAACATTTCAGGATTTTTCTCCATATAGTGGATTTCAATGGGGATCAATGGGTTGAAGGTCCAAATTGCAGCTTTTGTGGTTAAAAAGTATATGAATCATTAGATAAGACCCTTATTCCTCGGCTGTGATCATGTAGAGGCCTTTGAAGCTGTATTGAAAACTGGATCTTCAACCATATTGATCCCCACTGAAGTTCATTATATGGAAAAAAAAATCCTGAAATGTTTTCCTCAAAAACCTTAATTTCTTTTTGACTGAAGAAAGAAAAACATCTTGGATAACATGGGGGTGAGAAAATTATCAGGAATTTTTTTATTCTGGAAGTGAACTACCTTTTTAAACTGCAATATAAATAAATACATTCATATTATAATTAAATATATTAATTAAAGAATGATTAATTTTGCCTTATATTATTACAATTAAACATTATTATAACCTATACTAATGATATATAGGCAAGAACTGCATCTAATCACTGATCCATACCTGGAGGAATGAAGAGTGTCCCCTTTATCTCACCCTTTGTCACTTCAACCCTCTGGACTTCAGGGGCTAAATACCAGCGTTCAGCGGTAGCTGATGTGAGGGGTGTGCGATGCTTGAAGCCCTTAGCAAGGTGTCCTTCGTACACGGAAATGACCACTTTGATGGGTGTCTGGACATTGTTCTTCCGAAATCTGTCAATGCAGATCAGAATCATCTGTCAAGTCAGCGCGTGAGGGTAAAACATTTTCCCATGCAGATTTCACATTAGGTTCAAGTTGGTCACAGGAATTCACCGCATTGACTAACTGAAAGCTGCTTGGTTTGAAAGTGGCTTCTGTGTGAGATTCATGCATTATAACGCTATTGATAATGTAATGCCACTTTCTGATAAAATTCTCATTTCATTTTCAAGAAAAAATACCAGCATAAAGTTTTGCAAAGACATAGACTTCAGTCAGGGTAGTATGGAGCGTTCAATGGACTGCACTGTTGTTTAATGACAATACCACTTGTTCAGCTGACTAAACATCTGGGAAAAAAAAAAAAAAATCAGTAGACAAAAACTCCAAAAAACAGTTTTAAAAGGTGTGGGTTGGCAAAAATTGCATGATCTAGGACCTTTATATCGTGTGTGCCTTTGTAAAAACTGTAAGTCAACTCTTCACGGTCAGGGTTGCCAGGTTGTCACAACAAAAATCCACCCAATTGCTACTCGAAACTAGCCCAATCACATTTCGGTGGGGGGTCCCCCGGTAAAAATCGTGTTCTAGGGGGGTAAAATACACAATCTTTGGCGGGATTCTTGTGGTAAAATTTGCATTCCAGCAGAGTTGCCAGTTTTTTTTTTTTTTTTACAACAAAACCCGCCCTAATAAAATGAAAAACAGCCTGTGGCAACACTGTTAAAGTAGCCCAATTCCACAGGAATACCATAAGCCTGGCAACACTGCTCACAGCCTCATTTTTATCCATGTTAAATTCAATATGGTGTCTAACTTGATAGCAGCAGGGTTGCCAGGTTTTCACAATAAAATCAGCCCAATTGCTACTCAAAACTAGCCCAATTAGGTTTCCGTGTGGGGTTCTCTGTGAAAAACACATTCAGGGGGGGTAGGTACACATTCTTTGGCGGGGTTCCCCCGGTAAAATTTGCATTCCAGGGGCTAAATATCACGTTCTTGTGGTCATTTCAATCCGCAGAAGCACTTTCTGGGTTGCCAGATTTTCACAACAAAACCCGCCGAATTGCGATTTAAAATTAGCCCAAAACCAGCTCAGTCATATTTCGGTGAGGGGTCCCCATGTAAAAATCACGTTCCTGGGGGTAAAATACACGTTTCTTGGTGCGGTTCCCCTGGTAAAATTCACATTCCATGGGCTAAATATCACTTTTCTGGGGTTGCTTCAATCCACAAACATTAAAAACAACCAGCAGCAACAGTGGTAAAGTACCAGTTCCATGGGAAATCCGCAGACTTGGCAACACTGCTCACAGCCACATTCAATATGGCGTCTAACTTGATAGCAGCAGGGTTGCCAGGTTTTCACAACAAAACCCACCAAATTGCTACTCAAAAGTGGCCCTAAACTACCCCAAACACATTTTGGTGGTGGTCCCCAAGTAAAAATTGTGCTCCGGTGGGTAAATGACACGTTTTTAGGCAGGGTTCCTCTGGTAAAATTTGCATTCACAAATTCATCTTTAGAAGCCCAATTCCACGAGAAAACTGCAGACTTGGCAAACGTCGTTTTCATTCACGCTAAATTCAATATGGTGTCTAATTTGATAGCAGCAGGGTTGCCAGGTTTTCACAACTAGGTTTGGGGGGGTATTTTGGCAGGGTTGCCCTGGTAAATATCAGGTTTTAGGGTTGCTTCAACCAGTGGACATGAAAAACAACTCGTAGCAACAGTTTTTCGTAGCCCAATTCTGCGGGAAAACCACAGACTTCGCAACACTGCTCACAGCCTCATTTTCATCCACTGTAAATTCAATATGGTGTCTAACCTGATAGCAGCAGGGTTGCCAGGTTTTCACAACAAAACCTCCCTAATTTCTACTCAAAACTAGCCCAATTGCGTTTTGCTGGGGGGTCCCCCAGTAAAAATCGCATTCCAAGGGATAAAATACGTGTATTTTGGCAGGGTTCCGCTGGTAAATATCAGGTTATTGGGGTCGCTTCAACCAGTGGACATGAAAAACAACTTGCAGCAACAGTTTTTAGTAGCCAAATTCCACGGTAAAACCACAGACTTGGCAGCACTGCTCACAGCCTCATTTCCATCCACTGTAAATTCAGTATGGTGTCTTACTTGATAGCAGCAGGGTTTCCCACCCAAAACCCGCCAAATTGTTACTCAAAACTAGCCCAACCACGTTCCGGGGGTAAAATATGCATTTTTGGGTGGGTTTCCCGTGGTAAATATCAGGTTATTGGGGTCGCTTGAAAAACAACCCGTGGCAACAGTTTTAAAGTAGCCCAATTCCGCGGCAAAACCGCAGACTTGGCAACACCATGATAGGTCTGTAGCAGGGGTGTCAAAGTCAGTCGCTGGAGGACCACAGCCCTGAACAGTTTAGATTCAACTCAAATTAAACACACCTGATCAAGCTAATTAAGTCATTCAGGCTTGTTTGACAACTACATGGTTTGTGTGTTAGAGCAGGGTTGGAACTAAACTATGCAGGGCTGCAGCCCTCCAGGACCGGAGTTTGACACTCCTGGTCTAAAGAGTGCATTAGTGCCCGCCCCCTTTTTTAGTGGCTGTTTCTGGAAGTTTTTTTCCATTCATTTCCTTTGTTAAACCGCTATAACCCATGATCCAAACCAACCATCTACAAGGTGAATCACAACATTACAAACTTTGATTTGAAGCAAAAAGGTTTTTGAAAACCAGACAAAAATACACCACTGTGTGCGTATCGGCTTTGATGAATCCCATGAGGCACTGCAAGACAATCAAATTAAAAACAATGGAGAAACATAAAATGATCCATTTAAAGTTATTGATTGTATATAAAGAAACAACGTATTTTAAATATGCAAATATATTTTCAAATCTAGGTATTTTGAGAGCATGGGGAGACTCTATTAAGTCATTCGCGGTGCTTCATGGAATGGGCGGAGCTCAGCTCTCCTGCAGCTCTTTGATTGGTGAGATTTTCTGTACAGCATCATGGGTAATGTAATTTTTAACCAGAGATTCTGCATAAGTTGAAATATTGCAAACTGATGGCTTCAACAAAAGCATAATAACAGTTTTCCTAAGGAGAAAATGAATGGCATTTTTACCCCTGGAACCTAACTATTGCACTATTGACAATGGACTTGGCAATAAAACATGCATGAAATAAAAACCTGGTAGTGCGGTTGCTTATCTCTCGCTTTATTTGCTTACCGGCGACCTGGTTTACTTTCAGGAACAGGCCTCATACTCCACAGCAGACCCATGGCTTCAACTCCCTCAAATGTCCCACCAAGACTTTTATCTCTGGAAACTGTATATTAATAATTCAGCAAATTCTTTAGTGATTGAGAAAACTTTGAAATTGAAACAAAACTGTGAATTTTACAAAAGTTTAAGACGAAGCAGTGTACCTTTAACAGTCCCCGAGGAGTCGCTGGTGTACCGGCCGAACGCTTCCCAATCGTCTCCATCTTCAGAGTGAATCAGTGCGTGAAGAGTGATTTTATAATCGGCAGGTAAAAGCTTAACTTCTATCTCAGTTTTTTTATCAACCAAGCAGCTTAAAGGATGAACAGAAAGTACAGGACCCTCCTCTGCCATGTTATATATCTCAGAAATGTACACTGGAATTGCTGGGAAAGCTCTGAATGAAAAGCAACTGTGGCAAAGGCTTTTATGATACGTTTAACCTGGCCATTGTCCTATAAGGTTGCGGCTCACACAGACAGTTCCTTATTTGGACCTGAAGTTCATAGATAAACATTAAGCCCATAAAAACCTAACAGGTTATTGAAACTGATAGTTTGTCCAAAGTGATAGGATTTCCTGTCATAACGTAATACAGCTTGACTAATTTTAGAACACTGACAAAATGATGAGGTCAGTAGAAAAATTGGGAGCTGTTCTACCATTTATATGGGGAAATTGTTGTTTCATTATTATTTATTATCATTTATACCACCTAAAGCTATTAAATTGCATTCAAATCTTTAATACATTTGTTATGTGATAACATTTGTTAACTGAATATTGGCTAAGTTCTTAAATATTGAAGATTCATTGCATATTGAGAAACTGAGACAACTGTTCTTTTTATTATATGTGACCCTGGACCACAAAGCCAGTCATACTTTTTTTTTTTTTTTTTTTTAAGATTTATACTTTTCATTGATGTATGGTTTGCTAGGATAGGCCAATATTTGGCTGAGATATAACTATTTGAAAATCTGGAATATGAGGGTTAAAAAAAAAAAATCAAAATATTGAGAAAATCACTTTTAAAGTTGTTCAAATGAAGTTCTTAGTAATGCATATTACTAATCAAAAATTAAGTTTTGTATATATTTATGGTAGGAAATTTACAAAATATGTTCATGGAACATGATCTTTACTTAATATCCTAATGATTTTTGGCATAAAAGAAAAATCTATAATTTTGACCCATACAATGCATTGTTGGCTATTGCTACAAATATACCTGTGCTACTTACGAATGGTTTTGTGGTCCAAGGTCACATATATTGACACATTTTGTTGCAATTTGTGGTATAAATAGTTATAAAACACATTTTACTAGAAATAAAATAACAGATCTAATGAAGAAACATGGACTGATGTCTTGTTCGCTCATAAAAGTAAATGCTAAAAACTACTGCATTTTTAAAAAGAGAGTTAGAAAGTATGCTTCAGCTATATATATATACTATATATATATATATACACATACATTGACCAAAATTATAAACGCAACACTTTTGTTTTTGCCCCCATTTTTCATGAGCTGAACTCAAAGATCTGAGACTTTTTCTATGTACACAAAAGGCCTATTTTTCTCAAATATTGTTCACAAATCTGTCTAAATCTGTGTTAGTGAACACTTCTCCTTTGCGGAGCTAATCCATCCACCTCACAGGTGTGGGATATCAAGATTCTGATTAGACAGCATGATTATTGCACAGGTGTCCCTTAGGCTGGCCACAATAAAAGGCCACTCTAAAATGTGCAGTTTTACTGTATTGGGGGGGGGGCGCTGAGTGAAGTTGCTGGATATTGGCAGGAACTGGAACAACGCTGTCGTTTAAGCCAATCCAGAGCATCCCAAACATGCTCAATGGGTGACATGTCCGGTGAGTATGCTGGCCATGCAAGAACTGGGATGTTTTCAGCTTCCAGGAATTGTGTACAGATCCTTGCAGCATGGGGCCGTGTATTGTCATGCTGCAACATGAGGTGATGGTCGTGGATGAATGGCACAACAATGGGCCTCAGGATCTCGTCATCTCTGTGCATTCAAAATGCCATCAATAAAATGCACCTGTGTTCGTTGTCCATAACATACGCCTGACAATACCATAACCCCACCGCCACCATGGGCCACTAAACCCACAACGTTGACATCAGCAAACCGCTCACCCACACAACACCATACACGCTGTCTGCCATCTGCCCTGTCCAGTGAAAACCGGGATTCATCCGTGAAGAGAACACCTCTCCAAAGTATCAGACGCCATCGAATGTGAGCATTTGCCTACTTGAGTTGGTTACGACGACGAACTGCAGTCAGGTCGAGATGAGGACGACGAGGATGCAGATGAGCTTCCCTGAGACGGTTTATGACAGTTTGTGCAGAAATTCTTTGGTTATGCAAACTGATTGTTGCAGCAGCTGTCCGGGTGGCTGGTCTCAGACGATCTTGGAGGTAAAGGTGCTGGATGTGGAGGTCCTGGGCTGGTGTGGTTACACGTGGACTGTGGTTGTGAGGCCAGTTGGATGTACTGCCAAATTCTCTGAAACGCCTTTGGAGACGGCTTATGGTAGAGAAATGAACATTCAATTCACCGGCAACAGCTCTGGTGGACACTCCTGCAGTCAGCATGCCAATTGCACGCTCCCTCAAAACTTGCAACTGCACATTTTAGAGTGGCCTTTTATTGTGGCCAGCCTAAGACACACCTGTGCAATAATCATGCTGTATAATCAGCATCTTGATATGCCACACCTGTGAGTTGGTTGGATTATCTCGGCAAAGAAGAAGTGCTCACTAACACAGATTTAGACAGATTTGTGAACAATATTTGAGAGAAATAGGCCTTTTGTGTACATAGAAAAAGTCTTAGATCCTTGAGTTCAGCTCATGAAAAATGGGGGCAAAAAAAAATTGTTACGTTCATTATTTTGGTCAGTGTATATACATTTATATATATATATATATATATATATATATATATATATATATATATATATATATATATATGGGTTAAAGGGTTAAATAACTTTTATTTTCCAGTGATCTCTGTTTATTATTAAGTATTGAACTGTTACATTTAATGTCACAAAGTCACCAGAAGATTAAGTTATGCCATTTAAATAAATTTGATATAAAATAAAATTAAACATGCATGGATGAATTGTTCATAATAAAATCATCAAGATGCACACAAATACAGAGGACCAAACCTTAAGGTATTTATTTAAGATTTTAATTAATGACAAAATAAAACATAACAATGATTGTCTGAACATCAAATTTTAGCTTTTAGCTATCAATATCTGCCAGGATAACAGTTGAACAAACACAGTATATTAACACAACAAAAGTGATATATTGTAACATGGGCCCTAAACTACTCTTAAAGGGACAATGCACCAAAAAATGAAAATTCTGACATTTGTTCCAAACCTGTAGGAATTTTTTTTGTCTGCTAAACACAGTTGACGGTAGCCATTGACTTCCACACTATGGAAGAAATACTACTTAAGTCTGTTTGGTGATATTCTTTCAAAAAATCTTCTTCTGTGTTCAGCAGAAGTAAGAAACTCTTATAGGTTTGGAACAAGTGAGGAAATGATGACAGATTTTTCATTTTTTGTTGAACTATCCCTTTAAAACCACTGATAGCACCGCATTCAATGTACATATCTAAAAATAAAAGACAAATATAAGTTAAAAATAAACCATGCTATCAAACAGGTAGTTCAAATATTAAATATGTAGTGGTAAATCTGCCTTGGTTGTAACATCATAATAACGTTTTACTTCAGAGACGTGATTCATGGTGCGCCTCCGGCGAATATGAGCTCCAGGGCTGCTTGGATATCTCCGCCGGTGGCCTGGAGGGCTCTCAGAATGAGCTCCTCATCACGAATGCCCATGTCCCGCAGCTGCTGGAGCTGGGACTGCCACTGATTCTACAGATTATCAAACAGAGTCACTTTCAGAATCAGTAATGCTACTTTAAAAACAAAAAATAGTATTGCGTTCCGACTTCAGTGCATATAAAAAGCAACAGGATGCGAGCAAATCTGTCTAATAGAGATGTCTGAAGGGCTTATAATGGTGTAAGATGTAAAATGTCACGGGATGTTGGGTGGTAACTCACGTGTAAACTGGACATGCTGGACACCTGCAGGGCCTGCTGCAGAGCCTGGTTAAACAGATCGTTGGTTATAGGAGTGCCTGCAGGGATTGGAGACACTCCTGAAGAGGTACCCTGTCACAGACAGAGACGTATGCAAATCTCAAACAATATGGACACTGATATTAATATTCTATCTGGTAACAATTATTAATATTAATTTATTATTAATTATTACCTGTTAACAAGTTCTGATATTAAAGGAGAAATCCACTTCCAGAACAACAATTTACAGATAATGTACTCACTCCCTTGTCATCCAAAATGTTCATGTCTTTCTTCAGTCGTAAAGAAATTGTTTTTTGAGGAAAACATTTCAGCATTTTTCTCCATATAATGGACTGATATGATGCCCCAAGTGTGAACTTTCAAAATGCAGTTTAAATGCGGCTTCAAACGATCCCAAATGCAGTTGTAAATGATCCCAGCCAAGGAAGAAGGGTTTTATCTATCGAAATGATCGGTTATTTTCATTAAAAAAATACAACTGAAATACTTTTTAATCTCAAACGCTCGTCTTGTCTTGCTCTCCCTGAACTCTGTGTATTCTGACTCAAGACAGTTAGGGTATGACGAAAAACTCTGACCGTATTTTCTCCCTTAACTTTCTCCCAAAATCATTTCAAAATCATCCTACATCACTGCAGAAGTACCGACCCAGTCTTTGCAAAGTGAACATGCAAAGATGATCAAACACCCTTAACAAAAAAGGTAAAACATTGATATAGGACGATTTTGAAGTTGAGGGAGAAAAAACGATTGGAGTTTTTTGACATACCCTAACTGTCTAGTTAGGGTATGTCAAAATACTAGCTAGAATACACAGAGTTTAGGCAGAGTGAGACAAGATGAGCGTTTGACATTACAAAGTATATAAATTGTATTATTTTTATGAAAATAACCGATCGTTCCGATAAATAAGACCCTTCTTCCTTGGCTGGGATCGTTTACAACTGCATTTGGGATCGTTTGAAGCCACATTTAAACTGCATTTTGGAAGTTCAAACTCGGGGCACCATATCAGTTCATTATATGGAGAAAAATCCTGAAATGTTTTCCTCAAAAAACATAATTTCTTTACGTCTGAAGAAGGAAAGACATGAACATCTTGGATGACAAGGGGGTGAGTACATTATCTGTAAATTGTTGTTCTGGAAGTGGACTTCTCCTTTAAGGGGGCTTGACAGGACACCGTTTTCATCTTAAAACTGAGAACTTTGTATGTGTTCACAAACTTTTGAAAAGGGGGTTTCAAAGTGCATAATTTGCGCACATTACGTGTTCAGTCTATACACCTTATTTTTCCTGTAGAAGTGGGCATGGCCGTTTGTAAATTTTATGGGTGTGGCTTCCAGTCTCATCTGCATCCAGCTATTTTTAGCTGTTTTGTTGCTTGATATTGCAGATTGGTGTGTATTACCATATTATTTTAATGTATTATCTTAATTATGAACACACTGGTTTGTAGTGCAAACAGTTTCACCATTTACTGCACGTTGTTATTCTTGTCGTTACTTCCCTATAGTGGCTAATGAACCGAAAGTCTCACTCATAAGTTTACTTCCACATTGGAGAATGAGGTGTTTTGTTTCTTTACAAAGTGACATTGCCGTCTACTGGCCCGGCATGAAAAATACAGCTTTTTTAGTTGTTTTCGCAGATCTGTGTGAAGGGGGATCATTTTGACAATGTTCTGTCAGTATGTTTTTACTACATTGTTGTTGCGTAAACGTACCCTACATTTTTATACTACTTTGATTAAATTAATTAAAAAACAAAACACTAAGACTTAAAAGTCTATCATTTATAAATGCTGTAAGTGAATTTAGGCTTCACAAAATTATGAAATACTGTATGAAAAATCACTATTTATTTTGAGATCTGCTAAAGATTACATGTAACAGTGTTATTAAATTATTAAATTATGTGAAATATTTTTTTAAGAATCAGAAATCCTAGAATAAAGACTGGACTAATGCCTGATGAAAATTCACATTCACCATGGTAGAAATAAAGGATTAAATGATTAAAATTATTAAAAAAGAAAACAAATAGTTCATTTAATTTAAAAGCTGAACAGTAGCACACTTACTGCATGACAGATGGAGACGCCGGTGTGGTCATTTGCTCTTAAAATACTTATACAGGTAAAAGTAATACATCTTTCGAATCTGTAAAGACTCTACTTTTATTCGTGTGCACTCAGAATAACAACGAAACGTTGTGCTTTTGTAAATTAGCGAAAGCAAAAAGTATGTGCTTTCTGCTGTCTAGGTCTCTGTGAACCTGAGCGAGAAACTTCAAAACTCTGTATATACTTGCCATACAAACATGAAAAATATATCTATAGAGAGTGAAATGTCTACTTTTAAATGAACCAATTCAAATAGAAAACAAATATTGTCGGATTATGTAATCCGTATGAAACGTGCATACAGGCGCATCACTACTAAGGAGATCAGTCAGTGTCGCCGACTTCATATCGTAAGCTGAAAAAAAAGAAAGCACTAGTTTATCAATAAATTATTAAAACGTTAATGCAGTCTCCTTGCTGTTTTTCCCTGACACATTCATAAATATTATATCTGTTGCAAGCTTATTTTTTTTCGCATGCATGCACTTGAGTGCTTCTTAGGCTATGTCGGCAATTAAAGGCTCATTATTATGATTTATATGGTTTATTAATAAACATGCGGCTAATAGTTGACTAATGATTAAAATGAAGAAAAGGAGAAGAATCTTTTGGCGAGGGGAGCCCTAAATCTTACAACACTGAGCATTTAAAGGAACACTCCACTTTTATTGAATATAGGCTCATTTTCCAACTCCCCTAGAGTTAAACAGTTGAGTTTTACCATTTTCGAATCCATTCAGCTGTTCACCGGGTCTGGCGGTAGCACTTTTAGCACAGCTTAGCATAGATTATTGAATCCGATTAGACCGATAGCATCTCGCACAAAAATGACCATATATAATGACAATATTTTTCCTGTTTAAAACTTGACTCTTCTGTAGTTACATCGTGTACTAAGACAGACGGAAAATGAAAAGTTACGATTTTCTAGGCTGATATGGTTAGGAACTATACTCTCATTCCGGCGTAATAATCAAGGAATTTTGCTGCCGTACCATGGGTGCAGCAGGTGCAATGATATTACGCAGCGCCTAAAAGTGACCGGCACTAAGTTTGTGTAGATGGCTGCGTAATATCATTGCGCCTGCTGCACCCATGGTACAGCAGCAAGGTTCCTTAATTATTACGCCGAAATGAGAGTATAGTTCCTAGCCATATCGCAACTTTTCATTTTTTGTCTGTCTTTGTACACGATGTAACTACAGAAGAGTCAAGTTTTAAATAGGAAAAATTTCTAAACTCTTTGGTCATTTTTGAGCGAGATGTTATCGGTCTAAATGGATTCAATGATCTATGCTAAGCTATGCTAAAAGTGCTACCGCCAGACCCGGCGATCGGCTGAATGGATTCAAAAACGGTAAAACTCAACTGTTTAACTCTAGGGGAGCTGGACAATGAGCCTATTTTCAAAAAAGGTGGAGTGTTCCTTTAAATGGTTGTATACATTTTGCCAAACCTGCCATGACTAGCGATTTACCAGACATAAATATTTTTACCAGGAATTAAACATTGCATTTTGATAACTCTGCCGAACCATACTGAATTTTCCTACACTGTTATAGTTCATTAAATTAAAGTTAGTGGCCAATTGGCGAACAGTATTGGGGTAACACAATACAAGTAACGCGAGTTACATAATTAGATTACTTTTTTCCAGGGCTGTCAGTTAAACACATTAACTTAATTAATTATGAAAAAATAATGTGATTAAAATATTTTATCGCAGTTAACACACTGACCCCGCCCCCAGACCTGTACATCATCTTATACTTCATACAGTTGACTGTTGACAAATTGACACAGGGCAACAGCTCCATAAATGCAGTTATGCCACAAAATTTAAGATATTGATGCAAAAAATGCCCCTGTATGTGTTTGTTTCATATTTTCTGTAAATATATCACATATCACACAATATCACACGGACAGCAAGAGCAATATAACACGAGTGCTGATTTTGTCCTGATCTCACAAACTATATTTTAAACACAATATTATGTGTTTTTGCTCAATTTTACAGAGAATATATTACCTTGGAAGCCAAAGCAGAATTGTTGTGCATCTCAGACCAATACAGCGGTGTTTAGTTACTGAATGAATCCGTGTTTTGAACGAATCATGTGAACCAATGATTCAAAAGCCAATTCATAAAGAGAGCCATTTACATCATTCCTGAATGAACCAGCCGGTTGAACGAATTGAATCAAATTGTGAATGACTCAAAAAAAACATTTACCGCCACCTGCTGGCAGATTTAGTTTCTTATTTAGAGTATCATTTCATAAAAAAATAAGAAGAATAAAAACAAAAACATTAAAGGGATAGTTCACATTTAAAAAAAATTCTGTCATGATTTACTTACGCTAATGTCGTTTCAAACCTTTCTTTTGTGGAACACAGAAGAAAGTATTTTGAAGACTGTTGGTAACAAAGCTGCTTTGGTTACCAATGACTTTCATCGTATAAACAAAAAATACTGAGATGTTTCTCAGATTATCTTCTTTTGTGTCCCATATTTCACGTTAGGCTGTTGCAGCCTAAATGTTATGTGCAATAAATCCTTTGTTGAGTCAAATAAAATACTTCTTTATAAAGCTACAATCTGTAATGTCTACTCATTTAACACAAAAATAGCTTTAAATAATCAGTTACACTTTATTTTAAGGTCCAATTCTCTGTATGAACAAACCATCAACTACAAATTTTGCCTTAATAGACTCCTGATTTGCTGCTTGTTAATAGTTAGTGAGGTAACTGTTAAGTTTAGGTATTGGGTAGGATTAGGGATGTAGAATATGGTCATGCAGAATATGTGCTTTATAAGAGTTATTAAACAGCCAATATACTAGTAATATGCAAGATAATAATAGCTAGTTAACAGTGTGAATTGGTCCCTGTACTAAAGTGTTACCAAATAATCTTTTGTGTGTATTTTCAGTCAAATTTATTTTGCAATTAAATAGGTTAATGTAATTAATTACAGAAAAAAAAATGTAATCGACTGACAGCCCTACTTTTTTTTTATTTACTTTCTAAGTAACTAGTAAAGTAATGATTACTTTTAAATTTCAAGTTACTTTTTCAAATAAGTAATGCAAGTTACTTTGTTCTCCCATTTATTTGTCACTTTTTTTTCACTAATTTCACTTTTGAATGTGAAAGGGCCTTTGCAATTGCCAAAATTATAACTTTTGGGTTTTTTGTTATTAAAAATAAATAAGGAACCCCAGCACACTTGACAAAAGTAACGCAAAAGTAACAATGTGTTACTTTCTATAAAAAGTAACTAAGTAATGCAATTAGTTACTTTTTATAGAGTAATGCAATATCGTAATGGATTACTTTTACAAGTAACTTTCCCTAACACTGTTGGCAAATAACACTGTTTTATATACTGACCAAAGCTTATGTTTACTCACATTTGTTGCTTGATGAGTTTTAAGTTTAGGCCTTTTTGTATATATGTAGAGTAAAAACATTAAAGGCTTAGTTACTTCCAGAATTAAAGATTACTGATGCATTACGAGAATTTGTGGTTAAAAAGTATATCCTTTTTTTCTTTTTTTTCAGAAAATGATCGATCATTTCGCTAGATAAGACCCTTCTTTCTTGGCTGGGATTGTGTCGAGCCCTTTGAAGCTGCATTGAAACTGCAATTTGGACCTTCAACCCGCTGAAGGTCCACTATATGGAGAAAAATCCTGGAATGTTTTCCCCAAAAACCTTCATTTCTTTGCGACTAAAGAAAGACATGAAGATCTTGGATGGCATGGGGGTGAGTAAAAATATCAGAAAATTTAAATTTTGGACTGAACTAGTCCTGTAATCCTCTGGGTGGATGTAGTAACAGGTGTACTCTACTGAAGTGTCCTGTACCTGGTTTGCTGTAGTCGGTGTAACAGCGCTGCTCTCAGGGGTGCTGGCGAGGGCCAAAGCAGTAGCCAGTTCACTTTGAGTGATGGGTCTGGGGCCCACAGCGCCGTTGTAACCGAGTGTAGCTGGTCTCATGCCGGCCAAGCCACTAGCAAGAGTGGACGGCCCACCGCGATTTCCCTACAGATGATAAACTGGCTTAGGATCCAATACTGTCAATGCACTATTCCTAATGAAGAACAGTAAATCATCACAAACCGACTGGAATTCCTCCTCATCATCAGACATGCCTTCAAAGAGGAAACCTCCTGTAGATTTAAAAAAGTTTATGCGTAAAAACCACTATGGATCACCAAAATGGCCTGTCACATTATGTAAATGGTGGGCAATTTTTCACTTAAATAGTGTTTAAATGAACGCCCACCTGGCATGTCGCTGTAAGAGCTGGAAGACACGTTTCTGGAGGAGCTGGCGCTCTGCTGGGGCGGCACGCTGCCAGCTACCGAGTGCAACACCAGGATGATGGCATTTACCAGGGCCGGGTGGGAATTGGCCAATCTGGTGAGATAGTTAAGCTCAGGGTATCATCTGCTTTAACCCAAAGTGCACCACATGATTCAAATGTCACATTCGGGTAAAACCTCAACAGGAAGTCAACACAATATGGCGTTGAAACCCCTTTTACTATTTTACTATAATGTGACATTAGCAAAATGGAAAGTCGTTTTAAAAGCAAAATAAATCATTTAATTGTGATTAATTATTATAAACATATACAGTACCAGACAAACTTGACTACTTATGCTTAAATGCTTGAAATTAGACAAATATAAATTTTACCTAAATGTTAATTATTTTTTTTATTTGTTATTATTATTAATTACTTCAACACTGATTAATAAATAACAACATTATTATTATTACATTATTAATGTATTTTTATCATTTAATATTAGTAATAGAAATTTTAATTATAATTATGATGTAATATTACTGATTAATTAATAGTATTTATTTATTATTATGTATTATTTTATATTTTTATTATTACAATTATTATATTACAATAATTATTGTTTTTTATTATTATTATCATCATCATCATTATTATTATTATTTTACATATAACATTATTGACTTGATGATAATTATTATTATGACTGTTAATTATGTGTATGTTGTTTATTCATTGCTAATTATATTAATATTGTTCATTAACAATAACATTACTGATTTGATTATTTATGTTGTTTTTCTTATTAGCAAGAGTAACAATAATTTTCATTATTAATATTACTAATAACAAAAAATAACTATATTAATAATTATTATTAATAATAATTAATTAATTAATTATATTATTATTATTATTGTTGTTGTTGTTGTTGTATTAATATAATAAATTTATTAATAATAACATTACTGATTTATGTTTTTTTGTTGTTTTATTATTATTATTATTATTAGTGGTAGTAGTAGTAGTATTAATTATAATTTTTAATATATATTACTGAATAATAAATATCAATATTTATTTATCATTATTTTATTATTTTATATATTAATTATAATTATTAATGTGTAATATTACCGAATAATATCAATATGTATTTATTATTATTTTATTGTGTGTATATATATATATTTGTAACACAATTGATCTATTATCATAAGTAGTAGTAATATTCATTATAATTAATATATAATATTACTGAATAATAAATATCAATATTTATTATTATTTTTTAGTATTACTTTAGTTAATAAATTATTGTTGTTATTACATAATTAATTACAAATTAATAACATTATTGATTTATTATTATTCTTTTAATATTATTATTTTACATATAACATTGATTTATGATGATGATAATGTTTTATGCATAATTGTTAATTATGTTTATTATTAATTGCTAATTATATTAATATTGATTAGTTCATTAACAATAACATTACAAATTTATGATTATTAATGTTGTTCTCATTAGTAATAGTAACAATAATGATTATTATTATTAATATTACTCAAGGAAAAAAACAACTATAATAATAATTATTATAATTATTAATTTCTAATTATTAGATTAAATATTTACATTTACTGTATTGTTTATTATGAGTAGTAGTATTAATATATATTATAATGATTAATAAATAACATTTATTAATTAATAATATTTATTTATTGTTTTATTACATATGATTTAATATATTTTATTGTTAAATTACAATAATTATTGTTTTATTATTATTATATTTATTATTATTATATTAGTTAATAAATTATTGTTGTTATTACATAATTACCAATCATTACCTATCACTGATTTATTATTATTATTATTATTATTATTGTTATTGTTATTATTATTATTATTATTATATTATTTTACATATAACATTATTGATTTATGATGATGATTATTATTATGCTTGTTAATTATGTTTATTGTTAACTGCTAATTATATTAATATTGATTAGTTAACCACATCACTGATTTATAATTGATGTTTTTTTTAGTAATAGTGAGAATAATACTTAATATTGATATTACTAATAAGAAAACACAACTACAATAATCATTATTATAATAATGTATAATAAAAATAAATAGCTAATTATTATATTAATATTATTAGTTCATTTATAATATTACTGATTTATGATTATTGTTGTTTTATTATTATTATGAATTAAGTAACAGTATTATCATTGTTGTTCTTTTTCTTATAATTATTAATATTACTACTACAACTTATACTTTATTGATGGATGAGTTGGGGCAGTTCATAAAACAAAAGCATTTTTTTTTTCCCGTTGACTGTAATGATGCTCACTCACGTGTCAAGCATGTTTGGGTCTGTGAACTGTATAAAGAGGTCTTTGTCTTGAAGAACCCCTAAAAATAAAGTGAAAAACACATGAGTAAGTCTTCAACATGTCTCACATCACAAATCACTTCTGCCTGCAGTATAAACATACCCAGAGCCACAGGATCACTGCTCAGCCCAGGTGTTGCGACGATGATCTGGTCAAGCGATTCCTTGTTGTTCAACATCTTGAACACCTGAAATGAGTAAACAGACACTTGAATACGTTCCCAAAGATCCAGAACCGCCAGCACAGACACTCACGGTCGGCAGCGAATCTGTATGCGGGTCCAGTCGACCTACCGAGTCTCTGTATGCAGTGCTGGTGTGAAGAGCTGCCTGCAAAACGCGAAACTCCCTCGCAGCCGCAACCTTGTCCACTGGCTCTACAGAAGAACATAAAGGAATAAATAATAGACTGCGTTCATGGTATGTTTATGGAAAAGAGCATAAACATTCTGCCTCACGTCTTCCATTGAAGAACATGAACATGACTCACCAGGATGAATCTCAGGTTCTGGCCATGATTTTCTCAGGATGTGCACAGTGGATCCCGACTGAATCCCGTAGGACTCCAGAGTCAAGTCATCCTTCAACTTTCTGCCACAGTACACTAATTCTGTAATGCATAAAGTTAATGGGAAAACTGCTTGCAATCTTGTCAAGAATCCTCTAGGGGATATTCCCAGAATTGATTCATTTATTCCCCCCTTTTTTTTTTTTGAATCATGAAACTGTTTTGAAGTGTAATTAGATTTCATCACAAAAGGGACACATTTAAGCTTTTAAAATTCATAGTTCCAGCTGTTATATTCAGTAGGGGTGGGAATCTTCAGGCACCTCACGATCCGATCCGATTCCGGGAGTCACGATCCAATTCCAAAACGATTCCTGATCTACATTTTTCCCCAATTAATTAGGGAAAACTTAATAACTTAAATGCGCATGTGCGTACAAACATCGGGTGGTGCGCGTACAGTATGCGCGTACTGTGTTCTGATGACGAAATTTGCATCACGCGCACTGTACGTTGTCCCTCGCGTACGCGTAAAAGGTTAAGTATACTTTGGCCTTAATGCACCGATCTATTTCGATATATCAGATGTTTTTTTTCTGCAAGTGCAAATGCAAGTGCATTAACCACAGCCGACGTGACGTCCTGAAGCCCCCCCTGCAATGATCTGAGGGACCGACCCCTTCACCCCTGGAATACGATTTTAAACGCGAAAAGCTAAACCGAATGCGATTTCAACCAAGGGGTACCCCTTTCCAATCTAATTTATGCCACCTCAGATTCTATTTCACCCACTCCAACCCCCCAAAACTTATCGATTTTAACCATTTGATGTGGACAATCACCAGTGTATTTAAACTTTCACTGCTAAATTCCAACGTGCTTTTGCGCCTTATCTGGCACTGAGCCAAACTGACGCGCTCTGTGCTTTTATATCACAACGATTCAATTTTTCCAACCACATAAAAATAATGTTTTAGACATTTAAACCTAATTACTAGCAAAAAAAAAAAAAACATTTGTTAAATACAGACTGATGTTTGTGGGTTTGTTAGTGCAATGTTGTGTAAGAAAAGCGGCAATATAGTAAAAATAATCCTTTCAATTAAAATCTGAGGACGTATTTTATTCCCTCCAGTTGATTGACATGAGCGTCTTACCTCAGACCTGTCAGCTGTAACAGTCCGACCTCTATTGTTTCGATGCCGAAGCAGGGATGTAAGTTAGACAAGAATATCTCAGATTGAGCGATTGAGGTGTTGTGTTGCTGGATGTAATAATAAACATAGTAGTCGTCATTTACTCCTGACATCTGAGCCGCTGAAGATTATAGCTGTGGAGGATTACATTTGTTTGTGAAGGGAATGCGCCTCCCGACCTACATAAATGTTTGTGCAAATCATTCGTGATCCAACTTCACCTACAGCAGAAGTGAGTATAAGGGTTGTTTTTTATGAATCTCTGCAATCACCTTTCCCAAATAACGTGCTAGTTAGCAAGTTTAGCTACTAAAGGTGCCAAATGCGGCTAAAGTAAACAATCCCTCAGAGCAGCAGAGAGAAGAGAGGGGCGGGGCGAGCAGAGATCATTTGCATTTAAAGGAACAATCCCTCAGAATGAGATGATTTTTGCAGAGCTGATTTCTGCAAGGTAAAAAGTGTGTTGTTTTACACAACCATTGAGAATTTTTAACCAAAGTATATTATTATAGACTTTCCATTAAGACCCTAAAGAATCATATCAGCTTGTGGAAAATGGGCATCCGATGACCCCTTTAAGGATCCGCCTATATTTAATTTAGTATTTAGTGTTTTGTGTTTGATAACTTTATTCAATTTCTGTATATTTCCTACTTGCTGAAGAGCACAGGTAAACAATGGGCTTATGTGAAGACTGTTTTTCTTTTAAAGTCTAATAAATGTATTTTTTAAAGTCTAATAAATGTTTAAATTGATAGCACTCAGTTATACTGTAGTGTTTAATAGCTAGTTAATGGTTAAATAGATAAAAAAAAAAGAATTTCCTAGAGACAACAGTAGTATTAGTTTCAGTGAAACTCACCATCAGTCATAAAAAATATTTAACAAATATCAAGAATATACTGTCTTTATGTAGTTTCTACATTAATTTGAGAACTGAATGTGAAATTATTGCAATATAAAAGTATATTTTAAAACTATTGTTAGGTGGGATTCATAGCGATTAATCATGATTAATTTCAGAAAAATTAAATTAATTAGCTCTTTTTTAAATCGATTGACAGCACTAGTTTTATTATATATTACAGAAACTTTAAACAAATGAGAGATACAAAATGTTCACCCTGTTAAGGACAAATACATGATAAGTCCCTTAATTGATATTGCATTAGTTATAACTTGTTGGCAATGTTTTTTTGTTTTTTGTTTTTTTAAATCTAAACCGTAAAATTGCATACTACTAAAATTTCATTGTAAATATTTAATGCTTTATAATAATGCCTTGTAACGCACCTTAATGCATTGTATGATCTTGTGAATAATGTTAGCACAGCTCTACATACCTACAGTACATAATACACTACCAGTCAAAAGTTTTTGAACAGTACGATTTTTAATGTTTTTTAAAGACTGCTCACCAAGCCTGCATTTATTTGATCCAAAATACAGCAAAAGCAGTAATATTGTGAAATACCTGTACTATTTAAAATAACTCTCTTCTCTTGGAATGCATTTTAAAATGTAATTTATTCCTGTGATCAAAGCTGAATTTTTAGCATCATTACTCCATTACTTCAGCGTCACATGATCCTTCAGAAATCACCATAATATGCTGATTTGCTGTAGGATTATAGAAATGAATGCTTTTATTAAAATTGATCAAGACATTTATAATGTTACAAAATATTTCTACTTCAGATAAATGTTGTTCTTCTGAACTTTCTATTCATCAAAGAAACCTGAAAAATTGTACTCAGTTGTTTTCAACATAAAAATAATAATAATAATAATAATAATAATAATAATAATAATAATAATGTTTTTGAGCAGCAAATCAGAATATTTTTGATTTCTGAAGGACTGTGACTGGAGTAATGATGCTAAAAATCTAGCTTTGAAATCACAGGAATAAATTACACGTAAAAATATATTCAAATAGGAAACAGTTATTTTAAATAGTAAAAAAATACTTCAAAATTGCACATATTTTGCCGTATTTTGGATCAAATAAATGCAGGCTTGGTGAGCAGAAGAGACTTCTTTAAAAAAAAAACTTTAAAAATCTTACTGTTCAAAAACTTTTGACTGGTAGTGTACATCTTAAGTAACGAATAAAAAACAGGTGTAGCAGGAAATCTGCGAATATTTTATTCATTTTTTTCAATTGAATGAAAAATGTTCAATGTTCATCTTACAATGTTTTATTATAAATATCTTTATAATAAAAAGCCTTCAAAAAAAAATTAAACCCATTCTGACTAGTCGTAACGTACTTTTTTTTATTATTTTTTTTTTTTAAATAATAAAAAAATCTGTTATATAGTGGGATAAGAAACATTACTAATAACAACTGGGTTTATACAATGTATACTAATAGGTACTATTAGTATTATTACTAGGTATTATTATTAGGTATTATTACTATTAACTGTCTAATAAAAAAAGTGCTAGTAAAGCTGTAAAAAAAAAAAAAAAAAAAAAAATATATATATATATATATATATATATATATATATATATATATATATATAATTATTTGCTAACATACTGCATGTTGATATGATATAGCAATGGAATATTTACCTTTGAGTTTTATAGTAACTATTAACAAAGCAATAACTAGTATCTAAGAAGTAGTTATTGAAACTGAAAATATATTCACCAAAAATAAAAAAGCACTAGTAAAATAATAACATATAATAATAATAATAATAATAATAATAATAATAATAATAATGGTAAAAAAAAACAATAATAACAATAATAATAAATATGCACTTGTAATATAAAATACTATTTCGGCTACAGGAATACATATAAACAATACACATAAAAAGGCTTAAAATAACGGGCTAAACGAAACCGTTATTTGGGTACCTAAATGTATTTTAATGATTTTAATTTTACTTCGAGGACCACATCAGGTATAACATTATAAACAAAGCCTCTATTGTTTTTAATCAGTTTATTTAAACTGTAATCACTTACAGTGTGACAGTATTAATGCCATACTGTCACCGTCTAATATTATAATGAGTCGACTAATATCATATGATCATATGCTTCGCATTATATGTTACCTATGAGCTCAGGATCTGGTATGGCATCTGGGATCTGTGCTGACACCAGCTGCTTGAGAGTAGAGACCCGATACTCGCCGGGAGGAACATCTCCAGGTTCAGTCTCTGGAAACTGCAGCACTGACTTGGGAAGAGAAGGCTGATCCACCAGCTTTAGAGACAGACGCCACTCTGATAACGCCATTGAGCTAATATAGCTGCGTACTGCAGATGATGTGTTGTCTTTGGCAAAGCAAAGAAATGACGACTGTATATATCAGTCCTGTAAACGCAATCTGTCTTTGAAATAAATAGTAGTATCATGCGACTGTTTTCATCCGTGCGCCATGACGTCATGCAGGAAAGAACGCGGTTCTGGGAAGCGTAGTTTTCCTAATGGGATTATAGACTGCAGTACTCGCGTATGAACAGAGAGGGCAGTGTAGTTATTAAACAAAGCACTACAAGCAGAGATTATTAAAAAAT
The DNA here is from genome assembly GCA_036247105.1 of Cirrhinus mrigala. NCBI lineage: Eukaryota > Metazoa > Chordata > Actinopteri > Cypriniformes > Cyprinidae > Cirrhinus > Cirrhinus mrigala. The sequence goes on from CM070031.1 coordinate 7,537,344, forward strand.
AATAGAAATATTAAAAATAAAGCGGGTTTGGTACAAGCAAAATCCAGAGCCAAGTGTGTCTTTTTAGAGATCCCAGCAACAGGGTTGTTATTATCACGAAACTAAAACCATTTTTGTTGTTTGAAATAAACCTCAACTGTAAATGAATGAACGAATGAATAAACAAATAAATAAATAATTGGAATTTTATTTAGCTAGTTTAGCTAGCAGACTCTCATTTCAGTTTATTTAAAATTGATGTATGCCTACTAAAATAACTAAAGCTGAAATAAATAAATAACAAACACTAAATTACTAAACGAAATTACTGTTACTACATTGAAGTTAACATTTTCGTTACTGAAAAATTAAAACATTGGCTAAAATAAATAAATAAATGCTATATAGACGTCTTTAAAATATTAAAAACTAATAAAAATGACATAAACACAACAAAATCATTTGATTACGAAACGAAATTACTGTTACTAAATTGAAGTGAACATTTTTCTTACTTGAAATAAAATAAAATATATACATAAATTAAAAATAAATAAATACATGTCTTTAAAAAATAAAAATGACATAAACACAACAAAATTACTTGATTATTAAACCAAATTACTGTTACTAAATTACAGTTAACGTTTTCGTTACTTGAAATTAAAACATTACCTGAAATTAATTAAATAAATAAATAAATGATAAAATAAATAAATACATTCTATATAGACATGTCTTACAAAATAAAAAAAATAAGTAAAAATGGCATGAACACAACAAATTCACTTGATTACTAAACGAAATTACTGTTACTACACTGAAGTTAACATTTTCGTTACTGAAAAATTAAAAGATTGGCTAAAATAAATAAATAAATGCTATAAACGTCTTTGAAATATTAAATTGAAGTGAACATTTTCCTTACTTGAAATAAAATAATATATATATATAAATTTAAAAATAAATAAATAAATAAATACGTTTTTAAAAAAATAAAAAGTAATAAAAATGACATAAACACAACAAAATTACTTGATTATTAAACGAAATAACTGTTACTAAATTAAAGTTAACGTTTTTCGTTACTTGAAATTAAAACATTACCTGAAATTAAATAAATAAATAAATAAATGATTAAACAAATAAATACATTCTATATAAACATGTCTTTAAAAATAAATAAAAATGGCACGAACACACAACAAATTAACTTCATTACTAAACGAAATTACTGTTACTAAATTGAAATGAACAATTTCCTTACTTAAAATTAAAACACTGCCTGAAATAAATAAATAAATAAATAAATGCTATATAGACATGTCTTTAAAATAATAATAATAATAATAATAATAATAATAATAATAATAATAATAATAATAAAAATGACATGAACACAAATTCACTTGATTACTAAACTAAATTACTGTTACTAAATTGAAGTTGACTTTCCTTACTTAAAATTAAAACACTGCCTTAAATAAATAAATAAATGCTATATAGACATATCTTTTTGTTACTAAATTAAAGTGAACATTTTCGCTAATTAAAATTAAAAATTACCTGACATAAATAAATAAATAAATAAATAAATAAAGACGTCTTTAAAAAAAATAAAAACTAATACAAATGACAAACACAGGACAAAATTATTTGATTACTAAACGAAATTACTGTTACTAAATTGAAGTTAGCATTTACAGTACTTGAAATTAAAACATTATCTGAAATCAAAAATAATTAAAAAAAAAAATAAATAAATGCTATATAGACATGTCTAAAATAAAAAAAAACTAATAAAAATGACGTAAACACAAAAAAAAGACTTGATTATTAAACGAAATTACTGTTACTAAATTTAAGTTAACATTTTCGTTACCTGAAATTAAATAAATAAATAAAGCTATTTTTCAAAGCAACATTTCTTATTTACATTTAGTAAAATTAAAACTGAAATAAATTAATGTACAGACATATTTTACAAAAATAATAATAAAATGATAAACACACAACAAAATAACCACAAATGGAAAACATTATTAAAAACAATCATGGATCGCGGTGATATTAAAATAACACTGCCATTATCTGCATAATAGCCTATAATTTCAGTCAAATTATTTTAAAGCCATTTAAATATATCACGTCGATATATCACGTCGATTTAAGGTGCACCAGCGGTTTTTGGGAACATGTAGCTGGTCTTTTCACAAACAAACTGGGCAAAGTTAGCATTAGCGGTTAGCATTGCGATTAATCTCAATGGCGGTTGTTCCTTTAACACATGAATCCCCGGTAAGTACCGCATGTAATTTAAATTCTGACATTTTTGCTTGTTTACACGGGTGTAGTTACAACATCTACCAGTAGGGGCTAACTAGACCATACTAACTACTGCACCTTAGGTTCACCTATATAAATAATGCTAAATAAGCAGTTTGGATCAGCTAAACGATATAAAACACCTTGTTTACCACTCAAATACTGAGTCTCACAATAATAGTCTTAGCAACAATCTTGAAACTATGACTGTTTGCTTTATATTCATTCATTCCTTTCCACTATGACAAGAAATGTTTTGTTTGGATCAGTTCTTTCAATTGCAAGCTCTCATATCCATGTGTTCTCAGTGCTAGTCGGGGTTTAGTGAGGTAGGACTGTATTTGTGCTGTCACGCAGTTATTCGCTATGACAGATGGTCTCTTGGCTGGATACGCTTCTCAGAGAGCGCCAGTCTTCACTGAGCTCCTCCACTCCTCCAGTGCAGCACGCCTGACAGCGCCTGAGGGAATCAGGACACACCAGTTATGACAGGGATAGAGGAAAAAGCGTCCAGACATTTCACACCCTGCAAAGAGACGCCCTGTTCAGCCAGAGCCGGTGGAACATGGCTCAGCTACAAAGGGACATCACTTTGGGCTTGTTTAAAGATCAAGACAAGTCTGAAAGTCTGTGTGGTGTAGATTAGAGGAACGGTGGCCACTTCCAAACTACCACACTGACCACTCAGACTCTGGTCAGTTTGAAGTGGAAATCAGTCGCCCCCACTGAAGCAGGAGAGTAGGAGAATCTTCTACATTTTACTTCAGAATAATGGCTATATCCTCTGGTTTGACATGCCAGGCTCCATTATCTTTTTATGAACATTATGCACTTATAGTAATTTATAGAGAGACTCATGGAATATTTGTGCTTGAAAATGTGTATTCTGGAAATCTGCTGTCCTTCTTTGATCATTAGAAACAGGAATATGCTTTAAAGTGATACTTGTTAATACATTTACTTTCAGAAAAGCTGGATTGTAATTTTCTTCACGAAAATTTGTCTGCAAGGAAAATATTTTATGTTAATTTTATATTATTTTATATATTTATGTTATATATCAAAAAACAGTTTTTTTTTATTTTAATATATTTTAACCATGTAATTATTTATTTATTTATTTATTTAAAGAATCAATTAATTAATGTTTTTGAAAGAAGTTTCAAATACATACACACACACATATGTATACATACATACATACGTACATACATACATACAATTTAAAGGAACCATATGTAAGAAATTTATTTCAGTTAATCATAAAATGGCCCTGACATGTCACTAGACATTAAGAAATCATGTTCATTTCAAATACTTATATCACTGACAACAGTGGTCTGGCCAGGATATTGTCATTTAAAAGTGAAAGTTGCAGCCCTCAACTGATGTTGATGTTGTCATGTTGTGTTTTGGTCTGAGGCGCCACCCTCCAGCTATCTACCAATCACGAAGTCAGTAGAGTTTCGTCATCCGGGTTGCCAGCTCTGCTCTAGTTACAGCTGCAGCTACGAACGTGTCGGATAAAACATGTATAAAGTTACGAAACCTAAAAGACCTCGTTATGAATCCGAAGTACGTCGTGACAAAGTCTGAAATAAAACAAGGATTTGTATAGGAGATGCCTTTGACAGATGGAGACGGCTGAAAACGGAGAAGAATTTTAAAATGTGGTATTACAGTACATCAATATGTGGCTAATCGCCTTTAGTAAATTTTTGCGACACATAATTACTTCGCAAAACATCTCTCGTGAAGCATAAACATAAGTAACAGAAGAAAAAAAAACTTATTGTGTAGGACTCGTCACTTGCCATTGGAAGCTCCTTGTAGCAGCCTACGTTCCTGCGGGATCCTGCAGCTTAGCTGGCAACCTCGAGTCAGGGGGGAGGGGGAAGGGATACGCCGTTCTACAGTATTTTGAAAGTGATTGCAGTACCAGTTTTGGCCACAATCCTACATACGGTTCCTTTAATATATATTATATTAATTATTTATATATATATATATATATATATATATATATATATATATATATATATATATATATATATATATATTACAGTTTAAAAGAACTGTTTTCTATTTTAATATATTTTAAGAATTTATTTAATTGATTACCTAATTAATTTATGTTTTTGAAAGAAGTCTCATGTTTTATTACAAATACACACACACAATTCAATATATATTGCATTAATTACATGAATTATATTTTAATTACATTTTATATATTACAGTTTTAAAAAAATATATTTTTATTTTAATAGATTTTAAGAATGTAATTAATTAATTGGAATAATTAGCATTTTTATGGTTTGAAAAAAGTCTATATATGTAATTATTTTTTTATATATATTATAATTTAAAAGAACTGTTTTTTATTTTAATCATTTTAATATTAAATATTTATAAATATATATAATATAATTTTTTAAATATTTAAAAATGTAAGTGAATTAATTACTTAATTTTATGTTTTTGAAAGAAGTGTTGTATATGTTATAAATGTTAAATATACATTCAATTTAATATATATTACATTAATGACATATTTGAAAAACTTTTCTATTTTAATATATTTTAAGAATTTAATAAATGAATTGAAATAATGATCATTTTATGGTTTTGAAAGAAGTCTTTATATATATATTTAAAAGAACTGTTTTCTATTTTAATCATTTTAATATTAAATATTTATAAATATATAATATATTAATATTTTAATATTTAAAAAAATAAATTAATTACTTAATTTTGTTTTTGAAAGAAGTCTTGTATATATTATTATAAATATTAAACATACATTCAATTTAATATATATTACATTAATGACATTTTAAAAACTGTCTTCTATTTTAATATATTTTGAGAATTGAATTAATTAATTAAAATAATGATAATTTTATGTTTTTGAAAGAAGTCTTTATAAATATATATATATATACATATATATATATATATATATATATATATATATATATATATATATATACAAGAACTGTTTTCTATTTTAATAATTTTTTATTAAATATTTATAAATATAGATATATTAATATTTTAATATTTTAAAAATGAAATTACTTAATTTTGTTTTTGAACGAAGTCCTGTATACATTATTATAAATATCTATACAATTTAATATATATATTACATTAATTCTATTTTAATTAAATATATAGAGACACACACACACACACACACACACACACACACACACACATACAGTTATTTGTAACTTTAAAATTAATTATTTTATGAGACATTACAGATTTTTGATTACACATTTTGTCATCTTTGATTTTGAGATGTTGTTGGTCTTTGTTTATGGAAAAAATTCTAAGAAGCAGAAGAGTTAGTATAGAGCAGGGGTGCCCAACCCTGTTCCTGGAGATCTACCTTCCTGCAGAGTTCAGCTCCAACCCTGATCAAACACACCTGTCTGTAATTATCAAGTGCTCCTTCAGATCCTAATTAGTTGGTTCAGGTGTGTGTGATCAGGGTTGGAGCTGAACTCTGCAGGAAGATAGATCTCCAGGAGCAGGGTTGAGCACCCCTGGTATAAAGTCTCAGTTTGCTCTTCATGCAGTCTCATAGCTGTTTACTTTTGCGTGGTTTTGAAGCTTGAAGCTTTTTTCTCAGTCACACTACTTACTGTAAAGAAAGTGTGCAAGCCCATGAGCGTATCGTGCGGCGTGTTTGCGATGTGCTGCTTGATGTAGTCTCTTCCAGTGAGGTCACTTTACATTCACATCACACAGTACAGCTTGATTAATGGAGTGGCTGAGGAATGGATTCTTTAATTTGATTAATTAGGCTTAAGACCTTGTCTGCAGAGGTCTGATGAGAATTGAATATAAGCATTCTGAAGAGCCTCGAAACCCACATTAGGGGATCGTTATATATGGAATAAATGAACATTATGTGTCAATCAGGAAACTCAGTGAATGAGGGAGAAGCTAATGGATTTGATTACAAGCGACCCCATTAAAACTTTTGTCCCAGTTTGGCCCCATGTGCATGAAGAGATTAGTGACTGGGATACAACTAATGCACTCTCATTATCCTCATAAGCAAGCTTAATATCATGAGGGGCCTTGCCCAATGAAGCCACAATTATCATTATTAACACAGGCTTTATCGGAAAGAGGAAAGTTTCTGTTTTAGTAAGTTTCTATACAACCAATTTGGCTTTATAGCACGGTACATTACGTTTGATAACTCCAGTAGTTCTTCGTCTAACAAAACTATGGAAGTCAGTCTCTGCTACGGGATAAAAACATAAATTAGAAAGGTAATTGTGACTTTTTATGTCGTAATTCATACATTTTTTTTTTCTCAGAATTGCGAGACATGAAATAATAATAAAAAAAATTCATGCAATTCTGACTCATTCTCAGTTGTGAGTTTATTGCCGCTTTCACACAGTAAAACCAGTAAATTGCCATAAAATACAAAAATGCAATGTTCCGTCTTTTTACCGGTAAAGCACCATTCACACATCGATTTCAAAATACCGGTAAATTCTGTGACATCATTTGTAAACATGGAGGGGTATACACGGTCAGTGTTTTTGTTGATGTTTTCATTTTTGTGTTAAACGTTCACATTCTCACAATTCAGTCTTTTTTTCTCACAATTGTGAGTTTATATCTCATGGTCCTGACTGTTTTCTCGCAATTGTGAATTTAAATCTTGCGGCCCTGCTTTTTTTCTCACAATTGTGAGTTTATATATTACAATTCTGACTTTTTTCTCACAATTGTGTGTTTACATCTCACAGTTTTTACTTTTTCCTTTCACGGCCCTGACTTTTTTTCTTGCAATTGTTAGTTTATATCTCACAATTCCCACTTTTTTCTCGCATTTATGAGTTTATATCTCACAGTTCAGACTTTTTTTTTCTTGCATTTGTGAGTTTATATCTTACAGTTCTGACATTTTTCACAATTGTGAGTTTATATTTCACAATTCAGACATTTTTCTTGCAATAGTCAGTTTATATCTCACGGTCCTGCCTTTTTTTCTCACAACTGTGAGTTTATATCTTACAATTCTGACTTTTTTCTCACAATTGTGAGTTTATGTCAGAATTCAGGCTTTTTTCTTCCAAATGTAAGTTTATATCTCACAATTATTTTTTGTTTTTCTCACCATTGTGAGTGGACATTCCACGGCCCTGACTTTTTACTCGCAGTTGTGAGTTTATATCTCAGAATTCCCACTTTTTTTTCTCACAATTGTGAGTTTATCCCACAATCTGACTTTTTTCTCCAACTGCAAATTTGTATCTTACAATTCTGATTTTTTCTTGGAACTGTGAGTTTATACCTCACAATTCACACCTTAGTTAATATCTCAAAAATCTGAATTTCCTCCAAACTGTGAGTTTATATCTTACAGTTTGCACTTTTTTCTCGCAATTGTGAGCTTATTTCTCATGTCCTGACTTTTTTTCTTGCAATTATAAGTTTATATCATACATCCCTGACTGTTTTTCTCACAGTCGTTAATTTATACCTCACAATTTCTATATTTTCTTGCAATTTTATCTTAAAATTCTTGCTTTTTTTCTCACAGTTGCAAGTTTATATCTCAAAATTCTGACTTGTTTCACAGTTATGAGTGTATATCTTATGTTGCAAATGATGATGTGATGTCATTGTGTAATGATCTAAAACTTTGTCATTAATTAAAATGTACAGTGACATTACTCAAACTAATTGGGCATCTCAGTGAAAAATATTATTTGCAATTTGTTTCTTATCATATCTTTTATTTGTAAGAGTAATATAAACGCAACAAATATATATTTTCTAAATTCCTCTTTTTTAAAATTGAGACTTGCTAACCAAACAATTGTACTGTAAACAGAATATGTTTAAATGATTTGACAAAACTTGTGTGCAAGAGCACTAGTAAGCTGGAAAGATTAGGCATTTTGATGAAAAATAATGTCAAAAAATGTAAAAAGTGAAACATGGAGGAACAAATTTGTTTAACAATATGATCAACAACATGCATTTTGAAAACAGACAATTTTCTTTTTTTATTACTAGGCCTAACCTAGAATTTTAACTGTTCACTATGACTTTTCTCACAACAGAGTGAAACTACTGAGCTCGGCAAGGTCAGTATAAGTGTAAAGATGTTTACACAGTGTCAGCATGTATTCAGGAACAACTGTCTCGAGCTCCATGTTCTGTCACAGGACCAACTTTCACAGATTAATTCTCAGCTCAAACAGTTTCAGGCAAAGAGCCACAGTGCAGGCAGGCCGTGTCTTGTTGGAAGTCCTTAACATGGAACCAACTTCCACAGCCTACCGCATATAATCACTATTGAGTGTAACCATTTTAATAACAACTGCAATAATCCAGTATCAGGAGAAAGGATCCCCTAGTGGAAGGAAATCTGACAAGAACAGCATGAACAGGAGGATGGTTATAATGTATTTTGGTTGAAAAGAAAAGACTCTGTAAGCAGGATGCAACATGAAACTGTGCAGTTGCTATTCCTATCTGATCTGAGCTGAAACCATAAAAATATTTAATCAACATAAAATATAGAAAAAAGAAAAACAAATATTCAACTTAAATTATTTCAGCTAATTGCCATTGTAACATTTCTAATGATGTTTTGTTAAAGTACTAAATAAAAAAATAAAAAAGTTCCCTATCTATCTATCTATCTATCTATCTATCTATCTATATATATATATATATACAGGGGTTGGACAATGAAACTGAAACACCTGGTTTTAGATCACAATTAGTATGATATTGGGCCTCCTTTTGCAGCTAATACAACATCATTTCATCGTGGGAGTGACAAATACAAGTCCTGCAAAGCAGCCAGAGGGATTTTGAGCCATTTTCCTCTTGCAGAACAGTGGCCAGGTCACTATGTGATGCTGATGTGGGAAAACGTTTCCTGACTCGCTCCTCCAAAACACCCCAAAGTGGCTCAATAATATTCAGATCTGGTGACTATGCAGGCCATGGGAGATGTTCAACTTAATTTTCATGTTCATTAAACCAGTCTGTCACCAGTCTTGCTGTGTGTATTGGTGCATTATTATCCTGATACAGAGCACTACCTTCAAGGTACAATGTTTGAACCATTGGGTGCACATATTGAAACTTTACACTCTGCTCTAACTGGTGTAATGTACAATAAGTGAAGATTGGGCACCAGACAGCGCAAATATAGCCATGAGACCTCCAATACTATATTGGCGAGTGTTTCAGTTTCATTGTCCAACCCCTGTATATATCTCAGCATATTTTCAAAAAAAAAATAAAAATAAAAATAAATAAATAAAATAAATAAATAAAATCAAATGCTAAATATTAACAAAAACTAAAAAATTTAATACTAAAAATAGACTACAGATGTTACAATAACACTGGTGGAAAGAAATGTAGTCAGATTGAATAAGATAAATAAAATCAATAACAAAAATAATATTAATATTAATAAAAATATTAAACATTGCAAAAAAATACAAACAAACTGTAAATAATTGAACTTTATTTATTTCAGCTAACTGCCAAAGTAACATTTCTCTTTGTTGAAGTGCTAAAAGAGTCTTTTTAAAAAAAAAAAAAAAAAAAGTAAAATATAATATTTGGAATATTTTATACAAAAATAATCTAAAAATAAATAAAAACAAAATCTAACATTTTGAATATATATATATATATATATATATATATATATATATATAAACATTGATTAAATAAGATTAATACAATTAATAACAAAAAGCATTATTAATATTTATAAAAATATTAGAAATTGCAAAAAATACAAACAAACTTAATAGAACTTAATTTATTTCAGCTAATTGCCAATGTAACATTTCTCTTTGTTGAAATGCTAAAAGAATCTTAAAAAAAAAAGAATAATAATAATAAAAATTATTTAAAAAAATAACAACAACATTAATATTAATAAAAAATATTATTATTTGCAAAAAAAATATATATATAATATAATATTTTATTATTATTATTATTATTATTATTATTATATTTTGAATTTTATCTATATATCTGTATTTATCTATCCATCTCTCTCTCTCTCTCTCTCGCTCTCTCTCTCTCTCTATATATATAAAATGGATCAGAATATTTTTACAAAAAAACTTTACAATATAAATAAATAAAATCGAACTCAAAATATTAACAAAAACTTTTTTAAATTCTAATATTTTGAATATTTTTATACAAAAAGAATTAAAAAAAAATGTAAAAATAAAAAATCTAAATCTAATATACTGGTGTGTCTCAGAATCGTGAAAAAGATCATTTTTTGTTTGTAACTTATTTCAAAAACTGAAACTTTCATATATTCTAGATTCATTACATGTAAAGTAAAACATTTCTAACGTTGTTGTTGTTGTTGTTGTTGTTTTAATTTTGATGATTAGAGCTTATAGGTCGTGAAAGTCAAAAATCCAGTATCTCAAAATATTCGAAAATTTCCTAAGATCAATCAAAAAATGGATTTGCAAAACAGAAAAGTTCAAGTTTTTAAAAGTATGTTCATTTATGCACTCAATACTTGGTCGGCAGCACATATTACAGCAAATTCCTTGCTCCTAGCACAAATTACAGCATCAGAAGAGTGTGACATGTAAGCGATCAGCCTGTGGCACTGCTGAGGCACTACTGAGCCTTCAGATCATCTGTATATTGTTGGATCAACTGTTCCTCATCTTTCTCTTGAAAATATCCCATAGATTCTCAGTGGGGTTCAGGTCAGGCATGTTGGCTGGCCAATAAAGCACAGTAATATCATGGTCAACAAACCACTTGGAAGTGGTTTTTGAACTGTGGGCAGGTGCTAAAGTCCTGCTGGAAAAGGAAATCAGGATCTTCATAAAGCTTGTCAGCAGATGGAAGCATAAAGTGCTCCAAAATCTCCTGGTAGACGACTACATTGACTTTGTACTTGATAAAACACAGTGGACCAACACCAGCAGAGGGCACTCCGAATCATCACTGACTTCAGAAACTTCACACTGGACTTCAAGCAGCTTGGATTCTGTGCCTCTCCAGTCTTCCTCCAGACTCTGGGATCATGATTTCAACATGAAATGCAAAATTTACTTTGATCTGAAAAGAGGACTTTGGACCACTGAGCAACAGTCCAGTTCATTTTCTCCTTAGCCCAAGTAAAATGCTTCTGACATTGTTTCGGTTTCAGAAGTGGCTTTTTAGCCCTTTTCCTGAAGACGTCTGAGCGTGGTGACTTTTGATGCACTAAATCCAGCTTCAGTCCACTCCTTGTGAAGCTCTCCCAAGTGTTTGAATCGGCTTTGCTTGACAGTTTTCTCAAGCTTGCAGTCATCCCTGTTGCTTGTGCACCTTTTCATACCCAATTTCTTCCTTTCAGTCAACTTTGCATTTAATATGCTTTGATACAGCACTCTGTAAACAGCCACCCCTTTCAGTAATGACCTTCTATGATGTATCCTATTTGTGGAGGATGTCAGTGATTGTCTTCTAGACCACTGCCATGTCAACAGTCTCCCCCATTATTGTGTTTTCAAAGAACAAGAGATACCTGGGATTTATACTGTAGGGATGAACATTTAATGAAACTCAAATGTAAATATTCTAATATTTTGAGATACTGGATTTTTGACTTTCATCAAATTTCATCAAAACTAAAACAAAAAACTTTAGAAATGTTTTACTTTACATATAAATCTAGAATATATGAACGTTTCAGTTTTTAAAATGTTACAAACAAAAAATGAACTTTTTCACAAAATTCAATTTTTTTGAGATGCACCTGTATATAAACGTTGATTAAATAAGATTAATAAAAATTAATAACAAAAACAATATTAATATGAATAAAAATATTATTAATTATTTTAAAAAATTCAACTTAATTTATTTCAGCTAATTGCCAAGGTAACATTTCTCTTTTTTTGTTTTAGTGCTGATATATATATATATATATACACACACATAACAGATCAGAATATTTTTTACAAAAAATCATAAATAAATAAATAAATAAACTCAAAACTCAAAATATTACCAAAAACTATAAATACTAATACTAAAAATAGACTATAGATGCTACAATAGCACTGGTGTAAAGAAATGTAGTCAGGTTGATTAAATAAAATTAAAAAAACAATATTAATACTAATAAAAATATTATTAATTGCAAAATTAATTACAACTTAATTTATTTCACCTAACTGCCAAGGTATCATTTCTCATTTTTGTTTTGTTGAAGTGCTAAAATAATCTAAAATAAATAAATAAATAAATAAATCTAATATTTTTATTCAAAAATAATCTCAAAAAATGTAAAAATGTAAAAATAAATAAATAAATAAATAAATCTTATACATATAACGGAACAGAATATATAAAAACACTTTAAAAATAATAAATAAATAAAATGAATAAACCTAAATAAATAAATATGAATGAATAATTAATATTAATAATTGCAGTTGATTTCAATGTTACCACAATGTTTTGAGTGCACTGTTCCTTTAATCTTCAACCTTGTGTTTGCCTTAGTTATAATTGGTCGCTACTTGTATAGAGGATTAAAAGGTATTCCATAAAAAGAACTGCACAGCGTCCCTTGAAGGCAGTTTCAACGATTGGCTTTATTATAGATGATTGCATAACAACCATCTCCAGTTGAAATGGGCCCGAGGTAAAGCTTTATGATTTAGACTCCAATTAAATTACCTCACTCACACTGACAGACGAACTCAGATCACGGCCTTGTGAGGTCTTTTGAAGCAATAAGCCAGCAATGTCAAAGTTCAGACACGGCACAACAAATGCGTTTGACACCGTGGACATTGAATCTTGCCTCTTAATTAATTTCCTCCATCTGACCCGCTGTACTGTCGACACTTATGATTACAGGCACCGCTGGGCATTTTATCCTTACAAAATAAGCCTTAAAGAGACAGTACACCCAAAAATTAGAATTCAGTTGTTGTTTATTTAGCCATATTTTTTGAAAATGCTATTCTTTTCTTCATCAGAACACAAACGGAGTTATTCATAGATGTAAAAACATAATCAGATTTATGTAGTTGTTTTGGAAAGTGTGAGTGGACGTTGCCTGGACGTTGTTTTTTGGTTATTCAATGTTTTAAATGGTTTTTAAAGTATTGTTTTGGAGTTTTTGGTTGTTTCTTGTGAGTTTATTTGATGTTATGGTCTCAAAATAAAACAAGGCTACAGATATTTTACTAGTTTTACAGTTCACAAGGAAAGAATCATAGTTCGGATTGCTTAGAAAAGCACCGTATACTAAATGTCTGTAGTATAGACCTTGCAGTATGAGCTCAATAGCAAAATGTAACACAGTTAGAGGATTGTTCAAATCATTAACCCTGATTATGGCTGTAATCATCCTATATGAGCCTTATATGCAAATATGAGCTTTAGCAACCATTGTGAATAAATGGATCTACTTTAAACACTGAAAAACTTTTTTGTTCACTTCTATTTTAGTGGCAATGGCTAATGCAGCAGTTTTTTTTTTTTGTTTGTTACAGCTATGGTTACCATATTAAACTTGTGCATACATCAGAGGAAAAACAGTTTTAGTAATTAACGTCCTGGTGAGAGGAAGATGATTCGGAATGAAGCGTCTGGCAGGAAGTTGTATTCATCATTTTATTCATAATTTACTAGGGTTTTTTCAGACATAACAGCCTAATATAAAGCACATTATTTATATTCTAGTACTTCTTTGGGGAAGTGTGGCACTCGGTTAATTTAACTGTGTCTATTTACTGCGCAGTGTGGGTGTGACCGAAACCAATTCTCACTCTTTAGGGGGCTTTGGACTGGTGTTAATGTTTTGCTGAGATGCATGATTGTTTCGATATTGGTATAATCCCTTGTAATGAATCTAAAACGATGTTTAAATTGTTCTTTGCAAACTCCATGAGAACTGAGGTTTTCTCATGACGGTAATTCATTATCATAAGTATCGACCTGAACATTTTATAAATACAGATGGCACAGTTCAAAATCATTTCAAACGAATTTAAACAATTAGTTCAGCCCAAAATGAAAATTCTGTTCATTTATTCACTCTCATGTCAGTTCACTGATTTTCATTCTTCAGTGGAACACAAAGGAGATATTTTGGTCACGCTTTTCTGTGATTTAAGCTTCATAAAGGACAAAAGCATCATGAAAGTTTTGGTAAAATATCATAAAAGTAGCTCTGATTTAAGAGTGAATCATTCAGACTGGTATTGTGAAATGAATGAACATATTCTCTGAAAAGATCCAACAAAGAAAGAGGAAAGAAAGAAATGAATGCTTGCATTCACCAAGGATGCATTGGATTGATCAAAAGTAACAGTAAAGACATTAAAGACATTAAATTGTAATAATATTTAACTTTTTGAAATAATGTTTTACTGTACTTTACATCAAATAAATGCAGCCTTGGTGAGCAGAAGAGACTTTATTCAAAAACAGTCTTAACCAATCTTAACTATTTCAAACTGTTAGTCATAGTTTCCTTTCAGAAGATTTTATGTATGTCATATGTATGGAAGTTTCCGAAACTGGATTTAAAAAAGGTAATTGAGACTTTTTATCACACAATTCAGACTTTTTTTCTCGGAATTGCAAGATATAAACTCCAAATTCCAATATAAACTCACAATTATTATTTTTTTCTGACTTTATAACACAAATTTGCGAGTTACTAAGTGAGAATTAAGAGATATAAACTTGCAGTTCTGAGAAAATATCAGTCTTTTTCCCCTTGATTGGACTTTAAAATTCTCACAATTCTGACTTTATAACCTGCAATTGCAAGTTCATATCATGCAATTCTACAAAAAAAGTCAGAATTGAGAGGTATAAACTCGCAATTTAAAGAACAAAGTTCAGAATTGTGAAAAAAAAGTCAGAATTGCTTTATATAACCTCGCAATTGCAAATAAAAAAGTCAGAATTGTGAGTTTATATCCCATAATTCAGATTTTATATCTCGCACTTCTGACTTTATGACGTGCAATTCTGAGTTTGTATCATGCAATTCTGAGAAAAAAGTCAGAATTATGAGAAAAAAGCCAGAATGGCAAGATATAAACTTGCAATTGCAAAAAAAAAACAAGTCAGAATTGCAATATATTCTGACTTTTTTTCTCACAATTACGAGTTTATGTCATGCAATTCTGAGAAAAGTCAGAATTGCAAGAAAAAAGTCAGAATTGCGATATATAAACACAATTGTAGGAAAAAAGTCAGAATTGGGAGTTTATATCATGCAATTCTGAGAAAAAGTCAGAACAGCAAGAAAAAAATCAGAATTGCGATATATTCAGACTTTTTTCTCGCAATTGCATAATATAAACTCGCAACTGCGAGAAAAAGTCAGAATTGCAAGAAAAAAAGTCAGAATTTCAAGGAAAAAGTTATGACTTTATATCTCAAAATTCTGACTTTATAACGTGCAATTGCGAGTTTATATCATGCAATTCTGAGAAAAAAAGTCAGACTTGTGAGAAAAAAGTGTAAATTGTTATATACGTTTGCATTTACGCCGAAAAAAAATATTGCGAGAAAAAAGTCAGAATTGCGATATATAAACTTACAATTACGAGAAAAAAGTCAGAATTGCAAGAAAAAAGTCAGAATTGCGATATATTAAGACTTTTTTCTCACAATTGCGAATTTATATCATGCAATTCTGAAAAAGACAGAATTGTAAAAACAAAAGTCAGAATTGCGAGATATAAACTCGCAATTGCGAGAAAAAAGTCAGAATTGTGAGAAAAAAGTAAGAATTGTAAAAAAAAGTCAAATTTGGGATATATAAACAGCACAAAAAAAAAAAGTCAGAATTGCAAGGAAAAAGTCAGAATTGTGAGCTTATATCCCACAATTCTGACTTTATATCTCACAGTTCTGACTTTATAACGTGCAATTGTGAGTTTACATCATGCAATTCTGAGAAAAAAGTCAGAATTGCGAGTTCATATCTTGCAATTCTGACTTAATTCCAAATTGCATGTTTGTCTGACAATTCTGAGAAAAAAAGTCAGAATTACAGGTTTGTATCGCGCAATTCTGAAAAAATGTAAGAATTGCGAGACATAAAGTCGAAATTATAAGAAAAAATAAATCCACAAATACCTTTTTTTAATTTTTTATTCAGTGGTGGAAACTGACTTCCATACATATTGACTTTTTATTTTCATGACTAGTTTTTTTTTTTTTCTTTTGGTCGTTTCGCAGTTTCACATACCCAGTTCTTTTCACTTGTTATATTGAGAAAATTCACCTTCTGCATTCCACAGAAGCAAGAAAGTCATATGGTTTCAGAGAGGCATGAGGGTGAAAAATTAATGACAGATGTTTCGTTCTGGGTTATCTATCCAAGTTTTTGTGGAAAGTTTCAGTTCTTGTAGTCACTCGAAGCTCTTTGCTTTCCTGGAATGTATGGGAAGTGAGTTTGTGTGCTTTTATCGGAAACAGTTTGCGTACTGCAGCTACGTAAAGCTCTTTTCTTCGAGTCTGGGCTGGAGTAAGTTTTACGGTTGCATCTGGGCGTCAGAAACCTCGGAGGTGAAGACGAAAACACAGAATCGGTGGACGACAGCATTGATGATCTCATTCCACCTCTATCTTGGTCGTAATCATCATCATCACAGCATAGCGCATGATATAGCGTCTTGTCGTAGTAATGGAGCTGTCCTCCAGATCCAAAGAGCCAGGAGGCTTTAGGGCTGTTTGAGGCCTTTAATGGTCCATTGAGGGCAGGTAAGTCTCCACAGCTTCTGCGGTACAGCTCTAATTCTTGTTTCTTGGCTGTGGTGGGGTTGCGGACTGTGTCTAGCAGAGAATTGTGCAGTAAGTGGTTGTCGGATAATGTCTCATTGAGCAAGAGGTCACTATGGTCCTCGCTGCAACACACTAGTGTCAGGTCATCGTCTGAGTCGAGGTCGATATCTGATGTTAACTTGTCGATTTGTGCCACAACCTGAATAGAAGAAAAAGAAAACATTAAGTACATCTGGAAAAAGCCCTTATAATATCTGAAGCTTCTGTAACACTCTTAGTTCTCCTAATAATTCTGTCACCGTTTACTCACACTCATGTCTTTTCAAACCTACACTATGTCCATATAGATGAGCATTTGTGGTCCTTAGATGAGCATTTGTGGTTAAAAAGTATATAAATTTGTATTTTTATTAGAAAACAACTGATTGTTTCACTAGATAAGGCTCTTATTCCTCAGCTGGGTTTGTGTAGAGCTCTTTGAAGCTGCATTGAAACTTCAATTTAGACCTTCAACCCACTGATCCCCATTCATGTCCACTATATGGAGAAAAATCCTGGAATGTTTTCCTCAATTTCCTTAATTTCTTTTCGACTGAAGAAAGAAAGACATGAACATCTTGGATGACATGGGGGTGAGTAAATTATCAGGAGCGAGCTAATCCTTTAAGTAAACCAATATTAAATACAGGATTTATGTAGCCGTACTCAACATTAGCATAATCTCCAGTGTTCAGCATAATGTGAACCCCAAAAATATCAATATAAAAACCCTTCTAAATCCCATTATAACAGAACATTAAGTATTTACAAGTTTCCCTCTTTTTCTTCTGGCTCAAATTACACTTGCTTTCAATATTTACTCTTCTCATCTAGTCCCATGCAAAGCATGTCAGGTTTAGTTAAAAAAAAGTATGTCATGTAACAACAGAAATGGCCTAAATATCTTGTTTTACAAATTTAAGTGGATTGCGGATCATGATTCTGTCATTAATTACTCACCGTCATGTCATTCCAAACCCGTAAGACCTTCATTCATCTACAAAACACAAGATTTTTTTGATGAAATCTGAGAGCTTTCTGACCCTGCATAGACAGCAACACAACTGACACGTTCAAGGCTCAGAAAGGTAGTAAGGAGATTGTTAAAATAGTCCATGTGACATCAGTGGTTCAACCGTAATTTTATGAAGCTACGAGAATAATTTTTGTGCATAAAGAAAACAAAAATAATGACTTTATTCAACAATTGTGGTCCTAACTTTGTTTTCTTTGTGCGCAAAAGGTATTATCATAGCTTAAAAACATTGCGGTTGAACCACTGATGTCACATGGACTATTTTAACAATATCCTTACTGCCTTTCTGAGCCTTGAACGTGTCAGTTTTGTTGTGGTCTATGCAGGGTCAGAAAGTTCTCGGATTTCATCAAAAATATCTTAATTTGTGTTCAGAAGATGAACGAAGGTCTTACGGGTTTGGAACGGCATGAGGGTGAGTAATTATTGACAGAAATTTCATTTTTTGGTGAACTATCCCTTTAAGGAACTAGTTTACAGAAAAATAGAATAGAATAGAAATCGTAAGTTTTTGTACAATTTCGTACAATTTACATCATTCGTTTATATAAAAATCACCTTGTTAAAAGTTTTCCTGAGATTGGGTTTTTGGGGCATAAGCAGACTGTACAAAAATGTACAAATAAAACCATTTGAATTCATACAAATTACTAGGGCTGGGTAATAAAAATTTGATTTCTCAATTTTAATCGGTTCTCATTTTTACAAAACTGTATCGATTCTAATCCCAAGAATCGATTAGTCTAGTTTTATATCTAGTTCTTTAGTCACTGAACGGAACATGTTTTGCATTTAATAAATGCCATTTAATAAATCACAATAAGCTTTGTGCTTTGTTATTTTTGATATGAAACAAAGTCTCAGATTTCAAATTCTTTCCATTTTTTGAAAACTACAAAATTTGAACAAATGCTGTTTTGGCACTGTTTAATGTGGAGTGACAGATCGCTGTAACTCCTCAGTTCAGTCGAAAGTGGCAACGAAGTGGCAAAATTACAAGAATAAAGTTGAAATGTTGAAAGAATAAAGTCGAAATGTTTCAAGAATAAATTTTAAATGTTTCGAGAATAAAATCTGAATTTTGAGAATACAGTCGAAATTATGAGAATAAAGTCAAAATATTTTGAGAATGAAGTCAAAATTTTTCGAGAATAAAGTCGAAATTACGAGCATCAAGTCGAAATCACAAGAATAAAGTTGAAATACTACGAGATAAAGTCAAAATATGTCAAGAATAAAGTCGAAATGTTTCAAGAATAAAGTAGCAATTACGAGAATAAAGTCGAAATATTTTGAGAAAGAAGTTGAAATGTTTCAAGAATAAAGCTGAAATGTTTAGAAAAATAAAGTCAAAATTACAAGAATAAAGTTGAAATTACGAGAATAAAATCAAAGTGTTTCGAAAATAAAGTTGAAATTACGAGAATAAAGTCAAAATGTTTCGATAATAAAGTCTAAATGTTTCAAGAATAAAGCTGAAATATTTTGAGAATAAAGTCGAAATTAAGAGAATAAAGTCGAAATGTTTCGAGAATAAAGTCGAAATTACAATAATTAAATCATAGCAATTAATATTGAGATTATAGTGTGTACATGTAAATGGCCCGGATTGGGAGCACAGTGAAAAGTTGCCAGGTCACCGGAATTTATCTGAATATATGTGGGATTATTAGCAGAAATCATACCATGTGTTACTCGCAGGGACAGTATGCTTGGAAATATTTCACATCTTCGACTGCATTCATTAGGCCCATTTGTAGTGCACCAGCCACTCAATAATAGCAATAAGCTTTGTGCTTTTAGTACTTTTAATACAGTATAAAACAAATTAATTCTTATTATTTTGACTTTATTCTCATCATTTTGACTTTATTCTTATCATTTTGACTTAACTGTCTAAATATTTCGACTTTTTCTTGTAATTTCAACTTTATTATTGAAATATTGCGACTTTAATTTCATAATCATACTTTTTTTTTAACGTGGCACTTAAAATGTTGTCGTAAGTAACGTCACATTTACCACAGAAAAAAACATTCGGTGACCATAAACTTGTTAGTCAGCAAGAAAAAAACTCTAGGGAGGAGCATTTCACTACATATATGCACCCTATAATTTTTTACAGATTTTACAATATTTAATTTATGTTTGAATAGTTTTTATGACAGTGAAAAAAACCAAAACAAATTAGAGTAGAAATATAATTATGTAATTGTAAAATTAGTATTATAACTTTATTTTTTTATAGAGTGTAATTTAAGTGTTTGTATACAAATCAGTTCATTTTAACCTTCAATATTATAGTAATGTTGTACCAGCTGACTCCCATGTATATTTTATAGCATTAGTTGAGAGATTTTTTGATATCAATATATTCAGAAATCAGAACTGAATCGAATTGCAAGCTTGAAATTTGAATCATAAAATTTGTGTCAAAATTACAGACCAATTGGCCAAAATGTTAGAGAGTTACGAATTGCCATTAGAGTAAAAATCCTATATTTGAAGAAGGAACTTATGCCATATCTTTTGACCAGAATATTATAGAGATTTTGGGGTGTGCTCTCGTTAACTACGGCTAGTAAACAACCACTAGAAACCAGTCAGAACATCCTAGTAACAGCAATAAAATCACTCCAAATGGCTTAGGAACACACTGGAATTCCATTTAGAACTTCAAACATCTAGTTTCTCTAGTTTGTTGAAAACACCAAGATATTCCACAGTATTTTCTGAAGAATGTCTGTAGTTTCATACTGTTCTTGTAGCTGAGCTTAAGCCATAAATGAGTAATATATGTCTGAGTATATATATATATATATATATATGTATCCTTTCCATCTCTATGTGTTCCATCTCACCCCATTTCACCCACTGGCATTGGAATATTTAATATCTGTTTGTGCTGAAGGGAATTTGTCCTCCTGCTGTGCTAGTAACTGCATCTTACATAAGATCTCAACCATACGCTTATCAATATTCCTTCTCTTGCTTTACCCAGCTCTTTTTCTGAGCAGGGTCTCAAGGCTGGCGCTCACAAATCAGAGACAAAACAAAGCATAGGCGTAGCAATCCTGCAGATCATAAAGTCTCTCTAAAGATTGTAATCAGATCATAACATGCATAAAGAGTTATATATGACGCTATACCGTTCAAATTGAAATCACATGACCGCACTACAAAGCCATTATGTTGCCCCTTGTCAATATTAAGCAGCTTAGTATGTTATTTATAATGTAGTTATGTTTGATTTCTCAGGATTTTGATGATAAAGCATTGCTCGTTTTGAAATATCACAGTTATTAATGACAGCTCGTTCTGTAGTTTGCTGTCTCTGATTTCGATGAGCTCAGTGCTTTGCTGCTGCCAAACTTTCTCATCATATTCAGTTGCATTCATGATATAGCAGTTCGGCTATTCAGCGGCGAGCCACAGGCTGTTGGCTGTCGAGATTTGATAATGAACAGTCAAACGTAAACAGGAAGAGCCCAAATGACAGGCATTCAACAGCCCGAGTATCCATTCACAACGCACCTGCTGCTCCAAAGCACACATTATACGAAACAATGCAGTGCAAACATTATGTACTGTATTTGTGAGTATGTATCGAACCCTGCCAAGTGCGATAAGAACCGTGCGGTTATCAGAGAGATACATTTTTTTGGGACTGTGCTGAAAGGTTCCTGTCTGGAGGAGGTATTAGATCATCTCTCGTGGGGTTGTGCCCTGTGCGCTGCTGTCAGACGCTTCATGTTTAATGCATTTCTGCCAACTGTGCACTAACTGATTGGAGATCAGAGGTTCGCTCAATTGAGACCGGCTGAAACAATTGCTACTTTGTGAAGGACGGTTTGACTTGAGGAGCCTTGCACACCTTGCAAAGCAGAAATGCTGACCTATAGAAATCCCCAAGTGTCGTGATTGTTGTAGGAGGCACTGCTCATAACAAATAGCTAGTGCTCTTGCTGTGTGCTGGGCACTTGTATGCATGCGAATGGCATGCATTTTTGTGACTCAGTAAGTGCATAATGTATCCAACACGAAGGATATGGGTTTGAATCCCGTGGTATCCCTGCTGAAAAAAAACAATAGAACAATCACAGAAAATTTGAGTGGTTTCCACTACAAACACCATTACGAACATTACAAACCGTCAACTTTTAACCACTAAAACCATTAAAAAATGGTTTTCTGTATTGTGTTTGGGACATATTTCATTAGGATTTATTGGTTTTAACAAGCCACCAATAGAAGGTGACCAATTTCCATTAAAACCAATACAACCAATACAAGTCCCATTATAACCAGGAAAATCATTACAAATTTTGTGATGGTGTCTATTGTTTTTTTTTTTTTTTTCAGCAGGGATGCATGATGAACAAAGTTTACTTGGATAAAGTGGCTGCCACATGCATAAAAATGGTAAAACTTATGAAAACTATATGTGTTGCAATTATATATTTCTGTTTATTCATAAATTAACAAATAAAATATTAGTAATGTTGATTAAAATTGAAAGGTGCAATTATATAATAATTTTTATCATTATTGATATTTTATTCATTTATTTATAATGATAATATTCAACTGTAACATTTTAGAATAATAAAAAATAATTATTTTATTTTATTATATTATTATTATCATTATTATATTTTTGATATAAACTTGTAATTGTGTGTTATAAAGTCAGAATTGAAGAGGAAAAAAGAACAGAGAAAGAGAAAACAGAACTGTGTTTATATCACGCATTCCTGAGAAAAAAAAAAAGTCAGAGTTTATATCTTGCAATTCTGACTTTATAACTCGCAATTGCAAGTTTATATCATGGAGTTCTGGTTTCATTTCTCAGTATTGAGTTTATATCTCAATTCTGAGAAAAAAGTCAGGATTGTGATATATAAACTCCTAATTGTGACAAAAATGTCAAAAATGTGAGAAATAAACTCAGAATTACAAGACAAAAAGTCAAAACTGTGAGATATATACTTACAGTTGTGAGAAAATGTCTGAATTTTGAGATATAAACTCAGAAATGTGAGAAAACAGTGACTGTGTGATACAAATTCACAACTGCGAGAAAAGAAAGTCAAAACTGTGATATAAATTCAGAGTTGTGAGAAAAAGTCTGAATTTTGAAATATGAACTCACACATGTGAGAAAAAATGTGTGAATTGTGAGATATAAACTCACAATTGTGATAAAAATGTCAGGACTGCAAGACATATTTTCACAATTGCGAGTAAAAAGTGTGAATTGTAAGATATCAACTCAAAATTGCAAGAAAAAAGTATGAACTGTGAAATATTAAGTCACAGTTGCGAGAAAAAAAGTGTGAATTGTACGATATCAACTCACAATTGCAAGGAAAAGTGCAAATTGTGAGATATAAACTCACAATTGTGAAAAAAAGTCAGGACCGTGAGATATAAACTGACAACTGTGAGAAAAAAAAAAAAAATCAAGACTGTGAGATATAAATTCACAATTGCAAGGGGAAAAAAGTGTGAACTGTAAGATATCAACTCAGAAAAATGTCAAAACTGTGAGATGTAAACTCACAGTTGTGAGGAAAAACTGAATTTTTAAAATATAAACTCACAAATGCAAGAGAACAGTGCAAATTGTGAGATACTAACTCAAAATTGTGAAAAGAAAAAAAAAGTCTCACAATTGCAAGAAAAAGTCTGAATTGTGAGATGTAGACTCACAATTGCATGCAAAAAAAGTGTGAACTGTGAGATATAAACTCACAGCTGCGGGAAAAACAAATCAGGACTATGAGATATGCAAGAAAAAAAAGTCAAACGTGAGATATACAGTAAACTTACAGTTGTGAGAAAAAGTCTGAATTTTGATATATAAACTCACAAATGTGAGAAAAAAAGTGTGAATTTTGAGATACCAATTCACAATTGCGAGAAAAATTATGAGATAAAAATGAGATAAAAACTCACAATTGCAAGAAAAAAGTCAGAATTGTAAGATATAAACTCACAATTGTGAGAAAAAGTCAGGGCTGTGAGATGCAAATTCACAATTGCGAGAAAAACAGTCAGGACTATAAGATACAAACTGACAATTGCGAGAAAAAAAATGTGAATTGTAAGGTATTAACTCACAATTGTGAGAAAAACAAAACAAAACTGTGAGATATAAACTCACAGTTGTAAGAAAAAAGTCAAATTTTTTTAGACATAAACTCACAGTTGTGAGAAAAAGTCTAATATTTTAGATATAAACTCACAAATGTGAGAAAAAAGTCTGAATTGTGAGATGTAAACAAGCAACTGCGAGGAAAAAAGGTCAGAATTGTGAGATAAAAAGTCACAATTACCTTTTTTTATTTTTTATTCAGTGGTGGAAATTGGATTCCATACATTTACAACAGCGTGTTTTTATCGGCACATTGAGCCATACCGGAATTCTTGCCATTCTGTCCCCAAATTTAATACCTCTTGAAATCATAATTAAGACTTTCTTGAACCATTTAAGACATTTTATATCTAGTCACTCATATTCTGAACTATAACTTTTTAACAGATGTTTTACAAAATACAGAAGTTACGAAAGTTATATGTTTCAGAACTTATAATAAAGAACCAAAAAAGCAAAACAAAAGACAACACATCCATTTGGAAGATTGTTTGGATCCCCTATCTAAATCTAATTAAGTAGCTGGTGCAACAAATCCCATGCCATTCTAAAAGTTACAACCCATACCGTTTTTTTTTATCCGATTTGTCTCACAGTCATCTTACCTGCAGAACCTCGGGTCTTAGAGTCAGATAATTGCCAAACCCTCCCAGAAGGCTTTTAAACAAAAAGTGTTTGGAACAGAGTGCGAGTCAGAACAAGCATTTGACCAATTTAAACTTTCTGAGAGGAAGCCTGATTTAAAAGCAGTAAGAAACAGACCCATCACCACCATTGGGCTTCTTAAGCGATTGATTTTCACCTGGAGTCTGACTGGAGACTTGAAAACATCTGATAGAAACCATTAGATTCAAAAACAGATGCTAACCTCATACATTTTTCATCACGTTATGCTGCCTTCCCTGTATATTTGCTTTGAAAATAATCTTTGTATGCATTATCATATCTATCTACATATATATATATGCATTTTGCAGACGTTTTAATCCAAAATGTCTTCTGTGGCACTCAAGGTATATGTTATATAAGCCAGCCTTGGTTTTGCAAGCAGCATGCTCTACTGTTTCTACTCTTTGGCTACAGGAACACTGTTTACCAAAAGAGCTCAAGGTTTGGCTAGTTAACTATGCATGGTGAAAAAGCACCTTACTACATTTAACCGTAGCCATGTATTCTGATGAAATATAGTTTTTCTAACTTAGTTCTACTCACTGTATTCTTTAGTGTGATGGTAGGATTTTTATTAATTTTTTGATTATTTGATTATTAAGGATTTAAGCACTTTTGAAAAAGCAACACTACAAAACGTAAAAACTTTTTTTAAAGTATAGCTTGGCAACTTATTAGAAGCTTGTAGCTTAGCAACTAACATTTTCAAAACATCAGAATTACCTTCCCGATCAATGTTGTTTACACCATTGTGCTATAAATAATGAAAATAAAAGTCAGTCTGGTTAAAACAATGTTGAATTATTGATATATTTCATATATGAATAGAGTATAAACAAGGCCCATATGGGATCTGTGCATGTGCTCTTTTTGGCGGGAAATCGGTAGAATTCTACGGAATTGATTTAAACGTGATTAAAATGTGTTAAACGGAGCTAGACTTTTAGCGCTAGCTGAAAGCATTATCATATTAGCCAAGTTATTGAATTACAGGAACACAAACATTACTTCAGACATCATAATTCTAGTGTGTAGATTGAGTGAGGGTCTGTAAGTGAGCAGTGTACTGGTTTCACTTGGCAGCAAAGAATTCAGAGTCGTGACAAATGTTTGGCTGTTATCCACGGAATAAGAGACAGCTGAAAGACAGATGAGCGTGTGGCAAAACTAATAACCATAACAAGATGTCAGTAGTAACAATAAGGCTCTGCTGCAAGGTGTGAGTGACAGATGGAGGTGTTAACTCAGGCAAGAGCGGCAGAGCTACCGGTGATGCCTGAACTTGGCCAAGGAGACGAATGAGACAAATCCAGCGGAGCTGTGACTGAGATGATGAGACAAATGCCAGTCTGGGCCACTCATAGACTCGGTGACAGTAATGAGGCGGATAGATATCCACCCGAGGAAAGAGATTAATTAAGGAGATGTCCTCTCACATAATGCTGAAAGCAGTCGCCCAGCACAAAGGGAGATAACCGCAAAAGAGATGAGACGTTGACAGGTGAGAAGATGAGGAAATCAGATGCGCATGCCGGCCCATTGTCTGATTCGCCGAGTGATAATTAGGCATCACAGATGACATCTTGCTTGTATGGGGGTGTCATCCTGCAAGTCTTTCTCCTTGTTAATCTATCTGTTGGTTGCTGTTTGGGTGACAAGCTGTCCAGTCAACAGCCGCTAGGTGGACGTATCACAGGGGCACAAATGTGTTTGTGACCTTGTGTATGTTTATGAAAGTGCCCGCTGAGTTTGTGTCTGTTGGTTTCTGTATAGGTAGCCAATCAGTAGTCGCATTTAGGCCAGAACTCTATGAAAGTACAAACATTAACTCAAATGCTTGCCGGTGCATTGCAAGATTGCAGTCCCATCATTCTTGGGTTACTGAGATGGTAATAATCCCAGTTTAGGTAACTTTGGGTGTCGTTTTTTTCAGTACTCGCAGGGATTGTAGGTGGGGGGAGTGAATGACCACCGCTCTCTTCCACCCTCAATACCACAACTGAGGTGAGACCCTTGAGCAAGACATCGAACCCTCAACTGTTCCCCGGGTGCCGCACTTGGATGGGACAAATGCAGAGCACAAATTCCAAGTATGGGACACCGTACTTGGCTACATGTCACTTTCTCTTTCATGTATGAAATCAGTCATGCATAGCTAGAAGCATTTGCATACTTGAGTATCTTTTGGGTCTTGCCTTGTTTAAGAATGCAATGGTGGTAGCTTGTATATTGCCCTTTGTGGGGTTAAAAAGGTTTGTCCTGTCAGTGCTTGGACATGTTGCACGGTTACACTTTGAGTAACCCAAGTTCAAATCCCACCTTAGGATTTTCTGATCCCGTCCCCATCTATCTCCCACTTTGCTTCATGTCAGTGTGTACCAGGGGTGTCCAGACTTGGTCCTGGAGGGCCAGTGTCCCCAATTAAACACACCTGAACCAGAAACTTCCAGACAGGTGTGTTAAGGCAAACTGGAGCTAAACTCTGCAGGACACCAGCCCTCCAGGACCGAGTTTGGACTGCCCTGGCGTATACTAACCTTTCTTGATAAAGGCAAAAATAAAAATCTTACATGGATGTTAAATCTTGTTCCTGGAGGACTGCTATCCTGCAGCTATTAGCAATCCTAATTGAACACACCTGAACCAGCAAATTAAGGTCTTAGGAATTACTAGAAACTTCCAGCCAAGTGTGTTAGCAGGTTGGAGCGAAACTCTGCAGGACAGTAGTGGCCCTCCATGATCTAAGTTGGACACCCCTTGCGAATACTATCCTTTCTCAGTAAAGGCAAAAACAGGGATTACAGGCATCCTTACAGGGATGTCCAATCCTGCTCCTGGAGGACCACTATTCGGCAGCGATTTGCAATCCTAATCAAACTCACCTGAACCAGAAAAATCAAGGACTTTCAGGCAAGTGGGTTTAGGGTAGGTTGGAGCCAAACTCTGCAAGACATTGGTCCTCCAGGACATCATTGGGTTAAAACCTCCAACCGTTCACTTCCTAGATCTCCCCATCACAGCCCAACTGTGCCTTTTAACAAATCTCTCCCTTAACCTTCAAAGCAGGCCTAAATGTGTGCTTTACCTCCCGGAGCTCTTTCGCCACGTCCTTGAGCTCAGCAAGAACTTCCTCCAGCTGTTCCATGACCATCTTAATGTGCCTGCGGATCTCTGCTCTCCGGTCAGGGCTCTGGCTCGGTTCAAGCGGTCCTAGCGTTGTGCCGTGAAACATCCTTCACATGGGGACGACAGCAGCAGCGGCAGCCAGGAGGGGACAGGACACTGGGCTTCATGTCTGAAGCCCACCACAGTGTTGTTTGATCCTATCTGAATGAAAGACCCATTCTCTGGTCTTAGCATAGTTGTTTGCTGATGTTAGGAAACTTTGAAATCAGTCCAGGAACATCTAGTATCTCTCAGTAAATTCAAAAGGAAACGTTTCGAAAAGAAAGAGGGCATCAAGAAAATTGGAAAAGTTTCAGCATTGGAACAAACAGTTCTCGGCAAAGCTTTGATCTTTTCCGTATGATGTTAAAATTAAATCAAATGGTATCATTTTTGGCATGAAAGAAGCTTTGTTCTTAAGACAGCCAGCAAATAAATAAATAAATAAACACCCTTTTGAGCTTCTATTTTGAGAGGCTTGTGACATACCGAAAGTCAGTCTACTGCCTTATGTGGGACATCTGTCAATCTTTGTACCGATTCTCCAAATCTACATATGCATCCTCCGTCGCAACTCCACATATTCATATAGAATAAAGTGTATTTTCCGTTGACGAGAAAGCCTTCAGATCAGGATCCATCAGTATTTGATGTGAAGAATATATGTATCCAAAAAGTGCACTGAGAATAGTGAGAACAAGTTACACTGTCAATCGAGCTGGCAGAAAAAGAACACATCCGATGTGACACCTGGGAGGACGAGCCAAAAATTGCTTCCCTCAGAGTCAATCCTGACAGAGAGTGCTATGAAGAACCATCACCCCGAGACAAAGAGAATTCCGGACATCCAGTTCAGCTAGCCCACACCAGAATTTCAGTATAGCTTGTCTTCTCTTGGCTTTTGTGGCTTGGGTCCAGAAATGATGCCGTTTGGACTTATTGCTGCTCCATATGTCTATAAAAAGCTTCCGCAGAGTTGCCAGGCTTTTCCCACTGTGCCCCCGTACCATGCAGCGTATCTCCTACCCCATCTGAGCACGCTCAGATAACAGTGGAGACGGATGCATGCTCAACACCTCTCTTGCAATGTTGTCCTCTATCAGTCACTGATGCTCAAGCACTTAGGAAACCTCCCCCTTCCCTCTCTCTCTCCCTCATTCACTCACCCTCAAACACTCGCATTCGTTCTCTATGATCTCTCTTCCATAACTCTTCCCTCCTCTTTCATACTTGCTACCGTACACACACTACCCTTTAGTCCCACTCACCCTTGTCCTGTCACTTCCATCCTACTTCCGACAAACACATCAATTCATGTACACTTCCAAGCTCGCTCTTTGCTCAGATCTTTTCAACCCCTTGCCACCTCAGTTGGGGAAGCAAATTAATTCAATTCAGTGTTGCAGTGCAGGCTCGTGAATCGTGAATGCGACGGCTCTGCAGCAATAGAAGCGGACCAGATTATCCCATTTAGATCGACAATGAATAGAAGACAGACGCGAGTACATCAGGAAAGCGCTCGCCCTAACCATAATTATGTGCAAGAGATGCTTCAGCCTCCTGTATTCATTTTCCTGTTGCTCTCCTCAAATCACGAATCGACCAGGGGACTGTGTCAGCAAGTTTGAAATTCTTATTTACTTTTCTATAATGATTCTTCAAAACACCCTGCGAGGCTTGTCCCAAACAAAGGCCCTCATTATTTCTTAGGTGCCTCTGGTGGGAACTCTGATGAGAACTATCAGGGAAAAAACAACAGGGTTTAACACAAAACAAGCAGTTGTTTGAAAAGTATATTCAGGCATATGGCGCTGAACAGTCAGCTAGAATAACAGATACAATTTGAGATGAAAATAGCAAGGAAAAGTAACACAACCATTTGTGCTGTGAACATTAATGATACCTCAAATAGTGAGACTTGCTGGGGAGAGGTGTGCTGTTACTTTTTGGAGCGTTTGGACAATTTGGAGTGTTTGGACAAAAAAGCCTTGCAGATGGTGAACAGGCAAAAAATAATTTAAAGGACAGACCTGAGTCATTTCTAGAGACTAAAATATTGTATCAAAAATCAGAGACTTGAGGGTGATATTTTTTAAGTTAATGAGTACGCACCTAAACACTCTAGCAATGCATGGAATGTGGTTAGCACCTCCAAAGTCACAAAATGCAAACAACTCAGAACACCCTAGCAACTGTTAAGTAACGCAATGAACATCCTAGCAATCACAAAGCAACACAATGAACACCCTAGCAATGCAATGAAATGCTCAGAACATCCTGGCAACCGCAAAACATCTTAATGAACACCCTAGCAACCGCAAAGCAACATAATGAAATGCTCAGAACACCCTAGCAACTGCAAAGCAACACAATGAACACCCTATTAACCACAAAGAAACAACGAAATGCTCAGAACACCCTAGCAATCACAAAGCAACACAATGAAATGCTCAGGATGCCCTAGCAATTGCAAAGCAATGTAACAAAACACTCAGAACACACTAGCAACCGCAAAGCAATACAATAAAATGTTCAGAACACCCTAGCAACCAAAAAGCAAAACAATAAAGCACTCAGAACACCCTAGCAACAGCAAAGCAACACAATAAAACATTCAGAACACCCTAGCAACTGCAAAACACTCAATGCAATGAAACACTCAGAACATCCTAGCCATTACAAAACAATGTAACAAACCCTCAGAACACCCTAGCAATTGCAAACCAATGCAATGAAATGTTCTAAACACATTAGCAAACACAAAGCAACACAATCCAACAATCCAAACACCCTAGCAACCACAAAGCAACATAATGAAACACTCAGAACACCCTAGCAACCACAAAGCAACATAATGAAACACTCAGAACACCTTAGCAACAGCAAAACAATCAGAACACCCTAGCACCTCCAAAGCAACGCAGTGAACACTCAGAACACTCTAGCAACCACAAAGCAACACAATCAAATGTTCAGAACTCCCTAGCAATCACAAAACAACGCAATTAAATGTTAAGAACACCCTAGCAACCACAAAGCAATATAATGAAACACTCAGAACACCTTAGCAACAGAAAAACAATGCAATAAAACATTCAGAAGACCCTAGAAACCACAAAGCAACACAATAGAACATTCAGAACACCCTGGTGACCACAAAACAATGCAATGAAACACTCTGAACACTCTAGCAACCCAAAACAAAGCAATTAAGTGTTTAGAACCCCCCAGCAATTGCAAAACAATGCAATAAAATGTTCAGAACACAGTAGCAACCACAAAGCAACACAATCAAATATTCTGAACACCCTGGCAACCACAAAGCAACGCAATTAAACGTTCAAAACCCCCTAACAATCACAAAATAATGCAATGAAATGCTTAGAACACCCTAGCAATCACAAAGCAACACAATCAAACATTCTGAATGACCTAGCAACGCAATGAACACTCAGAATATCCTAGCAATCACAAGACAACGCAATTAAATGTTCAGAACGCCCTAGCAATCACAAAACAACACAATGAAACGCTTAGAACACCCTAGCACCCGCAAAGCAACGCAATGAACACTTTGAACACACTAGCAATTGTAAAGCAACACAATAAAATATTCCGAACACCCTAGCAACCGCAAAGCAATGCAATTAAACGTTCAGAACACCCTAGCAATCACAAGACAACACAATTAAATGTTCAGAACACCCCTAGCAATCACAAAACAACACAATTAAACGTTCAGAACACCCTAGAAATCACAAGACAACACAATTAAATGTTCAGAACGCCCCTAGCTATCACAAAACAACACAATGAAACGCATAGAACACCCTAGCAACAACAAAGCAACAGCAATGAACACTCAGAACACACTAGCAACTGCAAAGCAACACAATCAAACGTTCAGAACACCCTAGCAATCACAAGACAGCATAATTAAATGTTCAGAACACCCTAGCTACCACAAAACAACACAATTAAATGTTCAGAACACCCTAGCAATCACAAGACAACACAATTAAATGTTCAGAACACCCTAGCAATCACAAAACAACACAATTAAATGTTCAGAACACCCTAGCAATCACAAGACAACACAATTAAATGTTCAGAACACCCTAGCTACCACAAAACAACACAATTAAATGTTCAGAACACCCTAGCAATCACAAGACAACACAATTAAATGTTCAGAACACCCTAGCAATCACAAAACAACACAATTAAATGTTCAGAACACCCTAGCAATCACAAGACAACACAATTAAATGTTCAGAACACCCTAGCAATCACAAGACAACACAATTAAATGTTCAGAACGCCCCTAGCTATCACAAAACAACACAATGAAACGCATAGAACACCCTAGCAACAACAAAGCAACAGCAATGAACACTCAGAACACACTAGCAACTGCAAAGCAACACAATCAAACGTTCAGAACACCCTAGCAATCACAAGACAGCATAATTAAATGTTCAGAACACCCTAGCTACCACAAAACAACACAATTAAATGTTCAGAACACCCTAGCAATCACAAGACAACACAATTAAATGTTCAGAACACCCTAGCAATCACAAAACAACACAATTAAATGTTCAGAACACCCTAGCAATCACAAGACAACACAATTAAATGTTCAGAACACCCTAGCTACCACAAAACAACACAATTAAATGTTCAGAACACCCTAGCAATCACAAGACAACACAATTAAATGTTCAGAACACCCTAGCGATCACAAAACAACACAATTAAATGTTCAGAACACCCTAGCAATCACAAGACAACACAATTAAATGTTCAGAACACCCTAGCTACCACAAAACAACACAATGAAACGCATAGAACACCCTAGCAACAGCAAAGCAACAGCAATGAGCACTCAGAACACCCCAGCAATTGCAAAGAAATGCAAAGAAACCCTCAGAACACCCTAGCAACCGCAAAGTAATACATTAAAACGTTCAGAACATTCTAGCTACCTCAAAGCAATATGATAAAGCGTTCGGAACACCCTAGCAATTGCAAGGCAATGCAATGAAACACTCAGAATGCTCTAGGAACCGCAAAGCAATACAATAAAATGTTAACATCCTAGTTATCGCGAAGCAACACAATGAAACACTCAGTACACCGTAGCATGGTACCGTAACATTCAGAACACCCTAGCAATTCCAAAACAATGCAATGAAACGTTCATAACACCCTAGCAACCAAAAAAGCAATGCAATAAACAACCTGGCAACCGGAAAGCAATGCAATGAAATGCTCAGAACACCCTTGAAACCGCAAAACAATACAATAAAATGTTCAGAACACCCTAGCAATCACAAGACAACACAATTAAATGTTCAGAACGCCCCTAGCTATCACAAAACAACACAATGAAACGCATAGAACACCCTAGCAACAACAAAGCAACAGCAATGAACACTCAGAACACACTAGCAACTGCAAAGCAACACAATCAAACGTTCAGAACACCCTAGCAATCACAAGACAGCATAATTAAATGTTCAGAACACCCTAGCTACCACAAAACAACACAATTAAATGTTCAGAACACCCTAGCAATCACAAAACAACACAATTAAATGTTCAGAACACCCTAGCAATCACAAGACAACACAATTAAATGTTCAGAACACCCTAGCTACCACAAAACAACACAATGAAACGCATAGAACACCCTAGCAACAGCAAAGCAACAGCAATGAGCACTCAGAACACCCCAGCAATTGCAAAGAAATGCAAAGAAACCCTCAGAACACCCTAGCAACCGCAAAGTAATACATTAAAACGTTCAGAACATTCTAGCTACCTCAAAGCAATATGATAAAGCGTTCGGAACACCCTAGCAATTGCAAGGCAATGCAATGAAACACTCAGAATGCTCTAGGAACCGCAAAGCAATACAATAAAATGTTAACATCCTAGTTATCGCGAAGCAACACAATGAAACACTCAGAACACCCTAGCAATTCCAAAACAATGCAATGAAACGTTCATAACACCCTAGCAACCAAAAAAGCAATGCAATAAACAACCTGGCAACCGGAAAGCAAAGCAATGCAATGAAATGCTCAGAACACCCTTGAAACCGCAAAACAATACAATAAAATGTTCAGAACATCCTAGCTATCGTGAGGCAACGTAATGAAACACTCAGAACACCCTAGCAACCACAAAACAATGCAATTAAATGTCCTGAACACATCAGCAGCCACAAAGCAATGCAATGAAACATTCAGAACACTCTAGCAACTTCACAGCAACTCAATGAAACGCTCAAAACACCCTAGCAACCGCCAGGCAACACAATGAAACCCACTCAGAACACCTTAGCAAAAAAAATAGTGACACCTTTGCAACTACCCTAGCATTGTGGTGCACAGAATTAGCATGTTCAAGCACTACTCACATTTGCTTTAGAAAGTGTTCCTAGTTGTTAGCAGTTGCTGTTTAAATGCTTGACACTTTGAATGACAGCATGTTCACAGGCACTAAAAATGTATTGAAGTGCTCGATTTTATTAAAAGTTGGAACTGAGGACTAAATGCTGTGCTTTTGAGATTTGCAGAAAGCTAATGCAATCTTAATTGCATGTGTGGCAATTTTAAGCATGCATTTAGGGCTAAGCACTAGATGTTGGAGGAAACTTATTTCAGTGCCATAAAATGGTGATGCAAATGGCTTTGTTTTCATTCACTACTGACTGAATTCTTGTCCTTGAAACAGAATACAAGTTCCAAAGATTTTTGTAATCCATTTGTCTCATAGTTGAATGCACATCTTTTTGAAAAGACTGAAAAAAAAAAACAGTTCCTGGTTTCATACAGTCTTTTCACTGAATGCAACTTCAATGTTTCAATGAAACATTATAACAAGATGAGATCTTCCATTCAATAAGATATGCTGCTTTTGTAAAACAGTTTCAAATAGTATGCTAATGTTGTGTTTATGTTGAGTTCAACGAGTAGCATAGTAGCATCTCATAACTAAATATGGTTATTTTACATTATTATTTAAGTTAGTATACATTTAGTCAGTTTAGTCGATGGGTCAAGATGCTATGGAAGCCCATTTCCGCAACTGAATAAAAAATTTAAAAAGTTCTTCAACTTTTTATCTCACAATTCTCCACAAATTATTTGCGTGATTAAAACTCGCAAGATCAAAAAATCACAATTTTGACTTTTTTCACAAATGCATTTTTGTATCTTTCATTTCTGACTTTTTTTCGAAGAATTGTGTGATATAAACTCGCAATTCTGATTAGGTCAATTAAGTCAGAATTGCGAGATTAAAAAAAAAAATCACAATTTTTTCACAATTATTTTCACAAATATTCAAAAATTTCGCAATAAAGTCAGAATTGCGTGATATACACTTGTAATTGCGAGTTATCAAGTCTGAACTGCAAGATAAAATAATCACAAGTTTGACTTTTTCCACAAATGCGAGTTTGTATTCTGACTTTTTTCTAAGAATTGCGTGATATAAACTCATAATTGTGATTTTTTTCCCCTAGCATTGTGAGATATAAACTCACAATTTCGAGTTATAAAGTCAGAATTGTGTGAAATAAACTCATAATTGGCAGTTATAAAGTCAGAGATTAAAACTTGCAATTTTGACTTTTCTCCCAAAGTGCAAGTTTGTATCTTTTTTTTTTTCTAAGAATTACATGAAATAAACTCATAATTGTGACCCCCCCAAAAAAAAATTGTGAGATATAAACTCGTAATTCTGAAAAAATTACGTCAGAATTGGGTGACATAAACTTGTAATTATAAGTTATAAAGTTAGAATTGGGAGATAAATCTCAGAATTCTGACTTTTTTCCCCAGAATTGTGATTATATAAACTTGCAATTCTAAAAAAAAAAAATTGTCAGAATTCCATGATATAAACTCGTAATTGTGAGTTATAAAGATAAAAACTATCACGCAATTCTGAGAAAAAAGTCAGAATTGCAAGATGTGAACTTTTTTGTAAACACAATTCTGACTTTTTCCTCATAAATGTTAGTTTGTATCTCGCAATTCTGACTTTATTTCTCAGAATTCAGAATAGCGAGTTAATTTTCTCAGAATTGTGAGTTTATATCATGCAATTCTGAGAAAAAAAAAACTTATAATTGCGAGATGTAAACTCGCAATTGTGAGGAAATCAGTCAGAATAGTGAGATAAAAAGTCGCAATTACCTTGTTTATTTTTTATTCAGTGGCGGAAACGGGCCTAAGATGCAGATTTTAAAAATGACAGCTGACATTACTTCAAGCTGACCTAATAGACTTTATTCTAACCCTCACTTACAAATCTCTTCGTGACCTTGTTCCTTCACATGGATCAAAATTACTTCAACCTTTTAGCAAATGTAGTAAGTCATGTAGTATTCTATACATACGCAATAAATAATGCCAAGTGTACAGCAATGTGCAGCAACGTATACGCCATATACTGTAAATAAGTAAGAGTTGTAGTATGATAGTATGTTTTTGCCAGTAAGTAGATGCCAGATGCAGTCAACCCAGACTTTTAGTGCCATCTACTGGTGGATGTGCAATTCAACACATTAGATTTCATTACAAGGTGTAGTGTTATTTTAGTTTCAATATATATATCCTATATTCTGTACTATATCCTAGTAAAAAATATACTAAAATGAATTTACAATACATTTAAATGCATTTATTTCATGCTAAGTATACTACAAATACATTATGTACTTAATAAAAATACCCTGCAATTGTACTTTTAATATACTATATTGTTATATTTATATTTATATATATATATATTTATATATCTGCTAAATTGGAACAACTAATTTTGTGCTTAATGCACTTTAATTGTGCAGAAGTAGTGCTAAAATCCAAGATATACTTAAGTATATTTGATTGTGCTAATGTGTACTTTACAGTAGGTACACTTAAATATTTTGCATTTAAAAACCCATATTATTTAAAGATCATACTAACCTCATCAATAGTGACATTAAAACATATTTAGGCTTAATATTTAGAAATGTGCATTGTGCACAAGAAGTAAAATTTTTATATTAGTAAGCCTTCATTCGATATGTCAGTAAATATGTTAATGGTCTTGAACTATACTTAGTATAAAATAAATGCATTTTAAATCTATTCGTCTATGCATGAAATCTATGCATTTTCTATGCAAATTCTATCATTTATTTCATCTAATTGTTATGGTTTTGATTTTAGTTTTAGCCGATTATAAACGTTTCACGACCGTGAATGGACTCGGACACAGAATGCAACATTATATGTTTATTTTCCATCAGGGAGAGACAAAATAATATAAAAGTAATACAAAATGAACCAAAAAAACAATTCATTTGAAACTTCAAAAACAACCACCTTCAGAAATCACAACTATTGAGCTTCATGTTTGCATGATTGATTGATTTCTAAGTATAGCTTTTCTCAGGAAACCGAACATGTTAAGGTGTTTGCATTGCATTAAATACAAATTAAGTACACTACACAAAGTAGCTGAGGGAAAAAATATGGCTAAATTGATATTAGTACAAAATAATTTAAACCTTTGACCCTTATAAGTCCAGGAAAAAATACAAAAAAAGAAAAAGAAAAGCAAATAAAAACCCGTAAAATGTACTGTAGTTGGACTGAGTCTCCAAGTCAACAATACATTCCACTTTAGACGTGACAAAATAATGAACATCAACACACATACAAAGTGCCTTTGTACACATGGCACAAGGTTTGGTTCAATTCACAAATTTACCAAGCACCACACACAACTCACTATACAAAGACAACTATCTGTTTTGTGTAACTCTACTGGCATCTTTCCACTCACTTAACTTTACAGTATGAACAAGGCTTTATCTATTATTAGGATACATAGGCATGAAGATTAGGGCACAAAAAAAAAAGACATGGCCGGTCTTGGAAAGGACAGTGACCTTAGCTTTTGCTGGTGCGGCTGAAATATAACATTCACACTTGTTGATGTGATCAGATCATGCATGACAGATATCGATATTGCTTCTGTCAATGTTTTCTTATTAGGTGACTCTTAGAAAACAAACAGGTAAAGTTGTATACATCCAGTCCACCAGAGGGCGCAAGAGGACTGTGGATGTCCATTAGGGACGAAACTTCAGCCAAAGCTTTGCACAGGAAGTCCTGTCTTACCAAACGCCACAATAGTGTACTAAACATCACACTGTGGAACAAGTTACGCTCAAAATACACACATTCAACAAAAAAGATCTTTACAGAAAAGAAAAAGCACATAGAAAACTCCCCAAACATACATGAACTGAACGTATTGAAGTTTCACAGTTCTTGAAACAATTTAAAGTATTTTACAGCCTTAAAAGAGACACTGAGATGACATATTACATATACTGTACACTATTATTTTAATCTATTTCATACTTTATTTTCATATAACTATGACCCAGTTCCACAGCCAACCCTCTATTTGTTGCTAACCAGCTCCTCAGTCTGTAAATTCAATTGAATTGGAACAACGAATCTAAATAAATATTCTACTATATATTACAAATCCACAATTTTCAGATCCGAAAGAGTTTAAATAATCTCTAAATATCTGTAATTCACGAATTTCACACAGAAATTGCTTTTCGAGGCATAATAGAGCAAACATTTTCTGAAAAAAGTACTGAAAGATTATGTGACGTTACGTCACTATGAGAGCAATCAATAATTAATATGATACCATATAGATATTGTACTTGAGACAATATAGCTTCATAATGTGCTTTACTTGTAGCGTTTAAACCAGTGGGGAATAAACCACCCAGAAGCCTTATTTTACAGAAATTACTGAAATTCGATCTGAGGTTATACGCAAAACAACACTTACGATTTTTGTGACATTGAGAATGTTAAAATATCAGCCTTTGTTGCAGATTCAGATCATGATGGACTGAAATATATAAGAAGCCTGTAGCTAAGAGCAGAATAAATATTTACTCTATTCGAGAGCTAATGTACAACATGTACACGTACAAATATTTCGTCCGATTTTGTTAGCCGAAGTTCGGCTACAGTACATCAGCAGTAAAATGAGATGATTAAATCCTGAGGTAAATAAAACAATGGTAACAAACACAACCGCACTCACTAAAATGTCAACAGCCTTTAACGCAAACGAAAATACATGACAACTAAAACGACGTAAACATATGGCTTTGCTTGTACCTTCACAGAAAATGAAAACAAACTTTCTTTGTACTTGCACTTGACGTAAAGTTCTCATCACAAACAATGTAATGTTTATAAACTTCCCAGCTAACAAAAATATGTTCTTAGGACGTTTTGCGTTCCCATTAACTTACAAAAACATTACTTGTGAATGTTCTCAGAACATTCCGTTTAAAAAAAAAAAAAACGTTCCATGAATGGTGTATGAATAACATTGTACGAACAATTGAGAACATTATTAAAGGCCAAATAATGAACACTGGGCTTCATTTGTGAAATTTTCGGAAATATACGAATAAATTCTAAGTAATTTGCAAGTGAAAAACAGACTTTTACGAAAAGCTAACATTTTGAAAATACAAAAGTTTTACGAATTCGAAAGTTTACCTCAGAACGGATTTATGAACGATTTACGCAAAAATTTGTTTTACTCATGTTTCATGAACAATATATATATGAGGCCTATGAATTATAACTACGTAAGTTACGTGTCCAGGAACGAAGTGGAAAACAGCCAGCTGGTGGCGCTTGAGACGCTTTGGTTGCTCTGATGGAGGAGGTGTACATTTCATTCATATGAGCTAACATTTTGAAAATACAAACATTTTTAAGAATTCGCAAGTTTACGTCAGAATGGATTCATGAACAATTTACACAAAAATTTGTTCTGCTCATGTCTCATGAATGAAATATTCAATTAACGTGCGTCCATCAAAGTGTTTTTAGCCAGCTGAAAAAATGTCAGGCGCTTTTCTGAAGACGGCCAGCTGGTGGCGCTTGAGACGCTTTGGTTGCGCTGATGGAGGAGGTGAACATTTCATTCATACGAGCTAACATTTTGAAAATACAAAAGTTTTACGAATTCAGAAGTTTACCTCAAAATTGCTTTATGAACGATTTACGCAAAAATTTGTTCTACTTGTGTTTCAAGAATAATATATATGAGGCCTGTGAATTATAACTACGTAAGTTACGTGTCCAGGAACGAAGTGGAATATTCTAGAC
Source organism: Cirrhinus mrigala (assembly GCA_036247105.1). NCBI lineage: Eukaryota > Metazoa > Chordata > Actinopteri > Cypriniformes > Cyprinidae > Cirrhinus > Cirrhinus mrigala. The sequence continues at coordinate 7,577,764 of CM070031.1, forward strand.
TCTCTTCGCAGGTCTGGCTCCAGTATATTACGTAATTGAAAAAAAGACAAATAAGCCATATGACTAACAATAAATATTCAATTAACGTGTGTCCACCAAAGCGTTTTAGTCAGCTGAAAAATATCAGGCGCTCTTCTGAAAACAGCCAGCTGGTGGCGCTTGAGACGCTTTGGTTACTCTGATGGACGAGGTGTACATTTCTTTCATACGAGCTAACATTTTGAAAAACCAAACATTTACAAGAATACGGAAGTTTACGTCAAAATTGTTTTATGAACAATTTACGCAAAAATTTGCTCTGCTCGAGTTTCATGAATGAAATATTCAATTAACACCACCAAAGCATTTTAGTCAGCTGAAAAAATACCAGGCGCTCTTCTGAAAACGGCCAGCTGGTGGCGCTTCTTAACTTTGGTGGTTAAGAACGCTTATTTTGAAGAATATTACTGAATATACAAATTAAGTAACCTGTACAAGTAGGATGGTAATGATTAGTCAATGTAGTATTTTTCCCGCCCTCCTCCATTGATTGGACGGCTGGGTAAAAAGTGACAGTAACAAGTATTGCGTTTTACCCAGGAAGAACATTTTACGCACCATTTAGATGTAGGGAGCAGGTGTACGGTTCTTCATACCAATAAATGCGAACATTTTTATGAATTCAAAAGTTTGTCAGAATGCCTTTACGAACGGTTTATGCAAAAATTCGTTCAGCTTGTGTTTCATGAATGAGGCCCATTGAACATTACTAGCAGAAAATTTGTTCTTAACTTTGAGAGAACATTGCCAAAACGTTCTGAGAACGTTACCTGTTAACGGGATTTATACTTTTTCAATTGCGAGATTAAGTAAATACCTGTCAATTTACTTCCAAAAGCTGATCTTTTCACCTCTCTGTGCATAAAATGTACGCTTATTTGTAAGACGTGAGAGTAGAGATGGCGTTTGCTAAATAGTCGAAATGTGTTCTTGAATACTAACAGCCAAACAAAATATAGAACTGGCTTGCAAATACTACACAGACAAATCTGAGAATCTAGTTACTATAGAAACATAGTGAGCTTTGGAATGTTTCCTTACTGGTGCTCTAGTTCAGCCATGTTTGAAATACGATAAGTGGAGAAACACTACATAACCGTTAATTAAATCTGCCATTAATACCACATGGCGAGACTGATACTTTCCTATTAAGGGGTTCTAAATACCGAAAGCAACTCCTTAAACTATCACACAGTTTAAGCAAAAGCTTATGTGTTGTTGTACTGGTGGAAATTTGTTTAAATTCAAATTAGTCTGATGTATCTTTCTTTTCTCCCTTCCCCCGTTTCAACCGCTGACTTTATCCCTCTGGAGCACCCTCCCGAATACCCTGTTTCTGGCCCCTCCCCCCATTGTGGCTGAAAAGGATCTACATTGGCTCGTCGTAGTTGTAGGTTGGGGCGGCCGAGTACTGCTGACCCTGCATGGCCCCCTGTGCAGCCCCCATAGCTGCCTGCTGTGCTGCCTGCTGGACGTGAGGGTTCTTCCAAGCGCCGGTGGTCCATTCTTCCTGAGCCTTGCTCATGCTGCCCCCGCTGCCACGGTAGAAGTTGTGAACCTGAGACAGAAGAACAATTTATTGTTCAAAAGTTTACGGCTCAGCATATCACCTCTCCTAACTAAGCGACAAGTAACAAAATCAGAATATATTTGATGTTTAAAATAGAGATTTAATTTAAGACTTAATTTAAGCATCAGCTGGGCTACAAAACATCTATTTTGCTCAGGAACCTAAAGAATAGATAATAAATAGCATTTGTCTTTGGAATAAAAATTTTAAAATTGAAATTGAAAAATTATTTTTATAGTCATTATGATAATCAATTAATGGCAGACATTAAAATAAAAAATAATAATAATAATAATTTTGGCATTACAAACATTATAATTTAAAGTATAAAAATGGATATTCATTTCAATAATTGTTAACAATTATTGTTACTAAATTATTTAAATATTTTTAGATTTTTAAAAATGTTTTATTTCAAAAATTGTGGCCAATACGTAAGCCAATAATTATTTTCATAAAACCAATAACAGATAAATGCTAGATTTAAAATAAATAAATAAATAAATAATATTATTCTATAATTCAGTATATTTTTCAGTATTAAAAAAAATGATTCTTCAGTTTCAGAATTTTATATTATTCAGTATAAAAAATGGATATTCATTACAATAATTGTTAACAATAACATTAATGATTATTGTTACTAAATTTCTAATGTTTTTAAATATAAAAAATGTTGGCCAATATGTAAGCCAATAATTATTTTCATAAAACCAATAATAGGTCAATAGCAGATTTTAAAAAATAAAATAAAAAAAAGTATTCCATAATATTTTATCAAAATATTATTTTCAGAATTACCACATTATAATGTACAGTATAAAAAAGTAGATCCTTCAGTTTCAGAATTGTTGCTAAATTCTTAGTTTTTTTTTAAGTTAAGACAAAAATTATGGCTAAAACATAATCCAATAATTATTTTCATAAACCCAATAACTGATAAATTAAAAAAATGATTAAAATGAAAAATATTGTTCTAAAATATTTTATAGAAATGTTATTATATACTTTGTATTATTTTTCAAGATAAATATATTCATATATTCTATTCCTTTATATAATTTAAATATATTATATTCATATATATATATATATATATTACTCCATAATAATTTATATAAAATACATATTTTATTTCAGCATCACAAATTATAATGTACAGTATAAAAAATTAGATATTCTTCAATTTTAGAATTGAAAATGATCACCAAGTCATAATCCAATAATTATTATTATAGAACCAAAAATCTTTAAATAAAAATAAAAATAGTGATTAAACAAAATGGTTTTATAATAATATATAGAAATGTTATTAAAAATTCTTTATTATTTTAGATTCAGTATAAAAAAGGATTTATTGTCAAGAATTGTTAAAGAATTGTTCATTTTAAGAACTGTTAAAGAATTGTTTTACCTATTAAAATTTTAAAAAGACCAATCTGAGCACAGTTCAAAACATCTATTGTAAAACAAAAAAGAAAATGTGAGATTACTGAGGATTTTGTGCAGGAGAAAAAAAGAGGAATAGAAGACTACTGTAATTACTGTGCAGGAGAAAAATTATGTTAATCAACAAAAAAAGCAACATTATTAATGTCGTTAATATAGTACACACAGCATACTTTTAGGAAATATCATGAGATCTGTGTATATTCAAAACAATATTGATAGAAACAATAACAGGTACCTTGGTGAGGCCAATGACCGAGAAAATAGCCACGGCAGTGAACATTATGGTAGGAATCAGCATAACAACAGCAGAGCCAATATTAGTGCTGAAAAAAGTGATGGTGGCCAGCCAGCCGCTGTAATACAATCACATAAAGAAGACACATTCTCCTCATTAACATGGTACTTAGAAAGCAAACTACATGCAAATACTGTATAATTTCAGAATATTATGTAACATCCTAATATCATCTAAACAGACCACAATATATGTACGCTAAAAATACTACGTGACGCACGAGAGTACATGAGTCATTTGAGTTTCTATAGGGTAACTCAAGCTGGAACTGACCCAGCTTTGCTGTGTGTATCTACTCTACTGCTGGGTTGAAAATAGCCCAATTTGGGCTGTTTTGCAACCCACTGCTGGGTTAAATATGGACAAACCCAGCTGTGGGTTATTTTGTCCTAGAATGTAGAATTGTTCTATATATCTATATATCTATTCATTTCCTAAACACAATGCGCAGTTCTTACCACACTCCCCATCCAGGGATTCCTACAGCCTGGATGATGCTTATCACCACTTGTGCCATGAAGACGAAAAAGAACGCCATGAAGTTGAAAGAACTGTCTGTCCTGCAAAAGAAAGAGTGAACTGCATTAGGGTTGTGCACAACGACATGATTACAACTATTTTAAAGCATTTCTGAAGCCACAACACTGAGTGAACTCACTTGAAGGCCTTGTAAATGGGCCTAAACCAGCACACGTATGAGCATGGGGTGAACAGTATCAGCCACAGAATGGCCATCCCAAAATTGGTTGCCCCGCCTCCTCCGCACATCCATGCTAGACAGCCAATCAGGTTCACTGCTAGGGTGGCACTATTCACTGTAATTGAAAAAAAAGTAAAAATAAAGCAAATTTAATACATTAAAGGATTAGTTCACTCCAGAATTGAATTTCCTGATCATTTACTCACTCACTCAGTCACATCATCCAAGATGTTCATGTCTTTCTTTCTTCAGTCGAAAAAGAAATTAAGGTTTTTGAGGAAAACATTACAGGATTTTTCTCCATATAGTGGATTTTAAATGGGTTGAAGGTCCAAATTGCAGTTTCAATGCCACTTTAAAAGGCTCTACATGATCCCAGCTGAGGAATAAGGGTCATATCTAGTGAAATAATTGGTTATTTTCTTAAAATAAGTAAAAATTTATATACTTTTTAACCACAAATGCTCGTCTTGCACTAGATGGACTTCACGCATTGCGTAATCACGTTAGAAAGGTCACGCGTGACGTAGGCGGAAACACCGACCCAGTGTTTACAAAGCGAACGTGCAAAGACAGTCAAACGCCTTTACAAAAAAGGGTAAAACAATGATGTTGGGCGATTTTGACCTTTTTGAACCGGAGTAAACAGATGAAGAACTAACCACGCGTGACCTTTCCAACATGATTACTTAATGGGTGAAGTCCAGAGCTAGTCCAGGATTTGTTTATTTTTTTTTTAGAAAATGACCAATTGTTTCACTAGATAAGACCCTTAAGACCCTCAGCTGGGATTGTGTAGAGTCATTTGAAGCTCCATTGAAAATGAAATGTGGACCTTCAACCCACTGATCCCTATTGAAGTTCCCTATATGGAGAAAAATCCTGGAACGTTTTCCTCCAAAACCTTCATTTCTTTACGACTGAAGGAAGAAAGACATGAACATCTTGGATGAAATGGGGGTGATTGATTTATCAGGAAATTTTAATTCAGCAGTGAACCATTCCCTTAAATGAAAAGTAAAAAATGACATTTAAATTAACTTTAAATCTGATTGAGACTGAGGTCAAAAGTGTACATACATCTTGCAGAATCTGCAAAACGTTACTTATTTTAACGTTTTGCAGATTCGTTACCCCGTTCAAAAGTTTGCATCCCCTTGATTCTTAATACTGTGTTGTTACCTGAATGATCCACAGCTGTGTTTGTTTATTGATAGTTGTCCATGAGTACTTTGTCCTGAACAGTTAAACTGCCTGCTGTTCTTCAGAAAAATCCTTTAGGTCCCACAAATTTGGTTTTTCAGCATTTTTGTGTATTTGAACCCTTTCCAACAATGACTGTATGATTTTGAGATCCATCTTTTCACACTGAGGACAACTGAGGGACTCATATGCGACTATTACAGAGGGTTCAAACATTCACTGATGCTCCAGAAGGAAACACGATGCATTAAGAGCCGGGGCGTTGAAAATTTTTGAATTTGAAGATCAGGGTAAATTTAACTTTTTTGGTCTCCTGGGAAACGTAGGTATTTTTGTAACGTCTAAAGGGCAGTACTAAAAAAAAAAAATATGATATTTAAGCAAAATAAGAAAAATGTGCACATCTTCATTCTGTTCAAAAGTTTTCACCCGCAGCTCTTAATGCATCGTTTTTCTTTCTGAAGCATCAGTGAGTGTTTGAACCTTCTGTAAAAGTTGCATATGAGTCCCTCCGTTGTCCTCAGTGTCAAAAGACGGATCTCAAAATCATACAGTCATTGCTGGAAAGGGTTCAAATACAAGAATTTGGGGGATCTGAAGGATTTTTTTCTGAAAAACGGCAGGCGGTTTAACTGTTCAGGACAAACAAGGGACTCATGAACAACTATCATTAAACAAAAACACAGCTGTGGATCATTCAGGTAACAACACAGTATTAAGAATCAAGTGTATGTAAACTTTTGAACAGGGTTGTGTAAAAAAAATTAACTATTATATTCTCTTGTGGACTATATGTAAACGTCTTTTATGTGAAATATCTTATTCAGGTCAGTACTAAATAAAAAATAACATTTGTTAATAACATACATTTTGTATGATCCCTCATATTTTGCCAAAATAATTAACAATTTGCAGATTCTGCAAGGTGTATGTAAACTTTTGACCTCAACTGTATATCTAAGTATCATATAATATTGCATTTGATGCATAATTTGATGTTGTAGGTGGATACATTACAAGGAAAATTGAAATTATCTATTGGAACAGGGCTGATACCAAAAAAAGGTGCACATTTATGACATACAATGACTAAAATCTATTTGCTAATTAACTCTAGAATCTAGAATACATTTTAGATACTAATACAAATATGCGTTTATCTCAACAAGCACTTACTTTCTTAACTCCCAGACCCAATTCAAAAGAGTTCCCAATTAGTGAGCTAACAAAAAAAGGGATTTTGTGAAAATCTAATGCTTGTGATTCGCATTATAGCATTGTAAACTGGACAATAACACACTAGTAATATGACACCCCACATTTTACTCATGGACTGAGATCAAAATACAAAACCTGTCTGTACGAGTTTTCCTGTGCCTGTTTCTCTCAGTGTTTACAGTGAAAACAAAGGTGACACCGTAGTGGCAAATAAAGACACATGATTGCAATCTACTGCACACACCACAATGAACATGCACTGAGAATATCACAAAAATATATAATATATGCTGACATATGAACATACATATCCATAGGTAATACAGTCGTTTGCACATCATACGCCGCTGGTCTGGGATCTCGTTGAAGTCCTGGTAAAAACATGGTTTCAGTGGAATGAACCGTGGAAGAGGTGGGAAATTGTTTTCTGTGGGGGGAAAACATAAATTGAGTCCTGGTTCACCAACAAAACTAATAAAAAATACTATAGTACTATTACTATATGTACCATGATAGGCAATACTTGTACAGAAACAGTTGTGCTACTTAATATTTTTTTTGGAACCTCTGATACTTTTTTCAGGATTCTTTGATGAATAAAAATGTTAAACAGAACAGCATTTATTTAAAATAGAAATCTTTTGTAACAATATACACTACCATGCAAAGTTCTTTCTTTAAAAGAAATGAATACTTTTATTTAGCAAGGATGTGTTAAATTGATAAAAAAAAAAAGTGATAATAAAGAAGACTTAAATTGTTAGACAATATTTCTATTTTGAATAAATGCTGTCTTTTTTAACTTTTTATTCATCAAAGAATCTTGAAAAAAGGTTCCAAAAAATTATTAAGGAGCACAACTGTTTCCAACATTCATAATAAATCAGCATATCAGAATGATTTTTGAAGGATCATGTGACACTGAAGAATGGAGTAATGGCTGATAAAAATTCGGCTTTGCATCACAGAAATAAATCAGATTTTAAAGTATATTAAAATAGAAAACGTGTTATTTTAAATTGCAGTAATATTTAATAATATGTTTTTTTTTTCTGTATTTTGATCAAACAAATAGAACTGATATCAATCTTTTGAATGGCAGTGTAAATACCATAATATTTGAATATACTGTAACACTGTAGAGTTTGGTTCAAGAAAGTTATAAGCTCTCACCTGCCATTGAGATTCTTTTTTCAGATCACCAACGTCAAACCAAAATATTTAAAAACCTGTAAAAACACACAATACAGGCAAACAATGATTCACTGCAATGAAACACTGTAAAAAGTGCTCATAATATAACAGGTTATAACCTCATTAATATATTCCAGTGTGAAAGGGAAGCTTGTCCTTCAATATTTATCTCAACTTTACTAAGTAAAACCATACTGCCTGGTAACAATGAAATAAACTGCACAACTTAGCACACAAGCTAGATCCAACAGCATCCCTAAACCAAATGATTCCTTACTCAGCATTACAAACATGACATCTATGAACCTTAAGCAGCCCATAAGAATAACCATGTTTACATGCACATCATTTTCAGAATAATACAGCAACTTGTTGTAAAACTGTGGCTTTAAAATTCTTTTTGAGGTATTACTTTGTGTTTGCAGACCAAAAGGTTAAAATGCCTTCAAGTAATCTTTACCACAAAATGATTTTAGACATCCAAAGCTAACAAATCTTAAAAACTATTTCTAAAAAGCCACAGGAAATTCCCAAGTTGGCCTCCAAACTGAGTTTTACTACAAATGCTGGTTTAATTTGTTTATGGTAATACATGGCGTTAAAATAAAACTGTAATATTGCTAAATTCTGAGTAATATTTTCAAACATGTAAACAGTGATTGCAACACTGTAATTGTGGATTATTTTTACCATAGCCTCTGATTTTATGCTTGAAATTAATACGGAATACAGGTTTATGAGGCCTGGTAACTGAATCATTTATTATTTGACCATATTCAACCGTCAAGACGACTCGCTTAGAGTTAATAAAATGAAGAATGATTCGAACAATTCGAATCTTTAACGAATCGTTTTGTAGCGATTATTAAAAACCGTTTATTTGTAGCGAATATTCACAAATGTGTATTCGCAGCGACTATATTTGTAACCAATTGTTTATTTATGTAGCGATTATTCGTAGCGATTATTATCAACCGTTTATTTGTAGTGATTATTATCAACCGATTGCAGGTCGGTTTTTCTCGCTCGGATCTAGCCAAACCCGGTTGCAATGTGAAGGGCATGTCGCCGGGGTGGTTCACAGATGTGAAACGATAATCTAGTTGCCATAACGTTATATTGCATTCGACCAAACGGGATCATTATAAAATGCAAGATAAGACACGAAGGTGAAAACAAAAGCAAAAGGAAATTCAGCAAAAACATTTCGCTCATTTCAAAGCCCTATCGAGGTCGAGCGGAGCGCCCTTCAAGGGAAAAGATGGTGCTGAACGGGGAGGTGTTTTATTCAGCAGTGCAAGCAAAAATTGCATGCATTTCAGATTTTCCCTGCATGTAAGACACGATACGTCTGTTATGAGTGCATAAAGGTGAAAAACACGGGTGAGAGAGTGAAAAGCATCGGTGGAAAGCGTTCCCGCTTACCTTCTGGCGCGTTCACCCAAGAATATGTTGCCGATGCAAGCGCCCACTCGCATCTAATAAACCACTTTCCATTCAATGATCGATGCACCTGTGATGGTGGTGTTTTCCAAATCCGTTATCTTACGAGATGATATTGGGAATATGGGAGTGAAAACAATCACGTCACGCGACTCCTACACACGCAAGCGCGTCGATGAACATCCGCTCCGCGAGGGATGAGTGTGTGTGATCCTGAATAAATCAACTCGTGTGAGGCCTCTGCACTCGCGATACTTCATTCCTTTACTCCCACTAACCGTGAGGCCTCTGTCCACGGTACTGAAGCATATATAGTAAAAGAAAACTGAGAAAGCAAAAAGAAATAGGGTAACACTTTAGAATACAGTTCCGTCATTAGTGAATAACTACACAGGAACAAATGACTAATGCACTTAACATTCTAGTAACTACTATTTACTAACAAGAAATTCTGATTAAGGAGTCAGTAAGTAATAGTGCTCAGTTGAAAGTGGTAGTTCACTATTAGCTAATCAGTAACTACTATTTTTTCATATCTCCCAGAGAACTAAGAAGAACTACTGTATACAGGTTCATAATTAATGTAAATTATGTAAATGATGCAAAATGTATAATTAATTCTTAAGTAAAGATCATGGTAACCCACTAGTAATGACTCAGGTAATACCAAATACTTCATTTGTTCCTCTGTAGTTATTCATTAATGAACTGTATTCTGAAGTGTCACCAGAAGTAGTAATTCCTGGTATGCAGACAGTCATGGAAAATTCTAAGGAGGTCACGTGACGTGACTCATACACATTTTTTTATAGTGAGTGAAGAAAAAGGAAGTGAAAATTGTTAACTTAAAAGAATCATTTTACAGTGCAATTCTTACACATTTCACATATTTACATATAAGGGCTATTCTACAGAACTGGTGCAAAGTGCACAGCATAAATGAGTACCTCCTCTCTAAAACTTCAGCAATTACTCTTTACTTAAAAGACATGTTAGGGTTCTTTGGAGATATAATGTTCCAATAAGCCTGCTTGAAAAATATCAGCAGAATTTTCAGCAGAATAAGATTTTATCAAAGTGATTGCAAAAAAGAGTACACCCTCCTGAAAGTTACTAAATATAAAAATAATAATAAAAAAAGGTAGGTTTAAAGCTATTTTTGATCAACAGGTAAGTATACTGAACCAGAAGTTTTAAAGACAAGTCATTTCTTGACAGTTAAAAGTGTTTTATAGCCTACTGAATCATACTCTTAATGAAACCACTTAGGAGAGAACTGCCAGGTGACTTATTTCTTAGCATAAAGGAGGACAATGGGACAAGAGGAATACCGAATTATTTTTTTTATTTGTGAAAATATAGCAGAAGTAGCAGCGACATTCAAAAGCAATGCACTTGTGACAAGGCTCCTGAAATAAACAGGTCTTCACTTTAAGTTTGCATTTAGTGATAAGTAAATTTTTGCTAGAAAAAGAGCCGGAAAAATACCATGCAAGTGTCTCAGAGCCAGCAAAAGCTATGAAAAGAGTGACACTTTATCTCACATAGTACAACGCAGCCTGCAGAAGTGACATGCATGGTTGTTGTCACCACTAGAATTACCTACTGTAGCCAAAGCACAATAAATTCATTTAACCCCTTCCGAGGCCCAAATTTACAAAATATAGACTTCTGGGAATCCATACTCTGGTCTCAAGAGACCAAGTCAATCATTTCGGATCCTAAAGCATCCAACATGTTCTGGTGTTGCTAGAGGAGGAGTACAGTGAAAAGTGTCTGGTTCCTACAGTGACGTTCAGTGGTAGTAAAGCTCTTATTTAGGGACGTCTGAGTGCTGAAGGTGTGAGGGAGTTGCACTTTATCAATGCTGTCATCAATTCACACACCACTGTGATGTAATACAAAAAACTGAAACCGAAGATGCTACCCAACCCTCATTCCCTGCATTATTGAGCATTTTTTCAGCATGACAATGAAGATATTTATTCTCCTAAGGTGAAAATCCTGTAGTAGACATGTACAGGGGTTGGACAATGAAACTGAAACACTCGCCAATATAGTATTGGAGGTTTCATGGCTATATTTGCGCTGTCTGGTGCCCAATCTTCACTTATTGTACATTACACCAGTTAGAGCAGAGTGTAAAGTTTCATTATGTGCACCCAATGGTTCAAACATTGTACCTTGAAGGTAGTGCTCTGTATCAGGATAATAATGCACCAATACACACAGCAAGACTGGTGACAGACTGGTTTAATGAACATGAAAATTAAGTTGAACATCTCCCATGGCCTGCATAGTCACCAGATCTGAATATTATTGAGCCACTTTGGGGTGTTTTGGAGGAGCGAGTCAGGAAACGTTTTCCCACATCAGCATCACATAGTGACCTGGCCACTGTTCTGCAAGAGGAAAATGGCTCAAAATCCCTCTGGCTGCTTTGCAGGACTTGTATTTGTCACTCCCACGATGAAATGATGTTGTATTAGCTGCAAAAGGAGGCCCAATATCATACTAATTGTGATCTAAAACCAGGTGTTTCAGTTTCATTGTCCAACCACTGTACTTCACTCAGTTTTAACACTCTTGAGCGGCTGTGGGGGATTCTGTAGAGACACGCTGAGCAAAACTCCATTAAATCATACCCATTAAAGACCAGGGCATTTAAGGAGCTCGTCCTCCAGAAGTTAAACAGGACCAATGTGAAAATTTGTCATGAACTTGTACACTTGTGCCAAGAAGGGTCAGAGCAGTATACTTGGAGTTCTCGAGGACAAACAAAAGTACTAGAATATTATACCTTTGCTGAATTAAATCTAGGGTGTACTAATTTCTGCAATCCTTCATGTAAACAAAATTGGCTAATTTACTTATTTTACAGAAAATATTGGCATATATTTTGTTGTTTTTTTTTAAGTATATGTTTAATACATTTCAATTTTGCCATCTTTCCATTAATTATATTAGTGATCATAAAGAAAATACATCTTCTATATTTATGCAAAGGGGGTGTATTCATTTATGCTGTGCACTGTATAATATCATCATTTATTTGGTACTTTCAATTGGCAGGTGGCTGTCCCGAATCCTAAAAAAATGATTTAGCTGGCTTGAGAAAGCAACTTAATAGCATTAGCAACATGCTAGTAACTTGCTAATCATGCTAGTAACATGCTAATAACTGGCTAATCATGCTAATATCATGCTAACAACATGCTAATAATGCTAAAAACATGCTAGCAACTTGCTAACAATGCTAGAATCATGCTAGAAACATGCTAGCAACTTGTTAATCATGCTAGAAACATACTAGCAACATGCTAATCATGTTAGAAACATGCTAATCATGTTAGAAACATGCTAGCAACATGCTAACAACATGTTAATCATGTTAGAAACAGACTAGCAACATGCTAGTAACTTGCTAATCATGCTAGTAACCTGCTAACATGCTAATTATGCTAGAAACATACTAGCAACATGCTAATCATGTTAGAAACATGCTAGCAACATGCTAACAACATGTTAATCATGTTAGAAACAGACTAGCAACATGCTAGTAACTTGCTAATCATGCTAGTAACCTGCTAACATGTTAATTATGTTAGAAACATGCTAGCAACTTGCTAATCATGCTAGAAACACACTAGCAACATGCTAATCATGTTAGAAACATGTTAGCAACTTGTTAATCATGTTAGAAACAGACTAGCAACATGCTAGTAACTTGCTAATCATGCTAGTAACATGCTAGTTACTGGCGAATCATGCTAATATCACGCTAACAACATGCTAATTATGCTAAAAACATGTTAGCAACTTGCTAAATATGTTAAATCATGCTAGAAACTTGTTATTCATGTTAGAAACATACTAGCAACATGCTAATCATGTTAGAAACATGCTAGCAACATGCTAACAAAATGCTAAACATATTAGAAACAGACTAGCAACATGCTAGTAACTTGCAAATCATGCTAGTAACATGCTAGTAACTGGCAAATCATGCTAATATCATGCTAACAATATGTTAAGTATGCTAAAACATGTTAGCAACTTGTTAACTATGCTAGAAACATGCTAGTAACTTGTTGATCATGCTAAAAACATACTAGCAACATGCTAATCATGTTAGAAACATGCTAGCAACATGCTAACAACTTGCTAATCATGTTAGAAACAGACTAGCAACATGCTAGCAGCTTGTTAATCTTGCTAGAAACATGCTAGCAAACTTGCTAATCATGTTAAAAACATGCTAGTAACTTGCTGATTGTCATTATCATTATCTATCTATCTATCTGAGACTGTATTAACTTCAAAACATTCAAACTTTAACCTTTTAAAATTAATTTAAACTTCAAACTTTTTCAGACTGAAAACATCAAACTTAAAACTTTTTAAAACTTCTTAAACCTTTTAAACTTTTTAAACTGTCTGCTCCGGCTTTCACAAGCCAACTTAAAGTTAATCTTGATGAACTTTTTTATTTAGTTCAATCTAATGCACTTTGAGTGTTCAAAATTAAGAGGTCCAACCCATGGTCTTAACCACGAAATCTTAAGTTGGAAAAAAGTCAGTGAATTGACTGAACTTTAAAGGGGTCTCAACCCTATTTTTAGTTGTGATATACTGTCTCAGTCTGTTCTCAGTGTTTTAAGAAGCCAAAAAAAAATTGAATATAATAATAACAACAACAATGACAGTAATACCCATATATTGTAAAGCAATTGCACTGCAAAATATATGAAAATGAATATTTTTGCTTTACACTACAGTAGGGAAATTACAATACATCTTTCTTAATTTCTACACTTGAAAGTGATATTTTGAATTTGGACTGCAGTAACGTTACCCATTTAATCCGCTAGCTGTCAGCAATTCAGATGCACTTTTAAGCTTTCTTGACAGAAACGGCAGTAGAGCTTTTATTTTGAAGGAAAACTCCAGCTTTAGTGAAAACAGACTTACAAAAACGCCTCTCACTACAAATTTAGTGAAATGCTGTAATCATCTGCCATGAAAATAAAGCATAACTGGTGGCCATTGCGTTCCCAAACGCTAAACGCGTTCACTGCAGTCATTCATTGTGAACGGAGCCGTTCTGAGGCATGAGAAACACTGGATCACGAGCTGATCGCCTGAATGTAGTGCACACTTCACTTTGAAACGCACAGCGAAATCATACTTGATTAATGAATTAAGCCATATTGCGCTTTCAGTTTTGGTTCATTTGATAGATACTGTGTCAAAGCATAATGGCACAAAACACACCTTTAAAAACCTTTTATGTTAGCATAAGAAGTATAAATATATTTTAAAACCTACATGTTTTGCCTGGAAGACCTATCGTTTCATATTGACACGTGACCACGAAAATATCAAGACAGTTTTGCTATCGCGATATCACGATATTGATAATATTGTTACATCCTTACAGTATACCACTCTCAGGGGTTAGAAGAATGGCTGTCAGATTCAGATGAGCAGGAAAACGCATAAGAAACAGACAGTGACAGTAGTGAGTCATCAGACGATCATCTTAGAAAAGTAAGATTGCGAAACAGGAGAGCGGGAAAGTTAGAACTAAAAAGAATGTTACACCAGATAAAAAATGACTGGCCTGAAGTTAACATTAAAGGGATAATATACAGAAATCCTAGCAGCAGAGAAAGAGACAGACAATTAGAGAAGTAATCAGTAATCAGAGGACGGAGTTTAACATATGGTCAAATGAGGTCAGCAAGTAGATCCCCATCAGCCAAAAACATAGCTGGGGCAGAAAGATGGTCAAAGTCTGGTAAGCAGGCTATATTCCAGAAAGGATATTCATATAGGAGGAAGACCGTTAGAAAGATGGATAGAATGCTACAGACACTTAAAAAAGAAGATGAAATTTCTCACGAAAATAGTTAGTTTGCTATGTGTGAAGTAGGTAAAAGCATACCTGAATGACATAAATTAGCCACAATATTAAACAAAGCCAGCCAAAAAAAAAAAAAAAAAACTGTATCTTACTATACAGCATGTAAAAAAGAAAAGTGAAACACCTCAGAGTAAAAATCGCTCAGAACAAGTTTATAAAAGAGGCAGCCAAATTAAACTATTTAAACTTAGAACAGGGGAGCAGAAAAGGTTTAATACTAGGTTCCAGAGTAAGCACAGTAACCAAAGTGGCTCTAGTCCTGGGAAATGGACTAATCAGAGCCCAAAAAATTGGGGAAAAGGACAGCCCAGAGGAGTATGGTTGCAGAAAAATACATACGTTTGTACTGAACATTTATGGAGCAACAGATTTTGTGAAAATAAATCATAAATCGCTTATTTTGTTTAAAAATCTTATAGACGGGTAAAAAGCTCACCAGCATGGAGCAAAAGGCACACAGTATTGATACAAATACTTTAGCTAAAAAATTTTTAGTCTAAGTTCATAAATATTTGTTCAAAACAATCACTTTTTCAGCAAAGTTTGTGCTATTTTCTGCTTATTTTGAACAATAAAATAATTATTTTTTGTTCAATAAATAACTACATACACTTTAAAATACAGAAACACAATCATTTTAAAATGTAAAGATTTTGAAAGCATTGAAGGAGATCCCAAAATAATTTAATATAGATTTATAGTAGTAAAACAAATGATATTTTATTATATGATATGATTAATAGCATATTGGTTTCATTCTAAACATGGTGATTATTTCTAAGATGGACACCCAACATAATATATGATATTTACCATCTGAATCTAACAATGTCATGTCAAAAAATGGAAAAGTCACCCTTCTATTCATTATCAAAAATACCATATTTTTACATATATGTTATTTAAAAACTGCTGTTTTAATTTATCTTTAAAATTCATTAAGAAGACCTCTGTCTCAAGATAATTCTGAATAATTTCTTATTTGCTACTTAAATCTTTCATTTTAATTTTTAAAAATCAAATATTAGATCAAGCAAGGACAGAATTGACTTTGCGCTGCAGGCCGCGATTGCGTCAAGGATCAGACGATTTTGCATGTGTATGTTAAAAAGCAGATATTTTGGAAAGTGCTACACCATCTAGTGGTTTAGAGGAAAATAATATCAAAGATGCCTTTTACCCCGGGGTGCCTTTAGCCCTGTTGCACCCTACAATTACCCCAAAGAAGGTGCACTGTTAGACATTTCTGTAATTTCTACAGTTATTTACTGTATATCGCTCAATATAATACTGCAAAACCTTCTCTCAGAAAATTGTTTCAGTTGCAAATGTTTTGGTACTCACATGTTTATTTACAGAAGAAAAGTTAAATCTGATTCAATTCCACACAGAACCCAAAAAATGCACTGGACTAAATTATTGGCACCCTTAATATTTGGTAGCACCCCCTTTGGCAAAAATAACTGAAATCAATCGCTTCCTGTAACCATGAATGAGTTTCCTACACCTCTCTACTGGAATTTTAGAGCACTCCTCTTTTGCAAACTGCTCCAGGTCATTCAGATTTGAAGGATGCCTTCTCCCAACTGCTGTTTTGAGATCGCTCCACAGGGGATTCAGATCTGGACTCATTGCTGGCCATTTCAGAACTCTCCAGCGCTTTGTTTGTAACCATTTCTGAGTGCATTTTGAAGTGTGTTTCGGGTCATTGTCCTGCTGGAAGACCAATGACCTCTGGTGGAGACGCAGCTTTCTGACACTGGCCACTACGTTGCGCCACAAAATTCTTTGGTAATCATCAGATTTCATGATACTGTTCACACGGTCAAGGCATTCAGTGCCAGAAGCAGCAAAGCAAACCCCAAAACATTTTTGAACCTCCACCATGTTTGACTGTAGGGACTGTGTTCTTTTCTTTGAAGGCCTTATTTCTTTTTCTGTAAACAGTGCTATGATGTCCTTTACCAAAAAGCTCTACTTTTGTCTCATCTGTCCACAGTACGTTCTCCCAGAAGCACTGTGGTTTTGTCACATAAGTTTTAGCACTCCAGTCTTGCTTTTTTATGCCTTTGTGTCAGCAGTGGTGTCCTACCATAGCGTCCTTTTTCATTCAGATGGCGACGGATAGTGCAAGCTGACACTTGTATTACAAATTTATAAAAGGTTAAACATAGGTTCCAATATAACAGCATCTACTGAAAAAGTTATGTATTTTGTAATTTCTAAGAGCAGGCAGCCCAGGCCCTGAGACAGTAACCTTTTGTCTTTATGCAGTTCCTGAACATCTGACAGGTTTCCCAAGTTAAGTGTGAATTTTAAGCTCAAGGTACAACTGTGCCTTTTGTTTAGCACCTATGCATTTGAATGACACTTGTATTCTAAATAGATCTAGGCTGGGAAAATTATTTTACTGAGTTGATGTCCTGTACCGCATACTTTGTTTAGATTGATTTCACCTCTATGTACTCCTCCCCCTTGAAACCTATATACTCTTCTGTGCTTACAACACACTGTTGTACCCTGTGTCTGCAGATCAGCTTGAATTTGTTTGGAAGTTAATCAGGGTTATTTATCCACCATTCAAACAATCCTTCGTTGTAATTTTTCATTAATTTTGCTCTTCCATCCACGTCCAGGGAGGTTAGCTACAGTGCCATGGGCTATAAACCTCTTGATGATATTGCGCACAGTGGACACAGGAACATCAGGAGGATCTCTGGAGATTTTTTCTCTCAAATCCACAGACAACTCTTTACACTTCCTTCTTTTCTCTATGCTCAGTGTGACACACAACACAAAGGTTGAGTCAGCTTTTCTCCATTTTAACTGGTTGCAAGTGTGATTACTATATTGCCCGCATCTGTTACTTGACACAGGTGTGTCTAAATACAAATTGCAGGAGCATCACATGCTTGAAAAGCAATTATTTCTTACAATTTTGACAAGGTGCCAATCATTTTGTCCAGTCCATTTTTGAGTTCTGTGAAATTTTATCAAGTTTGACTTTTCTTCAGTGTTTTGTGGTGTTGTTGCAATGCAAACAAAAACAATAAGCATGTAAATGCCAAAACATTTGCAATTGGAACAATTTTCTGAAAGAAGTGTTGCATTTTCTGACAGAATTGCGAAGGGTGCCAATATTTTTGGCCTTCACTGTAAATCCAGAGGATACAACATAATGCATTGCACAAAGTCATAAGACAGGAGAAATGGTGAAGATGCACTGTTCCAGCATTGGAAGACTGTGTATTTTAAGTGTTATGTATGCAATGTTTTAAATAAAGAATTTGTGGCAACAGTGTTGCAAGTAAGTTACTGTAAAAAACCTTTGAAATGTCTAAAATGTGAGGAAAAAATACAGTGATTGAGCAAACACAGAAAAAACAGGAAGCATGAAAAAAGGAACAGATTTCAGAGGCAGAATAGCAGAAGCTCTGTCATTCGTTAACATTAGTTTAATGTATTAACTAACATGAATGAACAATGAACATTACATTTATTACAGTATTTATTAATCTTTGTTAAGGATAGTTAATAGAAATATAGTCATTCATTGTTAGTTCATGTTAGTTCACAGTGCATTAACTAATGTCAACAAACACTTGTGATTCTTCATGTTAACTAATGAACCTTATTGTAATGTGCTATCTATATTTTTTTATATTTAATACATTTATCACCTCTTATATGTACTGAATGTTTTTACATACAATAATTTGTACACTGAGGTCCACTAGTGACAGTGTTTCTATATTATTTATTTTTTAATATTCTGTTTGATACATGATATTTTCATCATTTTATAACTGAGCAAATTGCATTCTTTGTTATTTCCAGTGTAGATTCTAGGCCAATTATAATTTGGCCTTTTTTCCTAAGTCTATCCCTCAGCAAAACTCTGACCTGATTTTTTCATACATAATTGATCTCTAAGATTCCTCTGGCAGTAATATTAAGTGCTTTGTAACGTTACAGCGAAATGAGAACAACAGCACTCAGCAACTTCTGGTAACACAATGCTTGACCTAAAATGCTTCTTACATCATTTTATCACTTTCTTGATAGCAAAAGAGCAAGATAGACATGTAGAGACATTTTAGATGATGTAAGACAATACATGCGTTGATCATTATCACATAGAAACTACATTAAGTGTTGTTTGAATATATTTATATTTAGGAAGGCTGTGGCATCACAAACACCAGAAAATATCCACCTTTCTTTTCCCTTAAGAGCGGGCATGGGCTTCCGGTCTCATCTGTTTCATTTTTGCAGAACTGAGAAATGACTGCCTAGAGATATAGCTACTGTAATCTTGTGTCAGGAGACCAAAAGAAACTTCTATAGAACTGTATACTGTAATGTAATTTGGCCAAATGGGCAGAGGATGCTGAATTTATTTTTTTATATAATTTTTTTACTGTACTGTATTGTGGTGCATACCAAGTTTATATAGAATTATTTGGTATTTGTTTAGTGCTTCTTATCTAAATCTAAATCTCACTAAATCCCCAAAAACTATGCATGGAGGCTTGCTTTGGTGTTGCTACCCCTCATAGTCAAGTGTATTTACATTTTCGCTGTATTTAGCTGCGTAAGATCGAGGGTCTGTCCAGACCGCAATTACAGAAAAAAAAAGTCAGCTGAATAATATCAAAGTGATTTTTTTTTTACTTTTCATTTACTTATATTTGGACCAACTTGTAATTCAATGAAAATTTAATCAGAATAAAGTGAAGTAATACAGTGTGAAACTGTGTCATTGTTACAGTGTGAATTTGTCTCATGTTAATAAAATACATTCTGAGCACATCTCTGCACTCCTAAGATGAAAAAATGACAGTGGAGACTTGTGTATTGTTGAAGAATCTCTTTATTCATATATATATATATATATATATATATATATATATATATATATTCAGTTGTTGTCAATTTTTAATTTCAATCACTGCGGTGGAGCGGGATCACAGCCGTAGACCGGTGTTGTGCCTATTTTTGACCCCTGCCAAATTATTACCCCCTCTCGTTGAAATCGCTACCTGATTGCCTAATCGAAACCTCACCCCTAATCCTAACCCCTCCCCCGCACCTAACCCTAAACCTACCAATACTAGTGGGGTAGTAATCTGGCGGGGGTCAGAATTCGGCATAACACCGGAGCTGGACATGTACTGAGACGATGCCGCTCTTAAGCCGTGACTCATTGTGTTCATTAAAATAACCAGATCATAAGAGTAATTTGCTCGTGAATCAGACACTGCTCTGCTGTATATGTTATTACATTATAGTGAGTTGAAGTTATTATGCTTCACTAACTTCATTAAGCAAAAGATTCATCAGAATGTTTTAAACAATTCTTTAAATAACCAAATCATAAGAGTCATTTGTGTGATTCAGACTACGCTGATTGATCTGGATGTTTTTGAATCACTATAAAGAAGTTGTTCATAAGAGTCATTTGATTGTGAATCGGACACTGGTCGCACTGTGTATGTTATTTCTTTATACTGAGGTTAAGTTATGTGATTAACTAGCTGGTTAAGGATTTATCATCCTGGTCTAATATAGTAACTCCTACGTTCAAGAGTTTTTTTTTTTTCTTTTGGACAATTTAATAACCGAATCTAGTTATCTGCTGGGGATGAAAATACTGATTACCGCAAGACAATATGAAGACACGATTTCTTGCTGTTACTGCATAGTACAGTCTTTTATCTCAGTACATTAAATTTAGACTGCGTTCACGACACACGTAAAATATGATTTTTTTGGCGTGTTACTGTAGATTGCGATAAGTATTGCCAGTTATGAATGGGCCTTAACAGACGAACCTCAAAGACGCAAATAGTGACAGAAACCTCAAGGCAGTATTACAGTGCCTTAAACCCCCAGTGAGCAAGCCAAAGGCGACAGTGGCAAGGAAAAACTCCCTACAAAATTAAATGTAGGAAGAAACCTTGGGAGGAACCAAGACTCATCTGGGGGGACCCATCCTCCTCTGGGCGACACATATAAAAATACTGCCTATTTTACCTGTATTTCAACAGGACTTACCTGTATTTTACAATTCTTACCTTTGGTCTACAACTCTTAACTTTTGTCTATAACTTTTACCTGTACTTTTCAACCCTTACTTGTATTTTACAGGACTTACCTGTACTCTACAACTCTTACTTGTATTCAGCAGGACTTACCTGTATTTTACAGTTCTTATCTTTGGTCTACAACTCTTACCTGTACTCTACAACCCCCCTAGCAACTGTCCTGAATGCACCTGTATGTTGGCCATGGCATTGAGATGGTCCTGTGGTGGTCTGTGGCTGTGTGTGCTGAACTAAAGACTGATTGGGCTTTACCTGCGCACTGTGCACCTGTGGCCGCGGCTTGAGGGTGCCTGGACTGACGCCGAAGCGCTGAGGGGTGCCTGTACTGCAGCCACAGCACTGAGGGACGTCTGGGTTGTGGCTCTTGTACTGTGTTTTCTAGCAGTGGCTCAAGTACAGCCAGCAGCCATTTAACTACAACCACATCAACTTACTACAATGATTTTACATAGTAGAGGAAAGTTTGACTATTACACCTGGTTTTGTCGGGCATAAAAGGAAAGTAAAATGTAGAAATTATGTGCAATATGCAACATTACATGCATTTATAATAATTTTTCCTCAACTGGGAAATGGCATATACTTCTATTTAGTAAAAATGTTAGTGTGCTGTTTGAGAGGAGAGTACATAGAGTACATAGTGGCCACAACATGCACTGGTTTATGACAGATCTTACTTCCTGGCCATTAGAAAATTATGTTCTATGAAGTATAAATATTTACATGTTACAGGGACCTCAGGGAGCTTTGGCCATGACAGGGGAGACCTCAAGCGGCATTGGCCGTCACAGGGACCTCAGGGAGCGTTGGCTAAGACAGGGACTTCAGGGAGGCAATAAACCTGACAGGAAGTGCAGCAAGCAGCAGCCGTAAAGTGACGGCCACCACAGGTATCTCAGAAGCCATGGCCAAGTCAGGTACCTCAGGGACGAACCTCATGCCTCTAATATGACTAATGACCTTATACTGAGAAAGCTATCATCAGTGCTTATCAAATTGATCCTGCAGACCCCCACAACTGCACAATATGTGTCTCTCTGTTATTGAAATATCAATTCAGATCTCACAGTGTCTACAAATGACCTGATGAGATGAATCAGGGGTGTACGTTGAGAGACAAATGAAATGTGTAGTGTTGGGGGCTGCAGGATAGGTTTGGGAAGCACTGTTGTAGGTAAAAATGGTGGTTCAAGTGTCCTTTGAGGTTTAATTTAAGTGGCTGTTGAGACCACCTACCTGTACACCTGTGCATTCTTACCTGTACTCTACAACACTTACCTTTAGACAACACTTACCTTTGCTATATTACTCTTATACCCTACAACTCTTACATTGTCCTCCAAATGTAGGAGCTTAATCATTCAGTCCTGTCGATCATCATTATGAGTAGAAGTCATTGCGCTGTCACAGCGACAGTTCTTCGGCATCCCTTCACCTCCGTGTTTCCTGCTGTATGTCTGTTGTTCTTCCTCTATGCAGTACCACAGTGTGGTGATTGAACTCAGAGCTCAAGCTGAGACTCAGGTTTGAGGCCCGAGCCTCCGTTGAGGACAACAAGCCAAGTTCGTTTGCCATTATCCATCAGGACTGGATGGGCAGGCAAACTTGTGAATAGTATTTTTTCATTTCTCAGTACAGTTGTTTTCAGTTCTGGTCCAGTTCTGTTGATTGTGTCTCTTGTCTGACACAGTTATTTCAGTTCATGAAGCTCTCTCAGGATTGACAACCACTGCTGTAGTGAAATACTTTTCTCCTACAGCACTTACCTGCTCTCTGATGCAAACAAGTGATCAATGTAAAACTCAGCAGTGACTGAATCACTTACACAGTGTTCAGCAGCACATCTCCGACTCTACAGCAACATTTCTGGAAGATCCCACAGCAGAAGAATGAAAATGTGCAACTTGATAAATAAATATATTGAATATATAAATGAATATATCATTTTTTATGCGTGTTTACTGTGTAATGTCAATGGCTGAGCGCCATCTCGTGTCTGTATCATCATACTGCAAACGTATTTCAATTACAACGTACATTTCAGTTGATTCACTCATATGATTATAAGCAACAAAACGTTATGGATTGAGGTGAGGTGATCTGAAAATGTTTACAAAAGTACAAATAGCAGCTGTGCCAATGAATAGTCCAGCTTTGCCTCTTCGGGTGTCATGGAAACAAATCTACATAACAATAATAAACGTGATTTTGCTCTAATTCGGTTCATACAGGAAGCACCATAATGACTGAAAAGGCTGATATGCAAATAAAACCATTTCCGAAATATGAAAACGCCAGAAAAGTAATAATTTTATCATCGACTCACCAGCAGCTGCAGATACAGATGTGGAGACTGAAGCAGCACAAGTTTAACCGTCGATGAAGCGCCACTGTGACGACATAAACCGATCATAGAATGTTCGCGCTCCCCATTCAACTCAATTCACTCATTCATTAAACAGTGAGAAATAACAACAAATACATAAAATACTTCCTGTTCCCCCAAAGTTTAAAGGAAAAAAAAAAAACACTATTCCAAAACCGATATATCCTTCAAAAGCGCGGTGCAGTGCCATTTTCACTCCTGATATGATAATAAATAACATATTTATACGCGTGAATTTTCAGCTTAGCATGTTTTCTAGTTGATAAATGTATTATTTTGGCGAATTTGAAATTTAAAGTTAATGCTTTCACATGTTGTAGGAGAATCAGAAATCTTCCATGAGAGCTGAAACTTTTTCTTGTCGTGAAGTTGAACGTTTTTGATTACAATCATGAGGTAACAACATACAGAGCAATTTGTGAAGCAGAGAACAGAAAATGAACTTTAAATGCCATGTGGCTTAAAAACAGCTCATGAACTGTCTTTTAATGTCCAACAGGGGCCGGCGGATCTACCGGGGTGGTAACTGCCCCCTGCTGGTGGAATCAGGCGCGTGCGCAGCAGTTGTTCAAGTGGACACGTTTAGCTTCCGGTGGCTGTCAGATGCCTGAGCTTCAGGCACATAAGGTAAAATACTTAAATGTATGACAAATGTTATTGATATTTTATAACGTGATTACAAGTAGGGTGATGAGTACTCTGCCTTGAGATCTTTTGTGTGCTGAAGCTTGAGTGAGTTTCGTTAATAATGGAACAGAAGTTAAGCTAACCAGCTAACATGCTTAACATGTAAACAAACTCAGCAGTGGTGAACAAACTGACTATTTAATGAACTGTTGCATTAAAACAGTCACATATTCGAGTTTTAGACGTCTAAGAGTAAATAAATAAGTTTGTATTAAGGGTTTGGTTTTCGCTAGCTGATATTTAGCAGTTAATCTGCAGGCTAAGCTATCACTGAAAACAAGTTACATTTTTTTACATGAGTTCACGTAAAGTTACATCTACTGGAATCATGCATCGAAGTTCACTAAAAATAAAATTTTAACATGATTAGTTATGCATTTGTTTAATTATTTAGTCATTTAAATCTTTGAAAAATGATTTTGATCTTTAATAATATCTTTTAGGATAGTATCGTTAGAGAGCTTTAGAGCTTAATAATAATACAATGTTTTAGAAATAATTACAAATATAAAGATCTATCTTCAGTATATTTGAAATCATATCATATACAATTTTAGAAAATTATAATTATTATAATATAATTATTTAAAAATATATATTTTTTTATACTTATATGTATATAAATAAATGAAAATTTTATATATATATATATATATATATATAGTAAAAATGTAAAGTAAAAAATATAATTAATTTACAAATATATTTAATATAATGATTATATATAATTTTATTATAAAATATAAAATATTTTGATTATATGTATAGCAAAATTGTAAAGTAAAAGATTATAATTAATATACAAATATAATATAATGATTATAAAATAATATATAAATATATTTTTGACACTACATATGTCTGAGTTCACAAAAATATTTTTTAACATGCATAAGTATGCATTTATTTAATTCTGTAGTCACTTAAATCTTAAAAAAATATTTTAATCTTTGTTAACTACAGGCAAATTCAATTCAATTCAAATTTATTTGTATAGCGCTTTTCACGATACATATCGTTGCAAAGCAGCTTTACACCAAATTGACATTTTTACAATATATGTAGTAGTAGCTTGATGTACATATGGTAGAGATGTGTGGTAAAGATCAATTAATGACGTAATCAAACAGACAAAGAACACTATAAATTAGTAGCAGAATTCGGTAGTGCTGTATGTTTTCAGGGTTGGCATCATCTGAAGTCCTCTGTGGGGTTGGCATCATCTCTTCTTAAGTGTTCTGGATCCACACTGGAGCTTGTGAATTCCTAGTTACCATGGGATGTCAATCCCATGGCAAAAACAGAGAACAAATAGGAACATAATTAGCGTAGCTGCTGTTCAAACTAAGAAAAGGAAGGTTTGTTAAACCAGAGCTAAAAGATTAAAATGAACATTTGATCAGATATAGCTGCAGAAAAAGTTTATGAGATGCATTATTTGAATGCTTGGCTAAAAAGATGTGTCTTTAATCTAGATTTAAACCGAGAGAGTGTGTCTGAACCCCGAACGTTATCAGGAAGGCTGTTCCAGAGTTTGGGTGCCAAATGTGAAAAAGCTCTACCTCCTTTAGTGGACTTTGCTATCCTAGGTACTACCAACAGTCTAGAGTTTTGTGACCTTAGGGAGCGTGATGGATTGTAGCGTGGTAGAAGACTAGTTAGGTACGCAGGAGCTAAACCGTTAAGTGCCTTATAGGTAAGAAGTGCTATTTTGTAGCTGATGCGGAATCTAATAGGCAGCCAGTGCAGAGACTTTAAAATTGGGGTAATATGATCATATTTTCTTGACCTGGTAAGGACTCTAGCAGCTGCATTTTGGACTATCTGTAGCTTGTTTATTGAAGATGCAGGACAACCACCTAATAGTGCATTACAATAGTCCAGTCTAGAGGTCATGAATGCGTGAACTAGCTTTTCTGCATCAGAATGTAATGCAAATGTATCATGCTAGTATCTAGCTTTAATATATTTGAAATAAAATGAAATTTTTTATAAAATAAAATTATATAATTAAAATAAATTAAATAATTTAAAAATAAAATCTAGCTTTAATTCATTTAAAATCATATACAATTTTTGAAATTATAACTATGTAATATAAAAAATAAAAAATTATATATAAAATATAAGTATAATATATGTTTTATACTCTCTCTCTCTCTCTCTATATATATATATATATATAAAGTAGTAAGTAAATAGTAAATAAATTGTAAAAACTGAAAGTAAATAAAATATAATTAATTTACACATATACTATGTATTATGATTATATTATTACTATTTTTTTGTTGCTACTAGACTCACAAAAATCATGTTTGACATGAATAAAAACCACTTTGTAATGTTATGATATGTAAGTAGTACATAGACTAAAAATTTGAAATAAAAAAATAATGAATTTACAAGTATATAGATGCTACTAGATTCACAGTCTACATGTTTGGCATTAATGAAGCTAATTTCGTATTGTCTATGATTTATAATATATCTGTTGTGATTTTAGTGTTGGGAATGCAGCCTCCTCTCCCGACAGCTGCGGTCAGAGAGCTGGTTTGCTCCTGTCTGCATCGAGACCCTGTAGCGGCAGATTTGCGCTGCAGCCTCTTTGTTGCCGCCGTCCAGAACTACAAACGCGATTCAGCGCTCAGACCCTTTCCTCCTCGCTATCTTAGAGGAGAGATCAAGGACTTTGAGGAGCTGGTAAGACATTAGCAGATATTTAGCTCTCCATGTTGTTGGCCTTTCCAAAACAGACATGCTTTATAGTTTTGATTCTACTGTGTTCCTCACAGCAAAAAGATGTTGATACTTTGCCAAACGTGAGAGATCTGGTGCGTCTGGGACATGGTGATGGAGATCATCATCTGGCTCTCGTGCACTGGGTTCTCTCCTCCAAGAGTTTCGCTGTGAAGACCCTGCAGAAAGAGGAGGTATTGCTAAACTTCATGTCATTTGCTCAGGGTGCATCAACACTAGAAGCCCTCTATGTTTATGATTCACAGCAAGTAACCAGTTCATAAGAATAATTCTTTCAGGGATGAAGCAACACTAATTATGCTCAATGTTTCAGATTTAAGAACAAAAATAAATAAATAAATAAATAAAGCACCGGTTCATAAGAGCCATTAGTTTGGACTGCTCTCTGCAGTCATACTGTATATTTATGATTCGCTAAAAAGAACTGGCTGATAAGGATTATTTATTTGGGAATGGATCAACAATGTTTGACTCTCCGTTCTTGTGATTCACTAAAAAGAATCGACTTGGACTACACTGGTATCATTCTGTGTTCCTGATTCACTAAAAACAGCTCAAAAGAATCATTGTTTGTGGGTGGATTAACACCAAACAATGTTTGTGATTCACTAAAGAGAACCAACTCATAAGAATCACTCTTCCAGGGATGGAGCTTAATTATGCTCTGTGTTTCTTATTTAAGAACAAAAATTAATAAGTAAGTAATAAAAATAATACGTTCATAAGAGTCATTTGTTTGGACTACTCTGTCTGGTGAGTCACTAAAAAAAACAGCTCATAAGGATCATTCTTTTGGATTACACTGATCACTCTGTTTCTTTTAGATTCATTAATTCAAAAATGGATTTGTGGATGGATGAACACACTATGTTTGTGATTTACTGAAAAGAACCAGCTCATAAGAATTATTTATTCGTGAATAGATCAACACTCTCTCTGTTTTTATGATTCACTAAAAAGAACAGACTCATAAGAATCATTCTTTTGGGTTACACTGGTATATTTATTTCTGATTTTTTTTTTTTTTTTTTTTTTTTAATAATAAAATTAAAAAACAGCTCAAAAGAAAAATATGTTTGTGGATGGATCAACACTTAAAGCACGTGTTTGTTATTCACAAAAAAAAAAAAAAAAAGAAAACAAAAAAAAAAAATCACATAAGAATCATTCGTTTAGGGATGGAGCATTGCTGTTTGTGGTCTCGGTTTATGATTTACAAAAAAAGAACCGGTTCATAAGAGTTTTGAGTTTGTTACTCTATTATGGTTTTGATTCACTAAAAATCACTCTGGCTTACCAGAGTCTTTGATTCGGTCTGCACTGGTGATGCTGTATGGTTTGATTCACTAAAAAGAACCGGTTCATAAGAATCTTGAATTTGGTCTATGCTGGTGATGCGGTTTTGATTCACTAAAAAGAACCGTTTCATAAGAGTCTTGAGTTTGGTCTGAACTGGTGATGCTGTAAGTTTAGATTTACTTAAAAAAAAAAAAAAAACAGTTCATCACAGTTTTTAGTTTGCTGTTCACTATGGTTTTGATTCACTAAAAAGAACTGGCTCACCAGAGTCTTTAGTTTGGTCTGCACTGGTGATGCTGTATGGTTTTGATTCACTAAAACGAATCGTTCCATAAGAGTCTTTAGTTCAGTCTGCATTGGTGATGCTGTATGCTGTATGGTTTTGATTCACTAAAAAGAACCAGTTAAAAGAAAAATCTTGAGTTCAGTCTGCACTGGTGATGCTGTATGGTTTGATTAAAAAGAACCGGTTCATAAGAATCTTGAATTTGGTCTATGCTGGTGATGCTATAAAGTTTTGATTCACGAAAAAGAACCGGTTCATAAAAGTCTTGAGTTCGGTTTTGATTTGCTAAATTTAACTAGTTCATCAGAGTCTTGATTTCGGTCTGTGCTGGTGATGCTGTGTGGTTTTGATTCACTACAAAAAACTGATTCATAAGAATCATTCAATTGAGTATGGAGCAGCAGTGGTAGCACCCGATGTTTCTGATTCACTAATAAATACCGAGTCATTAGTTCAGACTATATTGGTTGTATTGTATGATTTGATCCTTTATAAAAAAAAATAAAAGAAAAGAAAAGTAAAACATTCACTAAAAGAACCGTCTCATAAGAATAATTTGTCTGGGCACCAGAAGCACTGGTGATTCACTAAAAAGAGTCATAAGGACTACACTAGTCACACTGTGTAATATGATTCATTTAAAAACAGAACCAGTTCATAAGAGTCATCAGTTTGGACTACACTGGTAGCACTCTATGTTTCTGATTCACCAAAAAGAACCAGCTCATAAGAGTCAGGAATTTATTCAGGAATCGGATTACATTGTTTAACTTGTATAACATTGTGTAACTTGTGTTCAATCTTTCTCCATCAGTTTGCCAGACTTAGCCAGCTGACTCAAAGCGAGGGCGTTTCGGGTCCGGCTCCAGACTTCCTCTTTGAACTGCAGTACTGTGATTTGCTCAACTCTAAGTTCGAACGAACACGGGCCGGACGCGAGCTCATCTATGCATTCCACGGCAGCAGACTGGAGAATTTCCACTCCATCATACACAACGGATTACACTGCCATCTCAATAAGGTCAGGACGTGCTGTGCTGGTGGATGACGCTTGTTAGACCTGTTTTGGATGCTGTCCAGACAGGCTTTTTGATTATTATAGAGGACAGTGTGTATGACAGATGTGTTTGACTCTCCCTTATCAGTTCATGTTTAGATGATATGTGTGAAGATGGTTATTATAACTACAGTGTTATCTGCTCAATGATTCAGCAGTTAAACTGTAATTTAAAATGATGTGAGCCACTTATCTTTGGTTATGATTTGATATTTCAGACCTCACTGTTTGGGGAGGGCACATACCTGACCAGTGACCTCAGCATGGCCATTCTTTACAGTCCCCACGGTAACGGATGGCGGGAAAGCGTTCTCGGGCCTTTGATCAGCTGCGTTGCTTTGTGTGAAATCATCGATCATCCTGATGTGAAGTGTCAGGTGAAGAAGAAAGGTAATGTGTCAGGTGACCAGCTGTATATAATACTATTCAAAAGTTTAGGGTTTGGGGTTTTTTGAAGGTCTCTTCTGCTTGCCAAAGCTGCAATCATTTAATCAAAAATACAGTAAGAACTGTAATATTGTGAAATATTTTTACTATTTAAAATAACTGTTATATTTGAATATATTTTAATTATATTGTAATTTATTTGTGTGATGCAAAGCTGAATTTTCAGCATCATTACTCCAGTCTTCAGTCTCACATGATCCTTCAGAAATCATTCTAATATGATGATTTGATGCTCAAAAAACATTTATTATTGTCAAACTGTTGAAAACTGTTGTGCTGCTTTATGTTTTATAAATAAGAAAACAAAAGAAACAAAAAAATCCATGTAAATAAAATATTTAATATATAAAAAGTCATCTCTGTCCTTTTCTAAATGTATGGTTTTGTAACCAATTATGAATATTTTGCTAGAATAAGGGGATGGCACATCTTACCCCACTCTTCCCTACTGTTTTTTTTCAAACAGTAGTGTGCTACATTCTTTTTTTGGCAAAAAAAAAACAAACAAACATTGATCTCATTTTTATTCCAAATTTGTGTAAATGTGTTGTCTAATAAGATCTCATCCCAGCAGATATCTAAAATTCATCTGTCATTGTTTGTGTTTCAGACTCTGAGAGTGTTGACCGTAAGCGTCTGAGGGCCAGGAACAGTGAAGGTGGTGAGGTGCCCGAGAAATACTTTGTGGTGACCAACAACGAGCTTCTGAGAGTGAAGTACCTGCTGGTGTATTCTCAGAGACGCTACCGATCACGGTGAGACCAGAGTTACGCCAACGTCCTTATTCACCTGAGTGTTGCATTTTAGATTTATAGACCTATTGAAGGAATAGCTCACCTAAAAATGAAAATTTGTTTAATATTTACTCACCCTCAGGTCATCTAAGATCTAGATGAGTTTGTTTGTTCATTAAAACTGATTTGGAGAAATGTAGCATTACATCACTTGCTCACCAATGGATCCACTGCAGTGAATGGGTGCCATCAGATCGAGAGTCGAAACAGCTGATTAAAAACACACAATAATCCACAAGAAACCCACACTACTCCAGTCCATCAATTAACATCTTGTGAAGTGAATAGCTGCATGTTTGTAAGAAACAAATCCATCATTAAGATACTTTTAACTTTACTGTTGCTTCTGGCTAAACATGAATCCTCTATTAAGTGGAAAAAGTCGTCTTGTCTGAATCAGGACAAAAATATGCACAAGCAAAAGTTCTAAACAAATATGTTGGTGGATTTTGATGTGAGAGGACAATAGATGATAGACTTTTTCACTGGACGAAGCTTTATTATGGATCATGGTCTCATAATTTAGCCAGAAGCACGCCTTAAAGGAGAAGTCCACTTCCAAATCAAAGATTCACATATAATGTACTCACCCCCTTGTCATCCAAGATGTTCATGTCTTTCTTTCTTCAGTTGTAAAGAAATTATGTTTTTTGAGGAAAACATTTCAGGATTTTTCTCCATATAATGGACTGATATGTTGCCCCTATTTTGAACATCCAAAATGCAGTTTAAATGAAGCTTCAAACGATCCCAAATGCGGTTGTAGATCCCAGCTGAGAAAGAAGGGTCTTATCTAGGATAACGATCATAAAAATTTCATACATTTCATAAAAATAATACAATTTATATACTTTTTAATGTCAAACGCTCTTCTTGTCTTATTCTGCCTGCACTGTTTTTTTTCCGGTTCATGACAGTTAGGGTATGTTGAAAAACTCCCATCTCATGTTCTCCCTCAACTTCAAAATCATCCTATATCACTGTTTTACCTTTTTTGTTAAGGGTGTTTGATCTTTGCATGTTTACTTTGCGTAGACTGGGTCGATACTTCTGCAGTGATGTAGGATGATTGAAATGATTTTTAAAGTTGAGGGAGAAAATACGATTGGAGTTTTTCAACATACCCTAACTGTCTTGAATCAGAATACACAGAGTTCAGGGAGAGCAAGGCAAGATGAGTGTTTGAGATTTTGAGATGAAAGTATTTAAATTGTATTTTTTAAACGAAAATAACTGATTGTTTTGCTAGATAAGACCCTTCTTCCTCAGCTGGGATCGTTTACAACCGCATTCAGTCCATTATATGGAGAAAAATCCTGAAATGTTTTCCTCAAAAAACATGATTTCTTTACGACTGAAGAAAGAAAGACATGAACACCTTGGATGACAAGGGGGTGAGTACATTATATGTGAATCTTTGTTTTTAAAGTGGACTTCTTTAATGTCAAATTTGATTCTTACAAACACGTAGATGTTCACTTCAAAAGACATGATAGACTGGAGTGGTGTGGATTACTTGTGGATTATTGTGATGTTTTTATCAGCTGTTTGGACTCTTATTCTGATGGCACCCATTCGCTGAAACCCTACTGTAATTGTTAAAATGGTCACCAATCAGCAATCTCCACGTAAAACTGACTGTGCTGACCAAACCGTAAGTCGTAGGGACTTGAAACTTGGAAAGATGGTAGTACTCACCCAACCTACAACGTGACCAAGGTTCGCCCCAATCGGTCTGACAGGGGCGCTACAGCGATCAAAAATATGAAATTCCTCATAACTCCTAAACCGTCAATCGTAGGCTCAAGTGTCTTATGTCGTTGGAATCCTTTGCTCACGCCGGACAAAACACATGCCTCAGATTTAATCGTGAGCCTGGCTAATTTTTCAGGGCTAGTCCTAAGTTTTTCGCCGGATTGGAACCAAACCAGTGCAGAAAGATTCTCTGGAGAGTGAATGTCAATAATTATCAAAAAAAAAAAGTTTAACTTTTAACTCACAATTGCAAAGGGACACCAAAATGAGGTGGGGCCACTTTTGGTAAAATGCAGATAACTCCTAAATGGAATGAGATATTACCGCCAAACTCAGAACACTTATGTAAGTGGTCAGTCTGAGGTCACAGGACAAAAATCTCGGAGCGTGGCCACATGGTTATTAGAGAGAAAAAAAAATCATAAAAATGGCTATAACTGCACAACCATTTGTCCTGTCAACAATGGCTGTGCACGGTCTTGGTCCAAAGTGCCACAAGTGTCTATAAGGACATTTGCATATCTCAGAAAAACATGGCCGCCATTGGCCGACGAAGTGTGAGCACCTGTTAGACAAGGTTAACAGAGGCCGATCGGAACGAAACTTGGTGGACCTGTTTGACTCACTGTCCCAAAAGTCTAAGAGAAATTTGAAAGAAATCGGCCACTGGGGGGTGATCTCATATTTTTCAAGGGCGTAAACAATTGTACATCGCATGGTTTTTTACACATACACGCAATATTCGCATCATACGATACAACTCTAGAACTTTACCTCTAGAACCATCAATCAAACAGTTTGTTAAATGATTGAGTCAAAAACCTACTTTTGCGAGCTAGTCCTAGATTTTTTGCTCAATCTGGAAAAAAAACTGCAGTATAATTCTCTGGACTCTCTAGGTCAATAATTGTCAAAGAAAAATATTGAAATGTACCTTTTAGGAAGCTATAACAGGGGCGTATAGAAAAGGGGCCTGACCGAATTTACCCAAAATCCTATAAAACCTAAAGGAAAACTCAAAACTATACGAAACCTGGTGAGCAAATGCGGCAGGTGATGCAAAGTTTTAAGGGGATCGGACCACAACTGGTGCTGTAACAGTCATAAACATTAAAAAACATAATATTTCTATGATAAATTACCTGGATTTGCCAAAAATGATTGATTTAGGTGGTTACAGGCTTGCTAAATAATGTCATTTTTCATGTGCTTAAATGCCTTAAAGCGTTTGAACCTTGATAATTGCTGCTTGCGATATTTCTTTTTTTTTTCTAACTTGCTATATAAAGTGACATTCTGTTCTGATTCCAGACATGCTCGAGGGTCATCGTGGCTCGTCAGACATCATTTTGCCATCATGATGGGCCTGTATCTCCTGCTCCTCATATTCATCGGTGCCTTCAACTCCTCCGCTTTTCAGTCATTCTGGCACAGAATGTTCCGGTGACCCAGACCGCACACATCCCATATAAACGCTCACGTCCAAAGTGCCTTCAACTTACAAAGACTATCACAAAAGAGGGAAAAATAGACTCAGGAACGATTTTCTTCAACTCAACATGACATTCCTTGATTTTTACATTACCTAGATTTGCATAAACACTGTGCGTCTGTCAGAGGCAAAGCTGCAGTATGAGCAAAAATGTTAGTGTTTTGCTCATGGGCAGTTGCAACCAAGCACCAAGATTGTTACATGTTAGCATGTAGCCTGTTTGAATGATGGGTTCACTACATTAGTTACCAAATGATCAAGACAAAGCGCTGTCTTTACCTGCCTTTTGAACCTAGACATTGGCATAATTGCTGCTTATATTAAAAGTAATCATTTGGGGAGATCTGTCTGCCTTTATATTAGATATATTTTCAGTTCTGGGGCAAGTTCACATGTTCTTAGACTACTGTATCATGTCTAGATTAAGTCGACTATGCAGAAGACCTATGCTATGGTGGTCGGTATCATTAAAACTGTAGTCTTGATATTGCATAAATGTCTCTAACTTGAATAATCCAGAGGATCCATGAAATTATTTAAATAAAAAAAAATGGGACAATGCTACAGTGTGTTTGCTAAGGCACAGAGTGTAATATTGGCGGCTGTTCTAGTTTATAGCTCTTGGCATGCTGAACATTTTGTCTGGCCGAGGTTTTATCAGTAGAAAACAAAAGCCGTAATATATGACTGATAACAAAAGCGGCGTGTTTTTCATCTTAAGACATGGAGACTCATTTGTGTGCACCGTAGATTAGCTCAATTTTTTTTTTTTAATTTTGCAATTACTTTAAAGTGATAATCATATAAAAATTCACTTTTCATGCATAAAATAGGTTACTAAATTACAAAAGTGTTACTTTTCTGTGTTGTTTTTTAGGCTGGGAACATGGAAGCATGTTATAAACAGTATTCATTGCCAACGAGTTTACCAGAATTAAGCATTCACTTTCTTTGTGCAGCTTTATATGAGACAGACATCAAAAGAATTGTGAACAGGTTGATCTGTTATAGATTGTCTAATTGCAGGCTCATAAACACGTTGTTATTCAGTAACAGGCCTGACAGGAGCGTGTTTACGGTGGCACTTTTTTCTGAAGGTGTCAGCCTGACCTTATTAGTTCATTTTACATATATATATATATAAAAAAGGAGTTTTCAGATACAGTTTTATTCGATTAACATTTGCACATTCAAATATTAGAATACATCATTTAAAAAACATGGTTTTGGCAAGTTTTAATGACAGAAATACTGTTTTAGATTGCGTTTAACAAAAGCTGTACAACAATAATGCAAGTAATTTCACAGCATTCATTTTTACATAGTAATGAAATGATTTATAAACATAGCTGCCGTTTATGCTACATTTTATAACTGAATTACATTATTTGGATTGCTCTTAAGATGTAGAATCAGTTTGCTTAGCTGCAGTTGGACAGGCAGGAGCCAAACACACGAAGAATCCCTCAGAGTTGTTCTGTTGAAAGAATATTAAAATAATAAATTACATAAATAAATAAAAATAAAATAATTATATTTCATAATAAATTAAATTAAATATCATGGAAATTAAATAAAGTGAATTTAAAAGTCATTTTGTTTTTTTAAAAGGCATTTTGTTTTCATTAAAAGAAACCGTAAGAATGATACGACGACATTTTAGTGCCACGTTAAAAAATAAATAAATAAATTATAGATTACAAGAAAAAAAAGTTACAATATTTCGAGAATGTAGTATTTCCGAGTAAGTCGAAGTTACGAGAATAAAGTCAAAATTCTGAGAATAAAGTCAAAATATTTTGAGAATAAAGTCAAAATGTTTCGAGAATGAAGTCGAAATATTACAAGAATAAAATCGAAATGTTTCGAGAATGATGAAGTCGAAATACTACGAGAATAAGATTTAATAAGTAGAAATATCGAAAATAAAGACGACTTTATTCTCGAAACATTTAGACTTCATTCTTGTAATATTTACTTTATTCTCGTAATATTTAGACTTTACTCGCATAATATTTTGACTTTATTCTCAAAACATTTAGGCTTTATTCGTAATATTTAGACTTCATTCACGCAATATTTCGTCTTCATTCACGTAATGTTTCAACTTTATTCACGCAATATTTCGACTTTATTAGCAATATTTAGATTTTATTCTCGTAATATTTAAACTTTATTCACGCAATATTTCGACTTTATTCATCATAATATTTTGACTTTTTTAGCAATATTTAGATTTTATTCTTGCAATATTTCAACTTTATTCACGTAATTTTCCGACTTTATTCACGCAATATTTCAACTTTATTCTCGGAATATTTCAAATTTATTTGCGTAATATTTCAACTATTCGCAATATTTTGACTTTATTCTCTGAATATTTTGACTTTATTCTAGTAATATTTCAGCTATTCATAATAATTCAACTTTATTCTTGTAATATTTCAATTTATTCTCATAAAATTTCAGATTTGTTCTCGTAAAATTTCAACTCTATTCACGTAATATTTTGGCTTTATTCGTGTAATATTTCAGCTTTATTCACGTAATATGTCAACTTTATTCTCATAATATATATAAAATTTATTCTCATAAAATTTTGACTTTATTCATGTAATATTTCGGCTTTGTTCGCGTAATATTTTGGCTTTATTCACATAATATTTCAACTTTATTCTCGTAATATTTTCACTTTATTCACGCAATATTTCAACTTTATTCTCGTAATATTTCAAATTTATTTGTGTAATATTTCGACTTTATTCTTGTAATATTTCAACTATTCATAATATTTTGACTTTATTCTCGTAATATTTCGACTTTATTCTTGTAATATTTCAACCATTCATAATATTTTGACTTTATTCTCGTAATATTTCGACTTTATTCGCGTAATATTTTGACTTTATTCTCGTAATATTTCGAATTTATTCGCATAATATTTTGACTTTATTCTCGTAATATTTTGACTTTATTCGCGTAATATTTTGACTTTATTTGCATAATATTTTGAATATTCGCAATATTTCAGACTTTATTCTGGTAATTTTTAAACTTTATTCACTTAACATTTCACCTTTATTTGCGTATTATTTATTCATAATATTTCGACTTTATTCTCGAAATATTTCGACTTTATTCTCATAATATTTCGGCTTTATTCTCGTAATATTTCAGCTTTATTCTCATAGTATTTTGACTTTATTTGCGTAATATTTTGACTTTAATCTCGTAATCTTATATTTTTTTCCTTTTTTAACATGGCACTAAAACGCTGTCGTAGAATGATTCAAGAATCAAATTCACCTGTAGGTTCTGGTGACAGACAGGTGGATGTTTCTGTTCAGTCAGGTGTCCTCGCACACACCTCCCGAAGCGGTGCAGACACACGTGGTCTGTTGGGGCACAGGATTGAGGACAAGCTGGAGGTCTGAGAACCAGGCAGCTGGAGCAGGTTGTGTGCTGGCAGTGACCTCCACAATCACGCCTTTCCAGCAATACAGACCTGCAGCCAAGAACAGGACATTCATTAGAAACACTGGGGAACAGATGAATCAGAAATCAAGACTGCAAGCAGAAGTTACCTGGCTGAGCATATCTCATTGGGATTTGCCTTGCAGAACTCCCATGTGCATTCAGGTCTGCAAGTGTCAGCTTTGAGAACCTCCAGCACTGTTTGGAAATCCAAATCCAAATTTAACAATAATGCTTTGCAAGAAGTGCCAAATAATAAAATACATTGTGAAATATTGTTCTGCCGGTCAAAGAGAAAAACAGACTATAAAGTTGATGGGATCCCGTTACAATACGGATGCAGTTCTTCAGAAAAGGTTGTGGATTTCATCACCGTCTAGATAAGAACAATCAAAGCGTTGCTTTTATGGGAAAGTGCTCCGAGATCAAAGGATTCCTTGACTGCCGTATCTCTTTTCACAGTTCATAAATTATATTAACCTCGATGGTGCCATTTTCAAGAGTGTGAACATAAATGTAAAAGTTAATTCATAAGCTCACACTCTGCATGAATAGATTGTACCACAGGGGTTTTTATACTTCATACAATGAAAACCATAGGGGCACCATTCCTAAAATATAAATGCAGCAAAATATTTTAACAAAATAACAAAAATGAAATTTGAAAAATATGAAACTTTTTGGAGCTGTATAGCAAAATAATATATATGAAAAATGTATAACAGGGATCCCATAAAAACTCTAGTACAATCAAAAAGAGCTATTCTCGGAAAGAAAAAAAATGTTGCATTCAGAAATGTATTATTTATTTATTTTATATGACTAATTTCTATGACTTTTCGGACCTGGTAGTCCCTGATATCTATGAGAACCCTGAATTTAAGAACCAACTTTTTATGTTAAGTTTTTTAGAACATTTTAAGAATCTGAAGAACCTTTGGTGCAATGGAAAGATTCCAAAGTTCTTCATGGAACTACAGAAGCCAATGAAGAACCTTTATTTTCAAAAGCATAGCTTTTAGGATTCTACATAATGTCTAGACAGATCAACTTGGCATCTCCAGCTTCAGTAGTACCTGATTTACAGGTTCCCTTGCGTCCTGCCTCTGGTTTTCCATCTGGGTTTCCATCTTTTTCTTCTGGGTAAATGCAAACCAGCCCTTCGTCGCACTTCCCCAAGTAGTCCCAGGTGCCTCCACAGGTTTCTCCCGCGAGTTTGGCACAGGCTGGACAACAACCGCAAATCCCAGTGGTGATTCCACCCTGACACTGGAGCTTCAGCGCTCGACGAGGCGAACAATGGATGCGTTCGCAGGGTGGACAGTGCAAGGCTTGGAGAATCTGCTGGCCCTCCAAGGTGGAGATCTCCACAGCCATTACCAGCCACAAAATCACAGAGATCAAGAAGACGTATGGACTCATGGCTGGACTTAATGTCACTGGGATGGCTCACCTTTTCGATTTAATATATAGCGGGCCTCACAACCACACACACACTCAAAGAAATCATTCAACTTCACACCAACAAACCTCCTCCCTTCTTCACAACCAATGGATGATGGAGTGTTACGTTTGTTGAGTCTGGATTTGCTGTTAATTATCCCCAAGTCTTATCTTTACAATCGCGCTGTTGTTTTCTTTTTGTCTGAAAACCAATAAGTTGGACCAAGCGAAGAAGACTGGACCCTTTGTGCACAGGTCACATGACCAATAGCAGGGGGTGTAATTCACGGTGTGATTGAGATAATCACCCACGAGCAACAAAGGCATGATTAGGACATTGGCAGGTTATCTGAGAAGACCTGTGTGTGACTTTTTTTTTCATAAGCGGGAACGCAATAAAACACCTCTTTCCGTCTGGCTTACACTTTTCAGAACAGAACGGTTCTTCAAACAGTCTCAAAGGTCATACCCTTGACCGCTTAATAAATGTCTACTGTAGATAAAAGATGATAAAATGAGTGAAAATGTTTGTATAAAAAGACTATTAAATATTTTTTATTGTTAAATTAATGCAAAGTAAAGCTTTCTTATACAAAAGTCAAAAGTTTCTCATTTCTCAGTACAAAAGTCTTATTGTGAATATTTTTTATTGTGTGAGTGATAAAATTTCAAAGAATAAAAGTCAGTGAAATGTTCTGACGTTAAACGTCCATTTTTCATTTCATCGTATGTATATTCTGGTTCAAATAAGTAAGGCTGGGCAAAAAATTGCAAGGTGCCGAGAATACTGGTTCTGCACTTGCGGATGGAGTCAATATTTTTGTTTTTTTTGCACACAAAAGGTCTTCCCATAGGTTGAACCTCTGATGTTGCATTATTTTAACGATGTCCTTACTACCTTTCTGGGCCTTGAACATGTCAGTTGTGTCGTCATCAAAAATATCTTACTTTGAGTTCTGAAGATGAACGAAGGTCTTACGGGTTTGGAACGACATGAGGGTGAGTAATTAATGACAGAATTTTCATTTTTGGGTGAACTGTTCCTTTAAGAACTTTTATTGGACGTTAACCCAAAAATGTTTGTCTTAGTAGTAGTTTTTGTTTTGCTTCCAAAATAGCATTCATTTTTGGCTAGTTATCCTATTTAAACGTAGAAAGACACATTAAAAAGATAAATCACAGTCTGACACTTTTATTTCGACTTTTAAAGGAGAAGTCCACTTCCAGAACAAAAATTTACAGATAATTTACTCAGCCCCTTGTCATCCAAGATGTTCATGTCTTTCTTTCTTCAGAAATTATGTTTTTTGAGGAAAACATTTCAGCATTTTTCTCCATATAATGGACTGATATGGTGCCCGATTTTGAACTTCCAAAATGCAGTTTAAATGCGGCTTCAAACGATCCCAAATGCGTTTGTAAACAATCCCAGCTGAGGAAGAAGAGTTTTATCAATCGAAACAATTGGTTATTTTCATAAACATAATACAATTTATATACGTTTTAATCTCAAATGCTCGTCTTGTCTTACTCTCCCTATTTAAAAAATAATATAAAATAAAATTTCCAGTTCATGACAGTTAGGGTATGTCGAAAAACTTCTCCCTCAACTTCAATCATCTTATATCGCTGTTCTACTTTTTTTGTTAAGGGTGTTTGATCTTCTTTGCATGTTCACTTTGCAAAGACTGGGTCAGAACTTGTGCATGTAGGATGGTTTTGAAATGCTTTTTGAAGTTGAGGGAGAAAATACGATTGGAGTTTTTCGACATATCCTAACTGTCTTGAGGCAGAATACACAGAGTTCAAGGAGAGCAAGACAAGATGAGCATTTGAGATTTAAAAAGTATTTAAATTGTATGATTTTTATGAAATAACAGATCGTTACGCTAGATAAGACCCTTCTTCCTCGGCTGGGATCATTTACAACCGCATTTGGGATCGCTTGAAGCCGTATTTAAACTGCATTTTGGAAGTTCAAACTCAGGGCACCATACGGAGAAAAATCCTGAAATGTTTTCCTCAAAAAACATAATTTCTTCACGACTGAAGAAAGAAAGACATGAACATCTTGGAAGACAAGGGGGTGAGTACATTATATGTGAATCTTTGTTCTGGAAGTGGACTTCTCCTTTAACTTGCGAAA
Source organism: Cirrhinus mrigala (assembly GCA_036247105.1). Taxonomy (NCBI): domain Eukaryota; kingdom Metazoa; phylum Chordata; class Actinopteri; order Cypriniformes; family Cyprinidae; genus Cirrhinus; species Cirrhinus mrigala. Next base: position 7,618,937 of record CM070031.1, read on the forward strand.
TTGGCAAGAGCTTCCATATTGTAAAGCATGACAAAGCATAATGGATTATGAAAGAAGAAAAAAAGTGAATTACATTTGATTGTGGACAGGATTTGAGTCAGTCCATCCAGGATTTTGCAATTCTGTGATTGCAGAATTTAATGCAAAAACAAGCAAACTTTGTATTATTTTTGGCAGACAGCAATTTTGTCTCTTTTTTTTTTTTGCAATTTTTCCAGAAAAAAAGAAAAAAACATTAAACTGAGAGAGGGAAACAATATTAGCTAATAAGAAAATGTCTATAACTGTGCAACCATTTGTCCTATCAACATGAAAATCGGTGTGGACGGTCTTGGTTCAAAGTGCCACAAGCATCTACGCGGACCTTTGCATATCTCAAAAAACATGGCCACTGAAGTTTGAGCACCTGTTAGACAAGGTTAACGGCGGTCAATCGGAACAAAACTTGGTGGGCCTGTTCAACTTACCGTCCCAAAGACCTGAGAGACATTTGAAAGAAATGAGTCACTGGTGGGGGAGATAGCACATTTTTCAAAGGCATAAATGATTGTACGTTGCACGGTTTTTCGCACATATGCACGATATTCGTGTCATATGATAGAACTTATTCTGGACAACTTTGCCTCTAGAACCACTGCTGTCAATCAAATAGTTTGTTAAATGATTGAGATGTAAAAAAACTACTTTTGCAAAGTAGTCCTAGGTTTTTTGCTCAATCTGGTAAAAAAAACCACTGCAGTACAATTCTTTTTAGAATTTTTAGAAAAACCATAGCAAATTTTAAGCCACAAAAATCAGGAAAAAAAAATCAGAATAAGAATAAATTAGGAAGGAAAAAAAAATTAAAAAAGAAAGATGCATAGATAAATAATTCACAAAACAATATATAAAACAATGCATTTAATAAATGAAGTGAATTTCCATTTCATACCTACTTTTTAGGAATAGTTCACCCAAAAATGAAAATTCTGTCATTTCCTTACTCCCAAGTTGACGGTAGCCATTTACTTTCGTAGTATGGAAAAAAATTGCATGGAAGTCAATTGCTATCACCAACTATTTGGTTATCAAATTTCTTCAGAGTATCTTATTTTGTACTCAGTAGAATAAACTCGTACACAGTGTTGAAGTTACAAGTAACACAAGTTATGTAATCAGGTCACTTTTTAATTTACTAGAAAATATCTTTTTCAAATAAGTAATGCAATTTACATTGTTTTCCTCCTGCATTCTTCTGTACAGACGTCAATTCATTTCATTTTCACTTTTTTGGTGTAAAAGAGCTTTTACATTTACTAAAATAGAACTTTGTCTATTAAAAACAAACAAGCCCCACCCAGATTTAAAAAGTAATGCAAAAGTAGTGTAACGCATTACTTTCCATAAAAAGTAACTAAGTAACATAACTGGTTCCTTGTTTAGGAAGTAATGCAATATTGCAATGCATTACTTTTAAAAGTAACTTTACCCAACACTGCTCTTACAGGTTTGTAATAACCTGAGGGTGACTAAATAATTAGTGTTTTCATTTTTTGGTGAACTGTCTTGGTCAGTAGTGTTCCATTCAGTTAGCACATAATTATAATTACTCCTCAGCTAAAATAGAAAGACTATAAAAACCACAAAAGACAAACAACAATGGATTTTAAGCAACTTTTATTAAATTAGATCTTTATAAAACAGTGCAGAGTCCTATCATCGTCTTTGCTGATCGTAAGTCTCTTCGAAGCATGTCTATCACTGTAAGTTGTCGAGAAATGGAAAGCCAAACGACACCTTGAAACAACCCTACATCAACGTTCAGTCCCTTATCCATCAGCAGACCGTGTGCGAGATCACACTCACTCATTGCTGGCATGGTTGAGGTCAAATGAGTAACTGCATAATGTGCTGCATTTGTAAATATTCGCTCTGCAAAAATTGAGGTAATCCTAATAACGCTGCAATGTAATTTCAAAACAGTTCATTTAGTGATACTTTTGGTCTTAGACTTTTCATGGAATGCATTACGAGCTACAAACGTAATGGCGTTATTTTCGAAGCATTAGGTACGCTACACTATAGATTTACTTATCTAAACAAATGAGCTCACTATCATCTACCAACAAAAAAAAAAAAGATTGTAGACATGATTTATAAACCATGAGACTACCATATCACCACTTTAGGTTGTATAGGTTGAGTTAATCGGCCTTGTTTGCAAAAGAAACATCCCATTCAAAAAGGATACTAGTCGAAGCGGATCCAACGAGAGATCAATCCGGACTGAAATTTGCATAGAATGTCATTTATTTCCAAGAAATAGCAGTTACCGAACAATAACACTCTTTGTTGCCTGGACTGTGACGATTAATCGATACTGAGACACCGTCTTATCGGGTTTGTTATTCCGACAAACATTGACCTAAATTCACAGACCGGAGAAAAATACCGCAGTTTCTCTGCATAAACCTCTTTGAAGGGAGAGTGTGCATTGCGTGGGATGGCGTTCAGTTTTCTAGCATGGTTCTGGTAGTGGGCCTGACTGTGGGGTAAGGTCATGCTGTTAAGGTGTGTGGGTCAGCAATCAGCAAACGCCATCAATGGGTTAAGCCTTGGTCACATGAAATCCTCAAAGTCCTGTGCATAACCACCGTCGAAATGCCCGTAGTCTGCGAGATCATCTTTCATTGTGGCTTTTAAACCTCCTCCTGGTAAAACACCCTTCTTTTTCTTTTTACCTTTGTTTGCCTATTGAATTAAAATATGAGTTATACTTATGAACAAAATAAAGAAATAACACAAACTATACATACACATTTATAAAAATGACCCTGTTGAAAAGTTTACATACACTTGATTCTTAACACTGTGTTGTTACCTGAATGATCCACAGCTGTTTTCTTTTTTTTTTTGTTTAGTGATTTTTGTTCATGAGTCCCTTGTTTGTCATGAACAGTTAAACTGTCTGCTGTTCTTCAGAAAAATCCTTCAGATCCCACAAATTCTTTAGTTTTCCAGCATCTTCTGCGTTTTTGAACCCTTTCCAACGAGGACAACTGAGGGACTCGTATGCAACTATTACATAAGGTTTAAATGCTCACTGATGCTCTAGAAGGAAACATGATGCATTAGGAGCCAGAGGGGGTGAAAACTTTTGAATTTAAAAAAAAAATGTTAATGTAACTTTTGTCTTCTGTGAAATGTATTTTCTGTAGGGCAGTACTAAATGAAAAAAATTTGATATTTAGGCAAAATAAAAACAAGTACACATCTTCATTCTGTTCTTAAGTTTTCACCCCCCCCCCCTTAATGCATCGTTTTTCCTTCTGGAGCATCAGTGAGTGTTTGAACCTTCTGTAATAGTTGCATATGAGTCCCTCAGTTGTCCTCAGTGTGAAAAGATGGATCTCAAAATCATACAGTCACAGTTCAGGACAAACAAGGGACTTATGAACATCTATCACTAAACAAAAACACAGCTGTGGATCATTCAGGTGGTAACACAGAATTAAGAATCAAGAGTTATTTAAACCTTTAAATGGGGTATCTTTTATAAATACAACTAATATTATTTATTTTTTTTATTATTATTATATTCTTATCTTTCTTATTATTATTATCATCTTTTATGTAAAATATCTTATTCAGGTCTAAATAAAATAACATGCATTTTGCACGATCCCGCTTATTTTAGTAAAATAATTAACATTTTGCAGATTCTGCAAGGTGTTTGTAAACTTTTGAACTCAACTGGATATGCGAAAACAAGAGTCAGATTTTACATTAAAAATAAAATAAAGATAAAACATAGAAATAGTTCACCCAAAAATGAACATTTGCTGACAATTTACTCATCCTCAGATATCCAAGATGTAGATGAGTTCATTTCTTCATTAGGAACAAATTTGGAGAAATTCAGCATTAAAGGAGAAATCCACTTCCAGAACAACAATTTACAGATAATGTACTAACCCCCCTGCCATCCAGGATGTTCAGAAATTGTGTTTTTTTTTTTTTTTTTTTTGCGGAAAACACTTCAGGATTTTTCTCCATATAATGGACTAATATGGTGCCCCAAGTTTGAACTTCCAAAATGCTGTTTAAATGCAGCTTCAAACGATCCCAAATCCAGTTGTAAATGATCCCAGCTGAGGAAAAAGGGTCTTATCTAGCAAAACGATCGGTTATTTTCATTAAAAAAAAAAAAAACAATTTAAATACTTTTTAATCTCAAACGCTCGTCTTGTTCTACTCTCCCTGAACTCTGTGTATTCTGACTCAAGACAGTTAGGGTATGTCGAAAAACTCCAATCGTATTTTCTCCCTCAACTTTAAAAATCATTTCAAAATCATCCTACATCGCTGCAGAAGTTCCGACCCAGTCTTTGCAAAGTGAACATGCAAAGATGATCAAACACCCTTAACAAAAAAGGTAAAACAGCGATATAGGATGATTTTGAAGTTGAGAGAGAAAATACGATTAGAGTTTTTGGACATACCCTAACTTTTTTTGAGCTCAGGGAGAGCAATACAAGACGAGCATTTACAACCGCATTTGGGATCGTTTGAAGCCATATTTAAACTGCATTTTGGAAGTTTAAAATCGGGGCACCATATCAGTCCATTATATAGAGAAAAATCCTGAAATGTTTTCCTCAAAAAACAATTTCTTTAAGACTGAAGAAAGAAAGACATGAATATCTTGGATGACAAGGGGGTGAGTACATTATCTGTAAATTGTTGTTCTGGAAATGGACTTCTCCTTTAAATCACTTGCTCAACAATGAATGGCAGTGAATGGGTGCCGTCAGAATGAGTGTTCAAACAGCTGATAAAAACATCACAATAACTCACAAGTAATCCACACCACTCCAGTGCAGTCTTACAAACAAGCAGTCCAAGTTGCTTGTTTGTAAGAAACAAATCCATCATCAAGCCATTTTAACTTCAAATCGTCGTTTCTGGTTAAAACAAGTTCCTTCATCCTGTGGAAAAGTCCATTCTTTGTTGTCCTCTCACATCAAAATCTACAAGCATATTTGTTTCAAGCAGTTCTGGACCAATTTTACTTATAAACAGTGCTTGATCTGTGCATATTTCTCTCCTGATTACTGTGATGTTTTTATGACTCTCATTCTGACGGAATCCATTCACTGCGCAGCATCCATTGGTGAGCAAGTGATGCTAAATTTCTCCAAATCTGTTCTGATGAAGACTCATCTACATCTTGGAAGGCCTGAGGGTGAATAAATTCTCTGCACGTTTTCTTTCTCTTTTTTTTTTGGTTGAACGATTACTTTAAGTGAATTTCATACCTTTTCTTGCCTCTGCTTTTCACTTAGTAACACTGTTAGTGAGTTGTTAATTTTCTTCAAGTCATCAACTTCCACTGCAAAACCGATTCAAAATGTCATTAAATAATACACAGATTACATTATGAATAACTAAAGTACACAAAAATTAAGCATACTTACATGAAAGACACAGGTCTCTAAACAGTGTCTCTAAAAAGCTGGAATAGTGTATTGATTTCTCATAGGAAGATATTTTTTCTTTTAGCAACCGCTCAAACTCTGTGAAGTCATCTTTTGTAGAGGGACTCATCGCATCAATTCCTGTAACATTATTTGATACTACACCTACAAACCAGAATAGAAGTTAATAATTTTGGCTTATTATGGGTAAAAAAAAAAAATAATAAGGATATGGATAAACAGAAAGCACCTACCGAATGCTTCTTTTGCTAGTTCTAAGTCTGAATCCTCCTGTAGTTTTTTCACTCTAAGTTTTTCTGCAAGCTCCTCTTCTGGTGTGAGTTCTGTGCTGTCTTTTGACTCCTCTTTCTATTTAAACAAATTACAGTTAGTGAGTCTTGGTATATCCTTCTACCACACTTATGCTACTAATAAATGCACAGATTAACACGATGGATATACATACACAACCATTCAGACATTTGTAGTTTTTTTTTTTCTTTGCTTTTTTTTTTTTTTTTAATTATTTGATTAAAAATGCAGTAAAAACAGAAATATTGTGAAATATCATTACAACTAGATTCTAGTTTAATATATTTTAAAATGTGATTTATTCCTGTGATGCAAAGCTGAATTTTCAGCATCATTACTTTCGTCTTCAGTGTGACATGATTTAACATAACTCATTCTCATATGCTGATTTGAAGCTTGGGGAAAAAAAATGACTTTTTTTTTTCAAAATGTTTTGACGAAAAAAATAAAAGTAAATAATAAAATTAATTTATTTAGCAGCATTTATTTGAATTGGAAATCTTTTGAAAGTATTAATTTCTATAAAAAAAGAATTTGTACTTGCCTCAAACTTTTGAACGGTCGTGTAAGTATATTAAAAAATAGAAAAATATTAGAGTTACAAAACACTGTGAATAAACCAATGCTTTTAAAGTTACACAATGTAAATGAAATATTTATCAACTTGTTACTAAGAAACAGGTCAAATGAAATACTGCTGTGTCTGAACTCACTTGTTTTCGGAGCTCCTCTTGTTTTTTTTTTTGTAAATTTTCCTTTTCTTTTATTTTCTCACTGAGTTTCTTCTTTTCTGTAGGTTTAGCCCCTGTAACTGAAACAAAAACCCTGTTAAACCTCAAAGTATAACTTTACAAATTGAAGTACAGCTGAAGCTTCATAACTGCTTTGAAGAAAGTGAATTTACCTGCATAATTTTCAAGCTGTATTAATTTTTTGTGTAATTCTCAAACTTTTTCCATGCAAGCCTCAGATTAATTAAAAATTATCACTCAAAATAAATCTATACTTAAATGTTATAAATATCTGTAACACAGAGAACTAAATAAGTTGACTGAAAATACATAGACTAACAGTCAAGTTTTTGGACAGTAAGATTTTTAATGCTTAATCTCATCTGCTCACCAAGACTGCATTTATTTGATCCAAAGTACAGCAAAAACATTAAAACTTGGAAATATTTTTACTATTTAAAATAACTCTTTTCTATTTGAATATATTTTAAAATGTAATTTATTCCTGTAATTTCACAGCTGAATTTTTAGCAAATTTACTCCAGTCACATGATCCTTTAGAAATCAGTCTAATATGCTGATCTGCAGCTCAAAAAATACTTATTATTATGTTGAAAACAGCGAGTAGAATTTTTTCAGGTTTCTTTGATAAATACAAAGTTCAGAAGAACAGCATTTATCTGAAATAGAAATCTTTTGTAACATTATGAATGTCTTCTTCATCACTTTTGATCAATTTAAAGCATCCTTGCTAAATAAAAGTATTCATTTCTATAATTTCTTCTTTTGATCACAAGAATAAATTACATTTTAAAATATATTAAAATAGAAAGCAGTTATTTTAAATAGTAAAAATATTTCACAACATCACTGCTTTAGCTGTACTTTGGATCAAATAAATGCTTGGTGAGCAGAAAAAAAACATTAAAAATCTTACCGTTCAAAACCTTTTAACTGGTACTGTATACTTTGGGAAGTAAAAAACATTCAATTTGTCAATTACCAATTTATACATTTCATAATTTCATTATGCATTCATACCTGACTTTTTTTCCTCTGACTTTTTTTCCTCCTCCTTTTCTTCCTCTTCATCATCATCCCAATTATCCTACAAGAAAAATGCATTTCAAACCACAAATTAGAACATTTCATCATCATAAGTAGAATAAATGCGTAAAGATCACATGGAGATCATTAATTTCAAAGTAATAATGTCAATCTGTCCTATTATGAAGAACGCAAACTACTTTACAGAACAATCATTTAAAATGAGCAACAAATGACAGTCATATTTTGCTTTGAAAAAAGCAAGTACAGTAAATTAGTCACCAGCCCAATCTTAAAAAGGTGTTTAAGACATGGCTATTGCATGGATTTAATATAATTACTATGACTTAATTGCCTAACTTACGACATACGCCTATGCTAATAACTAACTGGACACGTATTATGCTAAGACTCATCATCACCACGCTGTTTTGACACTCTTCGGTTAGCAAGAGCAGCTAGCTAGACTTAGCTGACTGTAACATCTGAAAGATGTAAACTTTCTCAAATGTTAAAGAAATTAACACACATTTTGATGTGCGAACGACAAATTAAGTATGCTTTACTAACTTTCACGTCGTCGTCTTCATCCTCGCCCTCCCATTTGTCATGAACTGCCGCCTTTTTGATAGGCTCCTCAGGCTCGAAACTATCAGCATCTGGACAATAACAGTGCGTTTAGACAGATTACTAAATGACAGCCGTGATTCAGGATGGCAGTGTATTAGATAAAACATATTAATAGAAATTTATACGGTCAGAAAAGAAAAATAACGGTAGAGTTCGGCCAAATTCTCACCCCAAGAATCGGCGTCCGCCATGATGTCGGAGTCGCTGAGGGGAATGAGGGCGTGAAGCTCAACACACTGCACGAAGACTTCCAGAAATTTCAAAATAAAGGTCCACAGTCAAATACATGCAAAGCATGGCTTTCTTCAAAGCTAAGAAATGGTGTAATATGAAGAACAATGTTCCTTACATATTATTAGTTTATTAGATTTGTGTGGCTTTTAGACCATGTGTGTTAGCTTTGTTGCTAATGTACTCATAAACATTAACAAAATGAGCTTTTAGCAAATATCATTTAAAGTTGACAGTTTTTCTCTTCTAGAAAATGAACCAAAATATTAATGACTCATCCTGCACTATGCTAATTTTGCCCAATCAAATTCTCACAACAAAGGTCCTCCACCTGAAACCACCAACATGGTCACAACGTTCACGAATGCTAGCGGACATTTTAATAGGAATCCAGATTTTGCTTTGGGTTCATGTAAATTTGCCACGCTGACCAAAAGTTGCTTCCCTGATAGCACACATACATCATAGAGACATCTATTTGACATCTGCATTTACATCTGGAAGATGTATTTTTTAGAGTGTTTGCTCATCTGCAATACATCTAAAGGACGTTTCCTATCAGATGTCAAATAGATGTCTATTAGATGTCTTTAAGATGTTTATGATTTAGAATGTATGTAAAACTGACATCTGTCAGTGCTATGTTTGTACATAGCAGATGCTCTCCAGATCAAGTGATCTTTAACAGACATCTTGCAGACATACATGTGCTATCTGGGTTGGTTTAGTGACTCAGTGACACATGTGCATCTGCAAGATGTCTGATAAAGATCGCTTGATCTGGAAAGCTTCTGCTGTGTACAAACATCTGACACACGTCTGTAAGATGTCAGTTTAATGTACATCCTAACCCTGATAGCACGCATACATCACGGAGACGTCTATTTGATGTCTGCATTTACATCTGGAAGACATATTTTTAGAGTATTTGCTCATCTGCAATACGTCTATAGGACGTTTCCTATCAGATGTCAAAAAGACGTCTATTAGATGTCTTTAAGATGTTTATGGTTTAGAATGTATGTAAAACTGACATCTTACAAACATCTGTCAGATGTTTGTACATGGCAGATGCTTTCCAGATGAAGTGATCTTTAACAGACATCTTGCAGGTCTATGTGTGCTATCTGGGATGTCTGTTAAAGATTGCTTGACCTGGAAAGCATCTGCTGTGTACAAACATCTGATAGATTTTTGTAAAATGTCAGTCTTACATACATTCTAAATCATAAACATCTTAGACACATCTAATAGACATCTATTTGACATCTGATAGGACGTATTGCAGATGAGCAAACACTCTAAAATCATATATCTTCCAGATGTAAATGCAGACTCCAAATAGATGTCTCCTTAATGGGCTATCAGGGATATGTCTGCAAGATGTCTGGTAAAAATCACTTGATCTGGAAAGCATCTTCTGTGTACAAACATCTAACAGACGTCTGTAGGATGTCAGTTTTACATAAATTCTAAATCATAAACATCTTATAGACATCTAATAGATGTTAAATTTGACATCTGATAGGAAACGTCCTATAGACCAATCCAGCTTAGGCTGGTTTTAGCTGTTTTTTCAGCACAATGTTACGCCATTGACAATATACAATAACGTCTTTACCCATGAATTTTCGTCAAAACCTCACTAATTTGATCGCGTATGAACGAATAGCCAATTGTACACTTTTCGAAATAATAAACCCAAAATCACTGCTTATACGCTATATTTGAGAGAACAGCCATTATAGTGGTGTCAGAAATCATAACATAAATGAGTGCACTCATTCAGTACCATAGTACACTGCAATATCGAGTGTACAACCAATGAACACTCAACAGCTAACAGTTAGAAACACTGTGTGGGTCACACTGTATGGATTTCAGCATAGGGTTTTCATGTTTTTTTTTTTTCTCTTTTTTCTCTTCCCTACATTACTTCAGTAATATATAGTCCACTGAATGAGTGAATGACAATAATGGCATGGCATCTTTTGCCAAGACACAAGAATTCATTAGGTATGACACCTACAGTGCATCGGTAGCCTTTAGTAGCTAGCCATTGAGTGTACATTAGTTGTACACTTGTTATTGAGGTGAATTATGGGATTGAAAGAGTGTATTTGTTAATGTCTACTAGTTGACCCAAACAGTGGACTATATAGATATATGTAAATATATAGGTTGGTTTTGGACACAACCGGGATTGTACTGTTTATTATTACATACTACATACTGTAACATGGATGCAGTATGCAGTGTACACAGATGTAGTATGCACACAATTACATTTCTCAGTAGTAACTATTTGATCAATACAATTGTCCTTTGTATTATTTTATTTACATTTGCTGACATTTAAGTTGAGGAATAATAAATAATTCATTTGCTAGTAACGTTACTCTGTAATGTTTGACTGTCTCTTTAAAAAAAACTCATAAAGCGCCTCACTGTCCCGGGATGCTGAGGGTGTGTGTATAAGCTACATCCACGTTCCCCAGCATCTGTGGTTCATGAAAGACATGTCTTAACATTTGCTCTGTAAATGAATGAGCAATACAACGACAGATATATATTTGGCTGAGCAACGCCAAACTGGCTCCGGTAAGCACTTGTTCTTTTTAAACGCTTAATCGTCGGTATCAAAGTATATGTTACTCGCTTCGATTATTAGTCAGTTTTATATTAACAGACGAAATACACATCATGCTAATGCTTATCGCCACATGTTATTGTCGTTGTGAGAGAGTGCACATGCATGTGGCGTCTCACTGACGCTGAAACAGCGACGTATCTTCATGTTCTCTATACATGAGGCGGGCAAATGTTTCTTATGATGTTATGTGCAGAAACCAGAATATTTGGTCTCTGATTTAAAGGATTACGAGCCGTGTTTGTGATTCATTTGGGCTGTGAGGGGTCCGGGTCGATGGATGTTGCAGTAATTCAGTATCGAGATCACTGGAAGAATGGAGTGTGACGTCAGAACCGCTGGATATGAGGTTTATTTGGTGCTGAAGGAGGTCCATTTACAAACTTTATTTTAGAAAATGTTTAACATTCAGAATTGAACGAATGTTTTGTGAAGCTGTTATAGCTGAACACATGCATTTAGATAAATCTGAGGTGTTTTCTGAGCATACACACATGCTGAAACGGCTTACACCTGCATAAACTGCTTTCGTGGTCTTTTGGTTGGTTTAGAGGGGGTTTTGGGAACTTAGATGGTGTTGGTCACACTGGTCACACTTAAAGACCAGCTTGCTGACCAGCTAATGCAGCTCAACTCCAGCTTGGACAGGTTTTAGACTAGTTTAAACCAACAAAGCTGTTGTTCTTATTTTAGCTTAGGCCGGTTTAAGTTTATTTTCTTCAGTAGGAAAGTGTCCAGACAAAAGCATTTACATTTAGATGAGACAGCATCTCCCTGCAGGTCTAGAGGTTTGTACTTGCACTTTTAAATTTAAGACCATGTCTGACAGATTCTGTGTTTGTGTAATTGTCCTTTACCAATCCATTTACTTTAGATATGAGTACATCCTTGTATTGTTATACATAGGTTATGTTGTATGTGTGTTTTTTTTTCTAGTCCTGGAAAAGTCCTGGAAGTCCTAAGAAGTCACTGAAATGTTCATATATATGTTTATATGCAGTTGAGGTCAAATGTTTACATACACCTTGCAGAATCTGCAAAATGTAAATTATTTTACCAAAATAAGAGGGATCATACAAAATGCAAATACAAAATACAAATACTTTTTTTTATTTGGTACTGGCCTGAAAAGGATATTTACATATAGTCCACAATACAAAATAAGTTGAATTTATAAAAATGACCCCATTCAAAAGTTTACATACACTTGATTGTTAATACTGTGTTGTACCTGAATGATCCACAGCTGTGGGTTTTTTTTTTGTTTTTGTTTTTTATGATAGTTATTCATGAGTCCCTTGTTTGTCTTGAACAGTTAAACTGCCCGCTGTTCTTCAGAAAAATACTTTAAGTCCCACAAATTATTTGCTTTTTCAGCATTTTTTGTGTATTTAAACCCTTTCAAACAGCAGTGTGATTTTGAGATCCATCTTTTCACACTGAGGACAACTAAGGGACTCATATGCCAATATTACAAAAGGTTCAAACACTCACTGATGCTTCAGAAGGAAAAATGATGCATTAAGAGCCAGGGGTGAAAACTTTTGAACATTCTGATGAAAGATGATGTGTACATTTTTCTTATTTTGCCTAAATATCTTTTTTTTTTTTATTTAGTACTGCCCTTTAGAAGCTAAAAAAGATACATGTTTCCCAGAAGACAAAATAAGTTACATTTATCCTAATCTTCAAATTCAAAAAGTTTTCACCCCCCAGCTCTTAATGCATTGTGTTTCTTTCTGGAGCATCAGTGAGCATTTGAATCTCTTGTAATAGTTGCATATGAGTCCCTCAGTTGTCCTTAGTGTGAAAAGATGGATCTTAAAATCATACAGTAATTGTTGGAAAGCATTGTTTTCTGAAAGCTTTTGACCTCAACTTCTAAACTCAACTATTTTAAGTACAGTCCATGTAAAATGATTTAAAAAATTATCCCATAATCATGAATGATCGGAAATGTCATTGAAAAAGCATAGAAATTCATTTTTCGAAATGTGTATAAACCCGTGAGAAATATCATGAAAATTTAGTGGCCAAATGATGTGGAAATCCTGCTTGTAGTTCAAGTGACATCAAGGAACATAATCTTTGATGTCACTTAAATCTAAGTTTTAGTGCATTCAGATACTGAAAACTGTTTCTTTCAAACCCATTTTATTAAATGAGCGTCACAGAAAAGAGAATTAAGGCACATTTCTGCATTGCTGAATAAGAAAGCTGTAGACTAAAGGGAAAAAAACCCTCTGCAAATTCATTGATAGTCACTGAACATAAGGGAGCATTGAGCAAGACAGGTATATCAGCCAGTTAGAAGGTGCTTGCTGATCTAATAGCGATACTAATGTGTTCGATTACATGCTTCGACCAAGACCACATTTTCAGCTTAGGCTTGCTGTTTTTTCTCATAAGGTCTGGGCCAATTTCCACAGTTTCTCTGAAGTTGCAAACTGCGAGTTGGCTAATTTATGAGGAATAAGAATCAATTTACTTCGCAACTTAAACCACATTAAATGCAGATAAATTAGCAAACCAATTTTAAACAACGGTTGAAAAACATTATACTGCTACCCTTGAATTCCCATGGTTTAATAATACGATGGCCTTCAAAAGTATCTGTACACTTAAGTCATTCTTAATAGTTTGTTTTAGGGCTTGGTTCAGTTGCTGAACCTGAGTTTGATTCCACTCCCCCTCATGCTGCTTTTTGGGCCTTATGTAAGTAAGTGTTGCCCAGATCACCTGTTTTTGTTCCTGAAATAAATAAAAACCTGTTAATGAATGATTTCAAGCTAAAGATATCAGTCCATCTGTGGGTGAAGCAGGCTTGAGTTGTATAAGGGGACAAATGAAGTGAGTCACAATCAAAAGCAGGAGGCTGCATTTCCACTGGGAAACTGATGCCTCTCATCAATAGTGAGAAATCCCTGTAGTGCAGGAAAATATCAGCATGTTTCCTGCTGATACACCTGCTGAATTGTGCAGATCTGTCTCCCTGATGCTGTGGTGTACTGTGCTTGATTTGGATGAGGTTATTTTCCTCAGAGGTTTTAACTGCAGAGTCAAGGTGTAGATGTAAATTGCATATAGACTGATGTTGTCTGATCAGTTTTTGGATATTAGCACACTTTGTACTTGGTTATTGGTATAATATGTTAATGTTAATATGTTGCACCTAGGGACCAAAAATCCAAAGGTGCCAAAATCCAGTAATTTCGATAGAAATCTACACGACCAGGAATGTCATGGAACGACAAAATATTATGATTTTGATTCTATATATTAATGTTAGTGGTGTAATATTAGGAATATTCCACATGCATGTCGCCACATGGATTTCTGGTGAGAAACCTTCCTTTTGATTGTAAGTAAAAAAAATAATAGATAAAAGGTCTTTACTTAGTAGATGCCTTATGTCTTTGATTTAAATCGATCACATCTATAGGCACTTTCACACCGGAGGAACCTTTTAATAGTTCCTAGAGCTATTGGTGCAAATTCACGCTTTTTGGCGTGTTCGCACTGCAGGTACTAGGAGTGTATTTAGTCCTGGGTGAACTAAATTAGCTCCTAAAATTGTGCGTTTACATTCTGTCTCCGTTATCACAAAACCCACGGCGCACAACAGCTCCAATCATGGCGTCCTCCATTCACAGATTGTTGACGTTTGTACATGCCATGAATAAAGACATCACTATCGGCCGCTTCAGAGTTTCTGCTGCCAGTGCAAATGTAACCAGGAAAATGTCCCAGAGGGGGAAATTGGTTCTCTAGAAACCACCATTCTGGCTAATTCCTAGAATGGAATTCTTAGAACTATGTGGTGCGAAAGTGCCCTATGACATTAGTGACTACATCAGTTCAAATTAAAACAGTTGCTTATACAGTCACCAAGTTACCCACCAAGTAAGTAAATACTCACCAAAACCTATTTTAATCACATTCGGCACTTTTTTACTTTAATTTTGAACTTTCTGTTACAGGGCTGACAGAATCCCACTTCTGTGGGGCTGATGAAGCCAGTCATGGCTCTCAGGAGAAGACCGGGGACCAGAGCCATTGTTTCAGAGCTCAACCCGTCAGCCTCTAGCACTGCGCCTGAGGGAAGTGAAAAGCTCTCTGGAGATGGAGTTGATCCAATTCCTGAGAAACTTGGACAGGAAAAGCTGGACGTCCAACCACCCTCACCTACGGCAGATAGGTTCTGTCTAAGTGATGGGTCTGGGGATGACTCCATCCAAGGCGAAAGTCCTATTCAGCAGGACAGCATGGAGGAGGACTCACTGTCTGAGTATGATAATGTCGTATCCGGGGAAGAGGAAGAAGAAGAGGAGCGTGATTATGAGGAAGATGAGGAACTACAAACCGAAGCGGACAGGATGACCTACTATGTCCACTGTTGCCCTGAAGATGAAAGCTACATGGAAGGTTTGGACTGCCATGAAGGTGCGGATGGTGCTGAGTGTCCTGGCACATCTCGGGGCGTCCGGGATAGCTGTAAACCAGAGGAGGCTTGGGAAAACTCAGAAGGCTTTTACAAGGTTCTGCAACAAGATGCTACAGCGATGGTCTACAAACGACCAGAGCCTATCACGGAGACAACTTTCGTACAAGCCCCCATGGCTGAGGATGAGGAAGATGAAGAAGAAACAGAAGAAGAAGCAGAAGAAGAGGACAGCGAAGAAGAAGACAATGTTGGGTTTTATCATTATGAAGGGAAAGAAGCGGAGTTGAACAATAATGAGATCCCACTTAAAGGTGCTGACGTCTTTTGCAGAGATGGCAGAAGTCGTTCTCAAGAGTCCAGTTGTGCTAAAGTGGGGCAAGAAAGTGATGCAGTTAGCAACTATAGAAGGAATCAAGACATCCCCAAAAACCCAAGGGATGTCCCTCCAGGGTCAAGTTGTCTTCGTAGGGATCGAACGGAAAGGGTTCGGGAAGAGTGTGCGAGCGACTGTCCAAAAGATTGTGATGTCCCAGTGGTCAGAGAAGGTAGAGGAGACCCTAGACAAAGTTTCAGATATAAAGGACATCAGTCAGAGAGAGTTCACAACAGAGACACCGCTTACCAGGACGGTAGCGGGGTCAGCAATAAAGCTAAATTCGCAGACCCAGAGGACAAAGGCGTTTGGAAAAAAAGACATTTAAAATACTCTAGAGAGGACAACAGGGACGGAGATGGGAAACATTCACACGAGCAAAGTCCTGGAGACAGCAAAAACAGAGGACAGGACCATCCCATTTGTAGTCACAAACCAAAGGGTGGAAAAGAAAGAAAAAGCATTGGGGATGTTGAGGAAGAGCAGATTGAGAACGGAGTTAAGACCAAACTCAGAATTGCTCCAAACAACTCAGGGAGGAACAAAGGTGCACCTGATCAGACAAATAAAGGGAAAGGGGCTCAGGACAATTCCAGGGCTTCTTCAACATCATCAGACAGAAGAAACAGCCAATCCAGAGCCCACGTTAACACACCTGTACAGTCCCCAGACAAACGGCTGCATAAAGACTTGGCCAAACCTGTTGAAAAGGAGAAGACAAAGCCTATTCAGGAAGAGGTAACTGTGCAGAATTCTTTACTAACTGTCAAGAAGTCTTTGCTTCTTCCTTGCAGAGGAGCTAACGCTATGATTGGATCCATATGAGTGGATCCTTGTTACTGTGGTACCATGCTGTCCAGATTAACCTATACTTAAAGGTAGGGTAGGCGTTGACAGTCAGATAGGACAGCCAATCGTAGCCCTCGATCTGAGGAATCTGATTGGACGAACATTTTATGGTCCTATGCCTTACACAGATGATATAATTACATTTAGACCACCTAACTTAGTGATTGCTATTGGGATGTGAAGAGACTGTACAAGTATAACCAGCATGTACCAGCATAACAAAAACTGTTTTTGAACCAAATCCCTTACCCTGCATGTTGATCAGACAGTCTGTTCTTGTCTTATTTGGAGACTCTTGACAAGATTTCATCAGACTCCTACCAATGGTCCGGCTCCTTTTAGACAAGCATAAGACAAACATCTCCACTGAGATTTTCATACATTCTTCAAACTGCCTGTCCTTATAAGGTGCAGGGATGCTGGAGCCTGTCCCAGTGTTTTGGGCTACAAGTGAATGAAACACTGTGGACATATGGCCAGTCATATTTAAAGATTTGTCCTAAATAATACACTAGATCAGGGGCAAGTTCAACCCTAGAGAGCCGCAGCCCTGCAGTTTACTAAGGCTATAGGCAGGTGAGTTTTTATCCAATTAATGCTAATTGTACTAAATTTGATAATGAAATTTTGTAAGCACAAATTTGTGAGAGTTTTTGGGGATACAGGGGCACAAAGTTTGTGATACATTCCCTAAAAATTGAGTTGTCTTGCTCCAGTTTATAAGTATACTCCTCAAAATTTACAAACGCCAATATATCCAAGTATATCCCCAGTTTAAAAAAAAAACAGCATATGCTGGTTAGTTATGTTTGACAGCATGGCTGCTGGTATAAGATGTTCCTTAGCTGGTTTGAGCTGGTCCTGAGCAGGACCTAGTTGCTTAGGACCAGCACACGACCAGCTAAAAACCATCTTAAACCAGCTCAAACCAGCAGCTATTCTTCAAAACATACCTAACCAGCATATGCTGTTTTTTTTAAACAGGGTCCCCATCCAAACCATCAGTTGTTGGGATTTTGAAAGGTGAAACTGTAACTTCAACAACTGAGTGGCTATGGACAAAATAGCATTGCCATCCACTTATTTTTGTCTGTTTCAATGTTTTTACAGGTTTCTCAGAGTAATCAAGAGGACAGTAGTAGTACAGAGCCATCTGGACAAAACAAACCAGTAAGTTTCCTAGTTTAACTATGCTGAAACAATCTGAGAGTTAGTTGTATCTTTCACAACCTTGTTGAAAAAACCACTATATGCTGGTTAGGTATGTTTTGCAGCATGGTAGATGGTTTAAGCTGGTACTTAGTTGGTCACGAGTTGGTTTAAGCTGGTCCTGAGCAACTATCTTTTTCTCAGGACCAGCTTAAACCAACTCAGCTAGCATGCTATCAAAACATATCTAACCTAATCTTATGGTATAAGTTGTAAGCTGAAACAGGATCTGTAATATAAATATTGTTTTGCTTTTCAGCAGCCACAGAGAAATCCCTCTTTCCCAAGCTTTGTGGATAGTAAGTTATGTTTAATTTAAACACATTTGAATATTATGACTCAAACCTTTGAAGATTTGAAAGATGCATCTATTTGTTTGATAATCAGTATATGATTGATTAAGTCAAGTTTAGAATATTAGTTCAAATTTCAGGTGTTTTATTGCTCAAGTTGTTTATCCAGGTGTTTGAATTTGTTTATTAGTCCCTGGTCCTTGTGAGCCAGAAGATCTCATCAATGGAATCATCTTTGCCGCAAACTACCTCGGCTCTACCCAACTTCTCTCTGACAGAAACCCATCCAAAAGCGTACGCATGAAGCAAGCACAGGAAGCTGTGGACTGCGTTAAGGTATTTTATAAGATTCTCTCCACAAAAATATTTGAATATTCCTTCTGCCTTGGAAAGGCTCTCATTAATGTGCTTGAAATGTGCTTTAAGGTTTCATATTTTGTGGATATACAGTCATGGCCAAAAATATCGGCACCCTTGCAGTTCTGTCAAAAAATGCAACACTTCTCTCAGAAAATTGTTCCAGTTACAAATGTTTTGGTATTCACATGCTTATTTTTTTTGTTTGCAATGCAACAACACAAAAAGGCAGAGAAGAAAGGTCAAACTTGATAAAATTTCACACAGAACTCAAAAATGAACTGGACAACATTATTGGCACCCTTTCAAAATTGTAAGGAAAAATTGTGATGCTCCTGTAATTTGTATTTAGACACACCTGTGGCAAGTAACAGGTGTGGCCAATATAGTAATCACACTTGCAACCAGTTAAAATGGAGAAAAGTTGACTCAACCTTTGTGTTGTGTGTCATACTGAGCATGGAGAAAAGAAAAAAGTGTAAAGAGTTGTCTGTGGATTTGAGAGAAAAAATTGTGGAAAAACATGGACAATCTCAAGGCTACAAGTCCATCTCCAGAGATCTTAAAGGAGTCATCGGATACTAAGTTCACTTTTACATGCTATTTGAACATTAATGTGTGTTGGCAGTGTATGCACAAATCTACCCTATAATGATAAAAATCCATGCAGTGGTTTTTAATTAATCTGTAAAAATAATATCCCCTTTTTCAAATCGAGCCATTCTCAGATGCCTGTCGGTGTGGCGTCACACCCACAGAGGCCGCTCCTGCGATAGTTGATTGACATGAGCTCTTACCTCAGATCAGTTGTAACAGTCCGCCCTCTTTGTTACGATGCCAGAGCAGGGATGTAAGTTAGACAAGAATATCTCTGATTGAGCGATTGAGGTGTTGTGTTGCTGGATGTAATAATGAACATAGTGGTCGTCATTTACTCCCGACATCTGAGCAGTGGAAGATGCAGTGGATTTTTTGTTTGTGAAGGGAATGCGCCTCCCGATCTACATGTTCACGCGAATCATTCATGATCCAGCTTCACATACAGCAGAAGTGAGTGTAAGGGTTTTTTTTATGTGAGACTAATCTTTTCTTAAAATAATGAATTAAGTGAATAATGATAACCATTAATAAAAAAAAACAAAAAAAAAAGTGAGTGTAAGGGTTTTTAATGAATCTTTGTGATCGCCTTTCCTAATAGTGTGCTAGTTAGCAAGTTTAGCAGCTAAATGTGGCTAAAGTAAACAGGCTTGTCACTCCACAGAGAGTAGAGAGGGGCGGGGCGAGCAGAGCTCATTTGCATTTAAAGCAGCCTCGACCAGAATGAAATGATTTTTGCAGAGCTGATTTTGGCAAGGTAAAAAGGGTGTTGTTTTACACAACCATTGAGAATTTTTAACCAAAGTATATTATAGACTTTTCATGAAGACCCTAAAGAATCATATCAACTTGTGGAAAATGGGCATCCGATGACCCCTTTAATGTTCCTGTGTCCACTGTGCGCAATATCATCAAGAGGTTTACAGCCCATGGCACTGTAGCTAACCTCCCTGGACATGGACGAAAGAGCAAACTTAATGAAAATTACAACGAAGGATTGTTTGAATGGTGGATAAAGAACACAGATTAACTTCCAAACAAATTCAAGCTGATCTGCAGACACAGGGTACAACAGTCGCCATCTGAATGAAAAGGGATGCTATGGTAGGACACCACTGCTGACACAAAGGCATAAAAAAGCAAGACTGCGGTTTGCCAAAACTTATGTGACAAAACCACAATCCTTCTGGGAGAACGTACTGTGGACAGATGAGACAAAAGTAGAGCTTTTTGGTAAAGGACATCATAGCACTGTTTACAGAAAAAGAAATGAGGCCTTCAAAGAAAAGAACACAGTCCCTACAGTCAAACATGGTGGAGGTTCAAAAATGTTTTGGGGTTTGCTTTGCTTCTTCTGGCACTGGATGCCTTGACTGTGTGAACGGCATCATGAAATCTGATGATTACCAAAGAATTTTGGGGCTCAGTGTAGTGGCCAGTGTCAGAAAGCTGCGTCTCCACAGGACAATAACCCGAAACACTGAGTTCTGAAATGACCAGCAATGAGTCCAGATCTGAATCCCCTGTGGAGAGATCTCAAAACAGCAGTTGGGAGAAGGCATCCTTCAAATCTGAATGATCTGGAGCAGTTTGCAAAAGAGGAGTGCTCTAAAATTCCAGTAGAGAGGTGTAGGAAACTCATTCATGGTTACAGGAAGCGATTGATTTCAGTTATTTTTTCCAAAGGGGGCACTACCAAATATTAAGTTAAGGGTTCCAGTAATTTTGTCCAGTGCATTTTTTGTGTTCTTTTTTTGTGTTGTTCCAATGCAAACCAAAAAAATAAACGTGAGTACCAAAACATTTGCAACTGAAACATTTTTCTGAGAGAAGGGTTGCATTATCTGATAGAATTGCAAGGGTGCTGATATTTTTGGCCATGACTGTATGATGGTGTCAGACGTTTCCTCTCAGTCCACTAGATGACACTGTAACCTTTGTGAAACCATGTTCTTTAGTCTGCAGAGGGTGAAGCTCAGAGTTTAACAGAGATTGACCTGTTCATCTCAACCAAGGCCATCAAGGTGCTCAATGCTGACACACAGGTAGGTCAATTTCATTTGAGACACTGTAATACACTATTTTGTTGACGCTATAGTGCAGATGGTTTAAAGTCAATTCTAGATCTCATTGTTCTCTTTATGTCCTAATACTTTCCTGTTGTTTTTCACTTTACTGTCCATAAAAAGACAAAATGCACTATTAAAAAGAACAAAGTTCAGGATTGATACTGCAGACTTTTCTTTTCATTGGCTGACTCCTGGTACTTGTTTACAGGAGACGATGATGGACAACGCCCTCCGCACCATCTCATACATCGCTGACATCGGTAACGTGGTGGTCTTGATGGCTCGCAGGCGCCTGTCAAACTCATCCTCGCTCGACTGCACAGATTCAAGCCTCAGCACAGAAAACCGGAAGCAGTACCGCATGATGTGCTACATCTTTGAGTCAGAGGATGTGAGACTGATCTTTTCTTGAAATAATGAATTAAGTGAATAATGATTACCATTAATTTAAAAAAAAAAAAAAAAAAAAAGATTAAAGCTAAAGTATTTTTTTTCTTCCCTGACTTAAAACTGATGAGGCGTTTGGTAAACCTTAATTTTTTTTTTTGCATTTGCAGGTTTTTCTCACTCAAGTTGCACAGAAATGACACACTTAAGCTTTAATCTAATCATCAAAAACTAATAAATAATAAATCTGTCCTCATACCAATGTTTATTGGCGCTCTCTAACTAATAATATGTACCCATAATATTAGTCAAAAATCCAAATGGAATATTCTGACTTTTTTTTGCACAGTGGAATTTAAAGAAAAAAAAGCATTATCAAATTAGCCTAAATATTTCATAAATAAACAATAATATTTAATATTGAATAAGCTATATTTAACATTTAATATTTAATGAACAAATGCTCTTATATAGCCTAAATAATTACTAAATAAACATATAATATTTAATATTCGGTAAGCAATATTTACTATTAATATTTAATAAAAACACTCTTATCGGTAGCTTAAAGCATTATCAAACTAGCTTAAATAATTACTAAACCAAAGTATAATTCAAAAACAAAAAACAAATGTATAATATTTAATATTCAACAAGCAATAGTTATTGTCTGTATTTAGAAAAACAAACACTATTTTTGATAGCAGAAAACATAAAATTAATAATATTTAATAAGCAATAGTTAACATCAGTATTTAATAAACTAACTATTTTTGGTAACAGAAAACATTGTTAAATTAATGATATTTAATATTCAACAAGAAATAGTTATCATCTGTATTTAATAAACAAACATTTTTAATAGCAGAAAACATTATCAAATTAATAATATTTAATTAGCAATAGTTAACATCAGTATTTAATAAACTATTTTTGGTAGCGAAAACATTATCAAATTAATAATATTTAATTAGCAATAGTTATCATCTGTATTTAATAGGCAAACACTATTTGTGTTAGCAGAAAACATTATCATATTAATAATATTTAATATTAAATAAGCAATACTTAACAAGTATTTAATAGACAAACACTATTTTTGATAGCAGAAAACATTATAAAATTAATATTTAATAAGCAATAGTTAACATCAGTATTTAATAAACAAACACTATTTTTGGTAACAGAAAACATTGTTAAATTAATGATATTTATTTTTTAATAAGCAATAGTTATCATCTGTATTTAATAAACAAACACTATTTTTAATAGCAGAAAACATTATCAAATAAATAATATTTAATTAGCAATAGTTAACATCAGTATTTAATAAATAAACTATTTTTGGTAGCGAAAACATGATCAAATTAATAATATTTAATAAGCAATAGTTAACATCAGTATTTAATAAATAAACGCTGTTTTTGATAGCAGAAAACATGATTAAATTAATAATATTTAATATTCATTAAGCAATATTTAACAAGTATTTAATAGACCAACAATATTTTTGGTAGCAGAAAATATTGTCGAATTAATCATATTTAATATTCATTAAGCAATAGTTAACATCAGTATTTAATAAACTAACCCTATTTTGGTAGCAGAAAACATGATCAAATTAATAATATTTAATATTAAATAAGCACTATTTAACAAGTATTTAATAGACCAACACTATTTTTGGTAGCAGAAAATATTGTCAAATTAATAATATTTAATATTTAACAAGCAATAGTTATCATCAGTATTTAATAAACACTACTTTTGATAGCAGAAGACATTATAAAATTAATAATATTTAATAAGCAATAGCTAACATCAGTATTTAATAAACGAACACTAATTTTGGTAACAGAAAACATTGTTAAATTATGATATTTATTTTTCAGTAAGCAATAGTTAACATGAGCATTTAATAAACAAACCGTATTTTTGGTAGCATTGTCAAATTAACCTAAATATTGACTAAACGGACACTAATGTGTAACAGTGTGATTGACAGGCAAAGATTCCTGGGTTTGTAGCTCATAACTCATCAACCCTTTAGTCAGTAATGTATTTATTCTTCGTTGTGTTTATGTAACTGCATGCTTTTACTTTTTTCCGCCCTCTCGATTTGAGTCAAGCACTCTCTCGCGCTGAGATGTCGTCACGTCGTCAAGTATCCTCCTCTGGCTGAGTGCTTCACCTCCCTGTCCTCCCTCACAGGCTCAGCTCATCGCACAGTCCATCGGTCAGGCGTTCAGCATGGCCTACCAAGAGTTCCTCCGAGCCAATGGGATCAATCCCAAGGACCTCAGCCAGAAAGACTACAGCGATATCCTCAACACACAGGAGATGTACAATGACGACCTCATCCATTTCTCCAACTCTGAAAACTGTAAAGAGGTGATTAAATCAATTGAAACTTCATCAAAGCAGCAAGAAATTAGAAAAACGGCTTTGTATCACAAACGTCAAACTCATTTGCGTTGTGATGCTCCTGCAAGTCAGATCCCACTTTCCCAGTCTTTCCTAATGTTTTCAACGCTTCAGGTTTCAGATTTTTCAATGCTGATGCCAGTAGAATCCAGATATGGGTGTAATCGATATATATATATATATATATATATATATATATATATATATATATATATATATATATATATATATATGCTGTTAAAAAAGTATATTTTCAACATTTATATAATTATAACAATTAAAAACATAAGTATACATATTTATATATATATACACATACCCATATTTTTGTTAAATATTTTATATTAATAATATGAATATATTAAATATATGTAAATATATAGTAATAATATAATATGGTACTATATATATATATATAGATACACAATTTTTCGGATGTAAATTATTTTATACTGATATATGAAAATATTAAATATAATATATAAATATATTAATTGTATAACTGCATAAATAAAAAAAAAACATTTATTTAAATATATTTTTAATATTTTAAAATATGTGTATTTTTAAAATATTAATACATTTGATTATTTCTAATTATATTAATTATTTTATGCTAATTATATAAATATATTAAATATATAAAAGTCTAACTATATTAATTCTAATTATACATATAACTGTATATTGAATTGAATATATTTAATATTTTTACACACACACACATTGTTATTAGTAATGTTTTTATTAATTATGTTAATTATTTTTGTGTTTTCTAATTCTGTAGATTATTTTATATTAATATATGAAAATATTAATATCTAACTATATGAATTATTAATATAACTTTTCATATTGTTACACCCGTTTAATCAGTAATTTTATATTATTATTTCATATTCTTTCTAATTATGTAGATTAATTTATATTAATATGAAAATATTAAATATTATATCCAACTATATTATTTATGTAACTATATATTAACTGTATAAATATTATATTGAATATATTTCATATTTTTACACACACACACACACACACACACACACACACACACACACACACACACATTATATTTGATTAATTTCTTTTAATGATCAATTCTATTAATTATTTTTAAATAATGAAAATATTAAATATAATATCTAAGTATATCAATTGTATATATTTAATTTAATTGTACTATAAATTGTAAATGTATATTCACATATTTGTTTTAATATATTTGTCATATTTTTAAAATATTAATGTATTTTTAAAATAATACATTTTGCATTTATTTTTTGTCATTTTTTATATTCTAATTATATTAATTATTTTATATGAATTATATGAATATATTAAATATATAAATGTCTAACTATATTAATTATATAACTATACATTTAATTGAATATATTTCATATTTATACACACACACATACCATATTTTGATTTTTGATAATTATTTTAACTAATTTAATTTTATTAGTTATATTTTTTTTTTTCTAATTATGCAAATTATTTTATGTGAATATATGAAAATATTAAATATAATATAAATATATTAATTGTATAATTTATATTAATTTAATATTAATTGTATTAATTGTTTTTATATCTTTCCTAATTATGCAAATGATTTTATATTAATATATGAAAATATTAAACATAATATATAAATATATTAATTGTATAAATTGTAAATATTTATATATTTATATTGTTTTTAATTGTTTTAATTGAATATATTTCATATTTTAACACACACACACACACACACACGTGTTTGAGTAAAATATTAATACATTTAAATTTTTTGTTTTTATGTAGTTATTATTTTCATTTAGTCAAAAGCTTGGTTATCAAAGGGAGCTTGTTTATCAGCTGATAATAGCCGATGTTGATAATAGGCTCATAATGGCTGAATATCAGCTAATTAACTGACAGTAATAAATACTGGTGTATCACTGCTCCTGTGTTATAAATGCAAAAAAACACGTAAAACTTATACATGTCATTTCAGGGTATTCAGCTTCATGCTGTGTCATCATGGCGTTAAAATCATACTTACAACACCAACTAACATCTGTCACCCCAAATTCATTTCATTAATGGAACAAACTTTGTTCCAAGTTCTTTCTTTACTTTTGAATCATTAATCGATTTTTCCTCTTTTATTAATCATATTTTTGATATCTCTAGCTCCAGCTAGAGAAGCAGAAAGGCGAGATGCTGGGTGTGGTGATCGTAGAGTCGGGCTGGGGCTCCATCCTGCCCACCGTCATCCTGGCCTGTATGCTGAACAACGGCCCTGCCGCACGCTCCGGCAAGCTCAACGTGGGCGATCAGATCATGGCCGTCAACGACACCAGTCTGGTGGGCCTGCCGCTTGCCACCTGTCAGGGCATCATCAAGGTTTTAACACATTTAAGCATGCATTCAACACATTTATGTCATTAGATTGTACAGTTACACATTTTTATGTCTATTCTTGTATTTCAGGGCCTGAAGAATCACGTTCAGGTGAAACTAAGTGTGGTTAGTTGCCCACCAGTTACTACAGTCCTCATAAAGAGACCCGACCTGCAATACCAGCTCGGTTTTAGTGTTCAAAACGGCATAGTAAGTCTCAAAGACCAAGCATTACTAAAAAAATTACACATGCCAAATAACAAACATCTAATGCATGACCAATAGATATCTTTTTGATTGCAGTTACTTGATCAGCTGATGTATATGTGCATAGCTAGGGGATTTTTTTGCTTGTATCATGACTTATTTCAGTTTTACGCTGTTATCAATTGCAGATCTGTAGTCTGATGCGTGGAGGTATTGCAGAGAGGGGCGGTGTGCGAGTCGGCCACAGGATAATTGAGATAAACGGACAGAGCGTAGTCGCTATGGCGCATGAGAAAATCGTCCACGCCCTTTCAGTATCTGTAGGAGAGGTACAGTATTATGTAAACTACTGTATGTTTTGGTGAAACGTTAGTAATAGTCCAGCTACTGGCAGGGGTGTAAAAATACACAGACATTATACTCAATTATGGGAAATGTGCCAAAAACATTCCAATAATGGCTAAAAAAAAAAGCACTTAATTTAATTGAATTAAAAAGGTTTCCACATACTTGAATATTAAGATGTGATTGCTTTGACAGTTGAGGTCAAAAGTTTACATCCCCCTTTCAGAATCATTAAAAATGTTAATTGTTTTACCAAAATAAGAGGATTATACAAAGTGCATGTTATAGTTTATTAGTGCTGACCTGAATAAAATATTTCACACAGAAATAATATAATAATAGTTGAATTTATAAAAATGACCCAGTTCAAAAGTTTACATACACTTGATTCTTAATACTGTGTTGTTACCTGAATGATCCACAGTTGTGTTTTTTTGTGTATTTGAACCCTTTCCAGCAATGACTGTATGATTTTGAGATCCATCTTTTCACACTGAGGACAAGTGAGGGACTCATATGCAACTATTACAGAAGGTTCAAACACTCACTGATGCTCCAGAAGGAAAACGATGCATTAAGAGCTGGGGGGTGAAAACTTTTGGAATTTGAAGATCAGGGGAAATTCAACTTATTTTGTCTTCTGGGAAACATGCAAGTATCATCTGTAGGTTCTGAAGGGCGGTACTAAATGAAAAAAAATTAGATTTAGGCAAAATAAAAATAAAAAATGTGCACATCTTCATTCTGTTCAAAAGTTTTCACCCCCAGCTATTAATGGATTGTGTTTTCTTCTGAAGCATCAGTGAGTGTTTGAACCTTCTGTAATAGTTGCATATGAGTCTCTCAGTTGTCCTTAGTGTGAAAAGATGGATCTTAAAATCATACAGTCCTTGTTCGAAAGGGTTCAAATACACAAAAACGCTAAAAATGATGACTATGATAATGATTCTGATATGAATCATTGATAATGAATCATTATGATATTGATGATTCTGAAAAGAGGATGTAAACTTTTGACCTCAACTGTATATATTGCGAAAGTATTCATATCCATTACTTTTTTCCCACGCCAGTCTACACACCATACACCGTAATGCCAAAACCAAATAAAAGGTGAAAAAAATGAGGGGGTATGAATACTTTCGCAAGGCACTGTATATATACATACATTAGAAATCAGCATATTAGAAATATTTATAAAGGATGACACTGAAGACTAATGGCTGATAACATTTTAACTTTACCATCACAGAAACACATTACACTTTAAAATATATTTAAATAGAAAACAGTTCTTTTGAATTGTGAAAATATTTTAATAAAGTTATTGATAAATAAATGCAGCATTGGTGGGCATTAGGGCTGGGTTTTGACACTAATTTCTGTTTGAATTGATTCTGATTCACAAGCTTGCGATTTGATTCAACATCAATTATTTTGGATATATATCAGGTACAGTAGATGCAAAATTTCCTCAAGGAAAACGGTTAACTGGTTTGCATACAACCGCTCAGATTACACTCATTGAACGTTTTATAATAATCAACTTACAATTACATACTTGGATTTCTACTCTAATTCGTTTTTTTGAAATATAAGCATTCAAATGTTGGCTGTCATAAATATGACAGATTTATTCAAACATAAACATTAAAGAACAGTAAAAATGATAATGCATAGGTTATATAGTGCATACATTTAGCAAAATGCTCCTCTCTAGAGTTTGTTTTTCTAGCTGACTAACGAGTTTATGTGGGTTGCCAGATGTTCACAACAAAACCCGCCCAATTGCTACCCAAAAGGGGAGGGTCCACCGGTAAAAATCGTGTTCCAGGGGCTAAAGTACACATTTTTGGAGGGGTTCCTCTAGTAAAATTCGCATTCTATGGCCTAAGTATTACTTTATTGTGTTAACATTGTTAAAATAGCCCAGTTTCGTGGGAAAACTGCGGACTTGGCAACACGGCACTCAACATTAAACAGCGGCAAAACTGTAATACAATACAAACAATACTGTAATAAAATGGACTGAATTTAAAATCTGAGACTTTGTTTCATATCAAAAGTAATAAAGCACAAAGCTTATTATGATTTATCAAATGCAATGTGCGCGGAAATGTTGCATTCATTAACTGAAAACAGGCTAGACTAATCGATTCTTGGGATTTAAGATTTAACTGATTAAAATTGAGAAATCTATATTTTTTTTACCTAGCCCTAGTGAGCATGAGACTTTTTTCAAGAAGATTAAATAACCTTAATTATTTCAAACGTGTGTGTTTATGTAATTAAGTTTCAAATTGCCTGCCTCTAAATTAAAATTCTCGTTTTTTTTTTTTTTTTTTTTTTTTTTTAATGATGGTTAATTAAACTACTCTCATGATTCTGTTTCATGATGTAAAAAATCCTGAAATTAAAAATAGAAACTATTTAGGAAAAACTAAATTGCCTCTAATGGTAATGACAGCAGTTTTGTGGATACTGACACAGTTAAACAAATATTAGAAATTGTGCACAAATACCAAATGAACTGAAACTATTTATCAAGGTCTTAGGCTTTTTATACATTTAGTCTTAAGGTGCGGGTGGCCTAAATACAGCATGTATGACAAATGTACCTTTTCAATGATGTTGAAAATAATTATGTAATAAATTTAAAAACACCCCAAATAAAACAGAAGCTAGGTTTGACAATGTACTTGAGCCAAACAACATGTTTTTAGTTTCGCCTGTACTTCAGTACAGTACAAATTCCTCGAAATAACACGCAAGTACTGCACATTTATGAAGAACAATTAGTACTTTACACCCGTCTTTTGCCGTGAGTCAAATAAAACTGACTTTTATTTTAAGCACACAGAGTACACATTTTTTCACACAATTATTTTTATGATGCTGTGTGTTCATGCCATGCATGCTATTAAAATGACGTGTCTTTCCTTTTTCCAACAGATTAACATGAAAACTATGCCTGCCGTCATGTTCAGGTTGTTAACTGGCCAAGAGACTCCGGTGTACATATAAGAAATCATAAAACTGGGACTTTTTCCTGCAAATACGAAAAAAAGTTTACAGCTTCTCCTAAAAACGCAGAAAATATTGAAGAGCTCTGTCTTGCTGTAGACTGCATGTAAAGATCATTAGAAAGAGTGAAAACATACTGTACACACAAAGAAAACCTAATCATGTAATTATCTGATCAAAGCAGTGCTGTTACTTGCTTAATAATGTGATTATACAGATAGTCTTCTATGCCATACTTATTAGTTTGTATATATGTTAAATGCCTTTGATTCAAGCCTTTTTGAGTTTCTAAACTAACAAAGTACTCTTAAATTAAAAAAATACCAAGTGACTGCACTGAAGTTCAGTAAATCAGTAAAGTAGGGCATTATTAATAGATTTAATTTTTAACAATACTCATTTCACAATGAACAAACGGACTAAAGCATGCTAAAATCCAAAGATTACTGTTCTGTTTGTCAAACAGGCTGCATTTTAGTTTTTCTGACTGTCTTCAGTGTTTCTGTGGTAAATGGGTACTGTACACTGTGAATGAACCATTTCTGTAGATTACTAGTTCAGCATGTCGGATTTGAAGACTCAAAATATACTAACCAGAAAACCCGAGCTGCGTTCTTGTTTATGCACGATGTTATAAATAATGAATGGATATTATATCATGAATGAACCCCTTTCTGCATTTCAGGCATTACTGATAAATATCAATGCTATTTTAGTGTCAATAGATAGTATTATTATTTTTAAATTAGATTTTATTTGTAGTTTTTTTTTTTTTTAAGTATGTCTGTATAGCTTACAGATTTTTGATACAGTTGTAGATATTTTAGAACTTCAATTTAAATAAGATTTTTTTTTTGCATACACACTATCAGTCAAAAGTTTTTGAACAGTGAGATTTTTTTTAAAGAAGTCTCTTCTGCTCACCAATCCTGCATTTATTTGACCCAATGTACAGCAAGAACAGTACAATTTTGAATTATTTTTACTATTTAAAATAACTGTTTTCTATTTGAATATATTTTAGGATGTAATTTATTCCTGTGATTTCAAAGCTGAATTTTTAGCATCATTACTCCAGTCACATGATCCTTCAGAAATCATTCTAATATTCTGATTTGCTGCTCAGAAACAATTATTATTATTATTATTATTATTATGTTGAAAACAGCTGAGTAGATCTTTTGTAACATTATATGTCTTTATTATCACTTTTGATTAATTTAATGCATCCTTACTAAATAAAAGTATTAATTTCCATAATTTCTTTCCAAAAAAAAAAAAAAAAAGAATTATACTGACTCCAAGTTTTTAAATGGTATAGTGTATATTGTTACGGAAGATTTTTATTTCAAATAAATGCTGATCTTTGGATCTTTCTATTCATCAAAGAATTCTGAAGAAAAAGATTTACTCAACAGTTTTAAATATTGATGATAATAATAATAATGTTTCTTGAACAGCAAATCAGCATATTCAAATGATTTCTGAAGGATCATGTGACACTGAAGACTGGAGTAATGATGCTGAAAATTCAGTTTTGATTATGTGAATAAATTACATTTTAAAATGTATTCAAATAGAAAACAGTTATTTTAAATAGCAAAAATTTTACTGTTTTTTTTCTGTGTTTTGGATCAAACAAATGCAGGCTTGATGAGCAGAAGAGACTTCTTAAAAAAAAAAAAAAAGTAAAAATTTTGGCTGGTAGTGTATATTTAATTTTATTTCAAATAACATTTATTCCGAGTAATGAAAATGTCATTTATGGCGCTATTTTTAGCTAATGATGTGTGTGTGCATGTGTATATGAATTACATATCAATTATTTTAGAATTAAAAATCAAATTGCCTATGAACTATATTTTAAATTTAACAAATTATGTTCATATGGTTATAAATTCAATCTTAGCCAAGTAATGTCATTCAACTAAAAAGATCAAACTGTAACATATAATGAAAACAGACACACTATTGAATTTGTATTTTATTTTTTTATTTTTTGCCTTATATACATATATACATACTAATATGCATTTTGAATAGAGTACAGTTGGATCAGTAACAATATTATATATACAGATGCTCCCAGCAATTCAGTCTGTAAGTTTTCAAGTAGTAGTTGTGGATGACAGCAAACTGCTCCTCAAAGTCTCTAAAAATAAGAGAAAATAGAAAAGAAAAACATACATATTTAATCAAAAGCAGTGCATTTTTAAAACACAATATTAGTGTATGTTGCAATGTGCTTTTGTTGCATGGAAAAGAGAAGCATGCAGATTGTCATACGGGTTTGGAACCACATGATGGTGAGTAAATGATGACCAAATCTTTTATCTTTTCTGATATTGTGAATGCAAATGCATGTATTTGTGTGCTTTGAAACATACTGTTAATGTAGTGATCTGCTGAGATGAGTCGTTCCTCGTCTGTGCGCTGTCATCACAGATCACTCCTTCTAGAAAGCCTGAGTTGATGTAACCTTCACCAGTATGGCAGTCGTCATCTTCGTTGTCCACGCCCACACTGAACACCTCCCTCATTCTCGCAGGAAACAGGCAGTCAAGTAGCACCACCACAAAACCAATCACAGCGCACAGAACACCTAAAAATAATCACCAAACACGCACAAAAAAAATTAATCATTGGCATTGATGGTTCCATGAAGAACCTTTATCATCCATGGAATCTTTTCATTGT
The DNA here is from genome assembly GCA_036247105.1 of Cirrhinus mrigala. NCBI lineage: Eukaryota > Metazoa > Chordata > Actinopteri > Cypriniformes > Cyprinidae > Cirrhinus > Cirrhinus mrigala. Next base: position 7,651,666 of record CM070031.1, read on the forward strand.
ACAAAGGTTCTTCAGATTATTTAAATGTTCCTCCCAAAAACTTCTTTGGGGAATTTAAAAATGGTTCTATGACATCACTCTGAAAACCACCTTCCTTTTATTTTTAAAAATGTGGAATGTTCTAACTCAGGTTCTAAAGGGGTTTTGAAGAGATTCCATAGAAGAACCTTACCATGAACAGTTCTCAAAAGAAACATTTTTTCTTAGTGTGAAGAACATTTTAATCATCTAAAGAACCTTCTGTGGAATTGAAAGCTTGCATGGATGTCAAAGGATCTTCATGGAACCTCAGATGCCAGTAGGTATCGTCACCACAGCTTATATCTATATCATTTTATATCTTATTTCATATGTTTTCCAAGTCAAAAACATTTGAGAGTGGTATAGGAGCATTTACCCGTAGCCAAAGCGATCCAAAAGGAATGGCTGTAGTCTGTCTGTAAGGACTCTGCACCTATACTGAAGTCACAGGGGGTCGCGTTGAATATAGTTGAGAAGGAAGCAATGGAGAAGAAGATGAAAGCGGCCGTGGCTATCATCATGTACCCGGCGTAGAGGATGACAGGCATTGAGAAGAGGATATTGGCCACCAGCCAGCAGCAAAAAGCCGTCCTGTGGGAGAAGGCCATTCTGTACTTTAGCTTGTTTGCATTTGTTGAATAGGACGGAGTTTCTTTACACTACAGTAAGACATTGGTGGTGTCTGTGTGTTGGTTTACCACAGATTGGCTGAGGCGAAGCGGCCTGAGTATCTGTACTGGTAGATGAGACCACAGGCGCTGTTGCGAGTGAACTTCTCTGCGATGTAAAGGATGGGGTTGGGAAGACCTTGCTCTAGCGCCTTGCCGTACTGCTCATCCACGCTGGTCGACCACCTGAAGACCTCGTTGTAGTCAATGGTCTCGTTTATCTGCGATACTGGATCGCCTGTTGGACCATATATCAGTAAATATCATGAAACCTAAATTGGAGTCAAAATCATCTAAAAAAATTTGACGACTCATACCTTTGAGTGTGATGTTTATGCCATATAGTCCAACGTGAAGTCCCACCTCAGCGGACACCATTGCGCTACTGAAGGATTTGTAAGTGGCGTTGGCCTTCACTGTGGCTTCAGCCCAGTCTCCAGTAAAATTCAATGCTAGAGAAGGTCATGGAAAGAAAATGTAGGATTTGTTATACAATTTTAGCAGCTCTTATATAATGCCATGAGATAACTAGACTTAAAGGGGTATTTATTTCTATTGTCCCAGTAGAATTTTTAGACTCTTACTCACACTTAAAAATATGTAAATGCTATTGAATTACATAACAAAGATGTCAAACCATACCAATTACATTTAATGAAAGACTTAGGTTATCACTTTGACCTTGGTTAAAGGTCATTGAAAAATTAGCCAATTAAGTTTAGAGGAAGCTCAAGCAGAATTTTTTTGTCTAATGAAATGTAATTCATGCATTTTAAAATGTTTTGTAACAACTACTGGACTTCCTAATGAACTTAAAAAAATAAAAATAAAATACTTGAAATACTCACCTACTAAAACAGCTCCAATAAATAAACTAGTGATTATCCTGAACATCCAGAGCAGCCTCTGAAAAAAAGGATATTTTAATATTCTTCTTTCTTTTTTTTGCACATATGAAAACAAAATTTTACAATTTTTTCTATTTTTTCTTTGACTTACATAAAGAGCTGATGTAAAAGACTTCACACTAGGTTTATAAATTAACAAAAGGCACAAAAAGGTCGCCGAAATTTACAAAAACATCTATAATTTTAGTCTGAACTGTGTTACTGGTGTTACTGTACAGACCCTGAAATTTTAAAATATAAACAGAAATGTAATATGTCCTTCAAAAAAATCGCATATTTGTAGAAAGAAAAATAGAAATAAATGCTTTTGCAAATATGAAATACTATGCTTGACAACTCAATTCAAGGTACAAAAATTCACCTTGTACCTGGTAATTACATTTTTACATTTTAGAGTCATTTTTAATGGCTTAAAAGTTTTACAGAAAATATGAAATCATTACGAACACAACGATTAGGTTTCTAAGAGATCGACAAGTATTTAAAACTAAAGCTTTGTGACCTTGGACCAAAAAACCAGTCACAAAGGTCAGTTTTATGAAACTGAGATTTCCTTTAAACCAATGAAGTTAAATGAAGTTCTTAGCAATGCATATTACTAATCAAAAATTAAGTTTTGATATATTGACGGTGGGAAATTTACAAAATATCTTCATGGAACATGATCTTTACTTAATATCCTAATGACTCTTGGTATAAAAGAAAAATCGACTATTTTGACCCATACAATTTATTGTTGGCTATTGCTACAAATATACCCGTGCTACTTAAGACTGGTTTTGTGGTCCAAGGTCACTTATTAGAAAGCTGTAGATACAGAAAGAGCGTTCTAGACAAGCTGATTCAACCCACTTACCGATCTGCCACGTATTCCCGGTAGAATGAAGAGGAAACTGACAGCCAGAACCGAGAAAACCAGTATCACGACCAGCAGGCTGATGTCGATGATGAACGGGCTCCTTTGTAGCGAGTAGAACGGGTAAATGCCATCGTAGAAAGTCATCTTCCCTCCACAGGCGAGAACTAAAGCTGAAAGCAGGACAGTGTTGGCCAGAGGCTCAGTTACCTGAAGATTGCAGATAACAGTCTAGTGTGCGAATTATACAGTGAATTTCAGGGGGGTCGAAATATTGTTTAAGTGCCTTTAGCGAAACCCGTAGTCGAGCGGATTTTCGGCCGCCCGTGGAAAAGTTTGCGACTTTCTTAGACTTTTTTAGTTTGTGTGATTTGTTAAAAGAGGCTTAATAATGACAGTTTTATGTTTTGCTGAAATATCATCCCTGCTTCAGAAACCTGCTATTCAATCTATATCTATCACCAAGTGAAATTCGCGCTCTATCTTTAGCGGCACATACATGTTTTAAAAAATTCTTATAGTTAAAAAAGAAAATGTGCTCTTTGAAACGTTCCAAATTTGTTTCCCTGAGAATTAAAATGACCTAATCATCCCCCATAATTAAGCCCATCTCTCTCACACATCTTCACACTTAAAATCTATAAAATTACTTAAAATATCTAAATCACAGAAAGCACTGCTCATAGAGCAGCCCGTTATAATGCAAATGATCCTGCTCAGGTATCCAGTCCAGGTAAGCGCACCTTGAGGTGATTGTTATCCCTTGATTAGCGTAAATCAAGGGATCTTTCTTAAAAGTCTGACTGGATGTTACTTAATAGGCATTCAAAAAGGAAATCTCTACCCGACGACAATCTCTACCCTGCCGCATTGCAACTCACCTGTGGACGCAACGAGAGCAGCAAAACAGCACGGAAAAATGTGTGTCCTGGAATTAAAATGATCCGCTCGGAGCTCATCTTTTAAAGGATCGCACTTCCTAATAACTGCTTTGATTTGCATTGATTGGTATTTCCAGAAAGGTGTCAACCGGTCATGACCAACCCTTTAACATAAACTTAATGTGTAACAGTCAGGTGTGGATGTGGGTCGGACTCTCATTCCGTCACTGTCTCTTCCTTTTATTTTCGCTGCCATCCGATCTTTTCGCGGACAGGCGAGGTCTGCTATTCTGTAGACAGGTGTGACTGTATTTTCACTTTAATTGCTTTAATGTTTGCTCTAAAGTTCCTGATTTGTCAGTCCTGAAGGAAAGTTGTGTCTACTTGTACACAGCGGGTTTCTCTAGTCTGAAGTTGAAGTGCTTTCGTTCAGGAGAAGAGGTGCTTCATTGCTTTGCAAGAATGGGTTCATGTGAGGTACTCTGGAGAACTTTAACTGCACTGTCTGTTCTCTGTCAGGCTATTGGTGAGTAGATATCTATCTATCTATCTATCTATCTATCTATCTATTTATCTATTTACACTGAAAGAAATTGGTGTATTAACCATTTTCACTTAGAAATTGCTAGTAAATTTTACAAATAATAGCACTTAACACTATCTATCTATCTATCTATCTATCTATCTATCTATCTATCTATCTAAAGACTTAAGATTCAAAAACTATTTTTAATCTGTTTGAACCCCCTTGCATCTCTTTATAATATTCTGTGCATATATGTAACATATGAGTTATTATTATATGAGTTACTGTTTTACATAAAAAATACTCGGAAGTGTTGCAATAAACTGCTATTAAAAACATTTCCCTCTATTTTACAATAAATAGGTGCTAGTCTTTTTGTTTTTCATTAATCTTTAATATTTATTTTAAATCATACCTATTTTGTATTTAAATTTTCTGAGGGACATTACAGGATGTGAACTGGATTTTGAATCTTAGATAAATCGTAGGCGTATTTTAAAAACAGCTTGAATGTGCATGCAATAAATGAATACGTCATTTACTAACATTATATGATGATTCACGTTTATTACAATGTTGCAAAACTCCCTTTGATCTTCATCCAAACAGGTGCCAATTCTGCCATTAGCTGGGAAGTTCAAAGGTATGATGGATGGTACAATAATTTGGCAGATCATGATCGAGGGGCCACAGGTGAATGGTTCATGCTTTTTTTAAAGGCTTTTTCCAAAAATAAAAATTAAAAGAAAGAAAGAAACATCAGGATTTTGTTCCTACAGATGCAGCACTGGTCCGTCTCTTTCCGGCGCAGTACACGGATGGGGTTTATCTGCCCCGACAGGAACCTTACCTGCCCAACCCCCGGCAAATAAGCAACATAGCCATGAGCGGTCAATCCGGTCTCCTGTCCTACAAGAACAGAAGCGTTCTCTCTGCGGCCTTCGGTGAGTGACGCTTTCATTTAAACAAGGTGCAACCTGTCAGTTGAAGAGTCAGCCCTTTAATTATAGTTTCACATCATTTAAAGACATTTAAAGTAAATGCATCCTGAGTGTAATTTACCTTGAAGGGATAGTTCACCTAATAAAAAAATAAAAACTGTACCATTTATTCACTCCAGTCCTTTCATTCATGGAATAAAACCAAAGAAATTTTAAGGACTATTCTAGGCATGGGGACTGGAATCCTCAAGCTTCAAAACAGATGCAAAAGCACTTTAAAATTACTCATTCACTGTATTTTTAGCTTATGGGTTTAGTCTACTGTGGAAAAGACTAAAAAATCCACCCTGGTCCTCCTCAGTGTATTCATTGGAGTCCATGAAAGGAGTACTGATGTCCAGTTTATAAGGAATCATTCTTCCCTTTGAGTCAGATTAGATCAGAAATGTCATGAAAATGATTCATTCAGACTGAATCAGTGAACTGGAATGGCACTTTTTGTGAATAATTGTTAGATTAAATAGTTAAATAGTTACCTGAATGATCCACAGCTGTGTTTTTTTGTTTAGTGATAGTTGTTCGTGAGTCCTGAACAGTTAAACTGCCTGCTGTTCTTCAGAAAAATCCTTCAGGTCCCACAAATTCTTTGGTTTTTCAGCATTTTTGTGTATTTGAACCCTTTCCAACAATGACTGTATGATTTTGAGATCCATCTTTTCACACTGAGGACAACTGAGGGACTCATATGCAATTATTAAAGAAGGTTCAAGCACTCACTGATTCTCCAGAAGGAAAAAACAATGCATTAAGAGCCAGGGGGTGAAAACCTTTGAACAGAATGAAGATTTTAATATTAAGACATTTTTAATTAATAAATATTTTTAAAAAGACATTTTTCTTATTTTGCCTAAATATAATGTTTTTAGTCACAGAAGATACTTGTTTCGTAGATGACAAAATAAGTTACATTTACCCTGATCTTCAAATTCAAAATGTCCCCCCCCCCCCAGCTCTTAATGCATTGTGTTTCCTTCTGGAGCATCAGTGAGCGTTTGAACCTTCTGTAATAGTTGCAAATGAGTCCCTCAGTTGTCCTCAGTGTGAAAAGATGGATCTTAAAATCATATAGTCATTGTTGGAAAGGGTTCAAATACACAAAAATGCAGGAAAACCAAAGAATTTGTGGGACCTGAAGTCTTTTTCTGAAGAACAGCAGGCAGTTTAACTGTTCAGAACAAACAAGCGGCTCATGAACAATCATCACTAAACAAAAAAAAAAAAAAAAAAACCCGCTGTGGATCATTCAGGTCACAACACAGTATTAAGAATCAAGTGTATGTAAACTTTTGAACCGGGTCATTTTTATAAATTCAACTATTATTTTCTCTTGTGGACTATATGTACATGCCTTTTATGGGAAATCTCTTATTCAGGTCAGTACTAAATGAAAAATAACATGCATATTGTATGATCCCTCTTTAAGTAATGAACATTTTGCACATTCTGCAAGGTGTATGTAAACTTTTGACCTTAACTATACATGTAAAACACGTTTTCTAAAGTGCATAAAGTGAATAAACTGATCTTTATCAGCTCACCTTTTTACATAAACAATAAGAAATCATAAAAAAACTTATTTTGCCCCTTCATTCAAGTGTTTGGTTCATGCATGCTCATATCAGCAGCTCATCGGTCTTCAGTCCGAGTCTGATCTGTTACCTCAGTTCAGTGACTGTTGGAGGAACTGGAGCACTGAATGAGTTAGCAAAAAACAGCATCATACGATCAGATATGCCAGTATTTTGGCTCATTTTGAGTCAGAGTCATTGTCGGGCATCTGAAAGTGAGTTCTGATGAACTTTTAGATCTGTGCTGCTCAAGCTGCGAACCGTTTCAAACAGTTCAGACCTATCTGTTCTAATAAGAATTTTAAACCCTTTTTAGAGCTTTTTAATTATTTCAGTAGATGTTTTCCTGATATTGACCTCTGTTTGTAAAGGGACAAGGACGATTTGATTCCTTATGATGGCTACTTTAAAAGTTCACCCAAAAATGAAAATTGTGTCATTAATTACTCGCCCTCATGTTCCAAACCCGTAAGACCTGTGTTCATCTTCAGAACACAAATTAAGATATTTCTGATAAAATCCAAGAGCTTTCTGATGCTGCATAGACAGCAACACAACTGACACATTCAAGGCCCAGAAAGGTAGTAAGGACATTGTTAAAATAGTCCTTGTGACATTAGTGGTTCAACCGTAATGTTATGAAGCTACGAGAATAAGCTCTCGGATTTCATCGAAAATATCTTAATTTGTGTTCCGAAGATGAACAAAGGTCTTACAGGTTTGGAACAATATGAGGGTGAGTACTTAAAGACAGAATTTTTTATTCTTGGGTAAAAAAATCCTTTAACACATGCTCTTTATTACTATCAGGTTACCATGTGTGGTCTGAGATCTCAGAGTCCCGAAGACCCGGTTGCCCACCTGAGTTCATGCATATTGAAGTCCAAAAAGAAGATCCCGTCTTTGGCTCAAACTCTTCAAAACCAGTCCTGCTTCAGTTCCAGAGAGCACAGTGGGATCCGAGCACCGGCAAAAGTCCCAACAATCCCCGAACACCGGTGCGTATGTTGACACAGTAGACCAGGGAGGGCCGAACTCGGTCCTAGAGGACTGGTATCCTGCAGAGTTTAGCTCCAACTCCAATGAAACACACCTGAACCAGCTAATCAAGGTCTTACTAGGCACACTAGAAACTTCCAGGCAGGTGTGTTGAAGCAAGTTGGAGCTAAACTCGGCAGGACCTGTTGAGATTTTTATCTGCCATTCATTTCAGGTGAATCACGTGACAGCGTGGATAGATGGCAGCTCCATCTATGGATTGTCAAGCTCATGGTGTGATGCTTTGAGAACGTTTTCCAAAGGGTTGTTGGCGTCAGGTTCCTCACAGGACATGCCCCGGCGCAGCAGCAGTGGTCACCTCATGTGGAGTGCACCGGACCCCAGTACCGGTCCTGGCTCACAGGAACTCTATGGTAAGATAAGCAAAACACGTAGCGTTATTCTATGTCAGGGGTGCCTAATCCTAATCGATCCTGGAGGACAGGTGTCCTGCAGAGTTTAGATCCAACTTGCCTCTACACACTTTCCGGGATGTTTCTAATATACCTAGTTAGAGCTTGATTAGCTGGTTCAGGTGTGTCTAATTGGGGTTGGAGCTAAACTCTGCAGGACACCGGCCCTCCAGGACCCCTGTTCTATGTGTTGATGTAATTAATTATGCATCAGTAATCCTAAGCCAAACCCTAATCCTAACCATATAGTAAGTACTTGTAGTCAATTAACATTACCCAGTATTTAAATGTATAATTACACTGTAACAGGGACACCTTAAAATAAAGTGTAAACTTTATGACCACATGACCAGTAGTTACATGGCTAATTAAGGAAGTTTGGTCTGGTAGGACTTGGACATACAAAAATGTACCATGGGATCTATAGTTTCCTTCAAAGTACTGTAGTTACTGCAATTATTTTACTGCTATAAAATCCTAAATTAATATAGGACCTTCTGCAAATACTGGGAGAATCTTTGTGTCCGGAAGGAGCGATGGAGATGTGGATAAGCGAAACAGGTCTTTAATAAACCCAAATTGGGGGGCCTGTGGAATGTTGGTCCACACCTCTCTATTGGCAGGAACTGGAACACACTGTCGTTTACGCCGATCCAGAGCATCCCAAGCATGCTCAATGAGTGACATGTCCGGTGAGTATGCTGGCCATGCAAGAACTGGGATGTTTTCAGTTTTCAGGAATTGCATACAGATCTTGTAACATGGGGCCGTGCATTATCATGCTGCAACATGAGGTGATGGTCGTGGATGAATGGCTCAACAATGGGCCTCAGGATCTCGTCATCTCTGTGCATTCAAAATGCCATCAATAAAATGCACCCGTGTTCGTTGTCCATAATATACGCCTGCCCATACCATAACCCCACAGCCACCATGGGCCACTCAATCCACAATGTTGACATCAGTAAACCGCTCACCCACACAACGCCATACACGCTGTCTGCCATCTGCCCTGTACAGTGAAAACCGGGATTCACCCGTGAAGAGAACACCTCTCCAAAGTGCCAGACGCCATCGAATGTGAGCATTTGCCCACTCAAGTCCGTTATGACGACAAACTGCAGTCAGGTCGAGATCCCGATGAGGACGACGAGCATGCAGATGAGCTTCCCTGAGACGGTTTCTAACAGTTTGTGCAGAAATTCTTTGGTTATGCAAACCGATTGTTGCAGCAGCTGTCCGGGTGGCTGGTCTCAGACAATCTTGGAGGTGAAGATGCTGGATGTGGAGGTCCTGGGCTGGTGTGGTTACACATGGTCTGCGGTTGTGAGGCCGGTTGGATGTACTGCCAAATCCTCTGAAACGCCTTTGGAGACGGCTTATGGTAGAGAAATGAACATTCGATTCACCAGCAACAGCTCTGGTGGACACTCCTGCAGTCAGCATGCCAATTGCACGCTCCCTCAAAACTTGCAACATCTGTGGCATTGTGCTGTGTGATAAAACAGCCCATTTTAGAGTGGCCTTTTATTGTGGCCAGCCTAAGACACACCTGTGCAATAATCATGCTGTCTAATCAGCATCTTGATATGTCACACCTGTGAGGTGGATGGATTATCTCGGCAAAGAAGAAGTGCTCACTAACACGGATTTAGACAGATTTGTGAACAATATTTGAGAGAAATAGGCCTTTTGTATACATAGAAAAAGTCTTAGATCTTTGAGTTCAGCTCATCCAAAATGGGGGCAAAAACAAAAGTGTTGCGTTTATAATTTTGGTCAGTGTACATGTATTATATGTATAAATAAAGAAATATTATTTATAAATAATAGTTTGGACTTATTTAAAATGATTTTATTTATTTATTTATTTTTGATGATTAATTATTTATTTTTTATTTATTAATGATGAATGCATAAAAATGGATAAATAAATACATTTATTGATTAGTTAGAAATTTGTCCTTGTTAGTGCGATTTGTCCTATTTTTTTTTTCTTTTTAATCAATAAATAAATAATTTAAAAAAACACAATTAAAAATTGTCAAATAAAAAAATAATTAAAAATTAATATTATAATAATTAATATTAATGAATGAATGAATTAAAGATTAAATGATGAAATAATTAAATAAATAAATGTTACTGTTGCACCTGTAACTATAGTAATTATCTTATTTTGGCAATCACTATGGTTTTTATGGTAAATATTCGTACGGGATACACATAGAATTTTAAATCTTTTTGTGCTCCTAATTCAGTCTGTCACCATGTATTTTTGTTGTAAAAAAAATACATAACACCAATATGATGATATGGTATGAATAAACCACAGCTTTTGTTTAACCCATATGTGGCACCAATAGACTATCTTTTTTTAAAAAAACAATCCTTTATCCTCTTGTAAATGGCTGTGGAGGCAGCAGTAAAGTACAAGAGGACATGATACAGAGCGGAGTGACTTTTCACAATATTGCATGGTTTCAGTACTTAAATACAAAAAATTTAAGTGCATTGCAAAGCGCTAATGGAAATGTTGCAAGTTGTGGTTTTCAGCCGCTGGTTTTGTGTGTCCTCAGAGTTCGGGAATGCCTGGGCCAATGAGAACATCTTCACGGTCACTGAGGGAATTATTTGGTTTCGTTACCATAATTACCTGGCCTCCAAACTGCATGAGGAACACCCCTCTTGGTCAGACGAAGAGCTTTTCCAAAATGCTCGAAAGAGGGTTATTGCTACATTTCAGGTAAAGCACATAGTCCTGTATTACGGACTCACTTCATGTAACAGGTGCCAATTTGGAGGGGTGTAACACAGTATCCTTCACTTCATATTTCACACTGGTGAATGAATGTAGTGATATATCAGTCTTATTTCTGATTTGACAATTAATCTTTCCTCAGAATATAGCGTTCTATGAATGGCTGCCATCCTACCTGGGAATTCAAGTGCCTTCCTATCCAGGTGAGAGTCTGGTGTGTGTTTTCTTATGCAAACACATCAATTCGCTTCAGAAGGCCTTATTGTGGTATATTGAACAAAATGAACTACAGCAGGTCAGATGGTCTCTTCCTGTTTAAGTGGGTGTTCGTAGGCCAGACGTGAGCAGGCTTTATGCCGCAAGTCAGAAGATTGGCTACACAAGACTAACCTGTGGTCTGCTCAAATCTCTCTCGTGGCTTGCATAATATGTAGATTGCTTTGCATTTGACAGCATGCCGTTGGCATCTACGTCATTACAGGTGAACAGATGCCAAGCATGTCATTTCTGCTGAAGGGCTGTACTGTTAACAGTGATTAGTGAAATAATGAGCTAATAATGAAATATATAATACGAGCTGAATCACACTTTCATTCTGTCTTTTTGCAGGTTATCAGAAATATGTTGATCCAGGGATCTCTGCTGAGTTTGAAGCCGCTGCCGTGAGGTTTGGACTGACTCTTGCACCACCTGGCATATATAAAAGGTACATTTTGTAAAGTTTAGTTGGAAGACTAAAAATTTTAAAATTGAATATATTTTAATAGTTGAAAATCACTGTTTCAAAAGTTTGGGTCGATAGGAAGTCCCTTATGCTCACCGAGGCTGAATTTATTTGATTAAAAATACAGTAAAAACTGTAAAATTGTAAAATATTATTACAATTTAAAAGAGGTGATTTCTATTTGGATATGTTTTAAAATGTAATTTATTTCTGTGATGCAATGCTGAATTTTCAGCATCATCACTCCAGTCTTTAGTGTCACGTGATCCTTCAGAAATCTGAAATTTGATGCTCAAGAAAGATTTCTTTATTATACTTTATTATTATTGTGGTTGGAAACAGTTTTTGTGGAAACCATGATCCATTTTGCCAGAGTTGATTAATCCCAAACATTTAAATGGTATTGTACATATGAAATCCTGTTGTATCTAAAATTTTGTTGAAATGTGATTTTGGGGATTCAGAAACAGGACCTGTCATTACAAAAATGCTGTGAACAACGATGCAAGTGAATCTCCTGGCCTGCGTTTATGCAACACCTTCTGGAACCGAAATGTGAGTCATGATCAATGGGGTTCGGTTTGGATTATGCAACCATATTATTAAAATTTTAAAGTTTTTGTTCTAAAGAATTTCTTTATAATTTAATAAATGGGCCATTCTACAGAATTGGTGCAAAGTCAGAGTAGGAAACACCTTAAAAACGTGTTATTTTTCACAAGTTTTGTACGTATGCAAATTATATAATATCCAAGGTACATATTTCCAGTAACTGTGCAGTTAATTCTCATATTGTATTTTCAGAAAGTTCTGGAATATTTGTCCTCTCCCCAAATTTGTCACTACCAAAACACAGTAATAATAATTTGATTCGAAGGTTTATATTGACCTAAAATTCTGCTTACATTTACCTTGTAAATATATTTTTGCTATTTTAGTAAAAAGTTTGGTAACACTTTCTATGAAGTCCATTTTTATAGTACATTACATTAGTCCATTATTATAGTACATAAGGCATTATAATGAATGCATAATGTATTATAAAAACATTATAATATGATATCATAATATGTTACCAAATGTTTTAGTAGTGACTGTTTCGGTAGTGACAATTTTAGATACTTTTGAAGCTAGCTCAAATATGCTAATCAGCACATGGTTAGCTAGCATAGTTCTAAACGGTTGTACACATAAAAAAATCAATTTTATAGAAAAACACCCAAAAAAATCAAAGATGCCACAACTGACCCTGGTGAAAAAAACAGCATATGCTGGTAGGTATGTTTTGATGCTGGTTTAAGCTGGTTTATGCTGGTCCTTGACCAGCAACATGACCAGCTAAGAACCAGCATAAACCAGCAAAGGACCAGCTTAAACCAGCATCAAAACATGCCTAACCAGAATCCCAACATCAAAACATACCTACCAGCATATGCTGGTTTTTTCACCAGGGGAAATTTCACCAAATGTTTCGGTAGTGACTGGTTCAGTAGTGACAATTTTAGATACTTTTGAGCCTAGCTTAAATATGCTAATCAGCACATGGTTAGCTTGCACAGTTCTGAACAGTTGTACACATATAAAAACTCAATTTTATAGAATAACTTCCAAAAAAACTGCTTAAATGCAGGAAAAAGGTGTTCGGTAGTGACGTTCCTTAAAGTTACACACAGATTTTCAGATTTTTTTAACACATTTACCTTAAAATGATGGGGCCTATCTACTCGCACCTTGTAGCTATGAGAGAGAGTGACACCGAAATATTTTCTGATCATAAATGTAGGGGTTTAGTTCAAATCAGTCCCCATCAATGGACTAAAACATACACTGTTTCGGTAGTGACATAAAAATGCAGGACACTGTTTTTCATAACGTTTCATAATTTACAAAGAAAATATTATATATATATATATATATATATATATATATATATATCAAAAAGATATTTTTAAAAACAACAATGGAATAAAATGCAAAAAAATATATTTCAATATCATTTTCATAAGTTGAAATTTAGGGGTTAGGGTTGGGACATCCACCTCCCAATTGAATGATGATTTTATATATATGAAGCTTACTGATATTTTAAATATTATTGTGGGTGTCAATAGATAATAAAATGATCTTAGTAAACATCTAAGATTTGAATACTTAAATGCTTTTTGTTTGTGGGACAGCCGTTTGCACCAATTCTGTAGAATGGCCCATATTGTATTATGTGTAAATACAACTTTTGTTAAAGGAACACTCCAGTTTTTTTTGAAATAGCCTCATTTTCCAACTCCCCTAGAGTTAAACAGTTGAGTTTTACCGTTTTTGAATCCATTCAACCGATCGCCGGGTCTGGCGGTTGCACTTTTAGCATAGCTTAGCATAGATCATTGAATCCGATTAGACCATTAGCATCTCACTATAAAATAACCTAAAGAGTTTCGATATTTTTCCTATTTTAAACTTGACTCTTCTGTAGTTGCATCGTGTACTAAGACTGCCGGAAAATGAAAAGTTGCTATTTTATAGGCCGATATGGCTAGGAACTATACTCTCAGCAGGCGCAATGATATTACGCAGCGCCTGAAAGTGACCGGCACTAAGTTTGTATAGATGCAGAGAGTTGCAGCCGGCAGAGTTGATGGCTGCGTAATATCATTGCGCCTCCTGCACCCATGGTACGGCAGCAAAGTTCCTTAATTATTATGGCGAAATGAGAGTATAGTTCATAGCCATATCGGCCTATAAAATCACAACTTTTCATTTTCCGCCAGTCTTAGTACACGATGTAACTACAGAAGAGTCAAGTTTTAAATAGGAAAAATATCGAAACTCTTTAGCATTTTATAGTGAGATGCTAATGGTCTAATCGGATTCAATGATTTATGCTAAGCTATGCTAAAAGTGCTACCGCCAGACACGGCGATCGGCTGAATGGATTAAAAAACGGTAAAACACATCTGTATAACTCTAGGGGAGTTGGAAAATGAGCCTATTTCAAAAAAAGTGGAGTGTTCCTTTAAGAAATGACTGTTTGAAATTAATTAAAAAATATATATAAATATACAATTATAATATGAAAATTACATTGCTGTATCATCAAGTTATATATATGTTTCAGAATCCAAACCTGCAGTCCAGTCAGGATGTAGATGAGCTAATATTGGGCATGGCTTCTCAGATCGCTGAGCGAGAGGACAACATCATTGTTGAAGATTTAAGAGGTTGCTTTTTATTTCAATGCATTGAATGACATCTAGAAGATCTACTGGTTAACTCATCTTCTCTGTTTCTTTTCTCCATTAGACTACATGTACGGCCCCTTGCGGTTTTCGCGCTCTGATGCAGTGGCTTTGACCATCCAGAGGGGGCGTGATTTTGGGCTGCCCAGTTATAACCAGATCAGAGAGTCGCTTAACATGCGTCCAGTCAACAGCTGGGACGAGATCAACCCTAAACTGAATAACACACAGGTGGTGCTACAGAATCTATCAGTAGCAAATACCCAGAATGCACATCACCCAAACACTTATTGTTCAAAATCTGTTTCTTTGAATCTCTTTTCAGTTTTTAAGAAAGCTGGCAGAGTTATATGAGAATGATATCTCCAGACTTGAGCTATTTGTCGGCGGCCTGCTGGAATCACAGGAAGGACCAGGTCCGGTGTTTTCCACCATCATCCTGGACCAGTTTGAACGCATAAGAAACGCTGATCGCTTCTGGTTTGAGAACATACAAAATGGGTGGGATATTTTCCTTTGACGATTATATAAAAGCAGTCAAACAATACTAGAAATTTTTGCTTAGGTGTCGTTTTTTCTTCCTGTCAGATTGTTCACTGAGGAGGAGATCCGAGCCATACGTAACACCACCTTTCATGATGTCCTTTTGCACGTCACCAACACAGAAGAGGGCGACATTCAAAAGAGCGTGTTCTTCTGGATGAAAGGTAATAAGTAACCCACATGCATCAGCATATTCCCCAAAATCTCATGTTATAAAGCTGTGATGTGTTTATATTGGGTTTTTTTGTGCAGGTGATCCCTGCCCTCAGCCTCAGCCAATCACAGCCTCCGATCTTCACCCCTGCACAAAGGCCTTCTCTATGAGTTACTTCGACAACAGCAGCAAAGCTGGTTTTGGTGCAACAGTGATGGTGCTCTTCCTGTTTCCTGTTGGTCAGTGTCATTAATCATTTTGCGTGTGTGTGTGTGAGTGTGTGCTAAATAAATTATAAATAATTTCTTATAAATTATAATAAAAAAATTAAATTATAATTAAATTGACCTGCATTTGAGTTGTAATTATAAAGGTTTGTTTGTCTGTTTATTTATTGCATTCATTATTAAATCACAAAAGAAAAATATGAAACACAAGTAATAGTATTTTATATAATCATGATAATTATTTTTTATATAATTTTAATATAATATAATTTTCTAATATAATTATATTAAATAATAATAATAATTATATAAAATTTTATAAACATATATAGGAATTGAACTTTGTGTGAACTGTTTTCCATTTAAAATAATTAAAATGTTAAATAATAGTATTATTTATTAGAATTTTAAATAATAGTTTTTTATATACAGTACTTTATAGAAATAATATTTTTATATAATAATATTTATGTATTTTCATTATTTTTAATATTTAAAAAAAGTTTGGAATAATATTCTTGTTTTAAAGTGATAATATATAACATTATTTATTTATTTATTTATTTATTTATTTGTTTACTAATTTATTGCATTAATTATTAAATCACAAAAGAAAAATGTGAAATAGTTTTTATATAATAATAATTATTTTTATTATATTTTCTATTAAAATAATAATAATATAATCATTTATTAAAAACATATTGGGATGGAACTTTGTGTGAATTGTTTTCCATTTAATATAATTCAAATGTTAAATAATAGTGTTATTTTTTAGATAATAGTATTAAAAAATAGTATTATTTATTAGAACTTTAAATAATAGTATTTTATATAAATAATAGCATTTTATACAACAATATTTATGTATTTTTCAATATTTTTAATATTTTGTTTAAAAATTTAATGTTATTCTTGTTTTAAAGTAAAAATATACAACAACATTATTTATTTATTTATTGCATTAATTATTAAATTACAAAAGAAAAATGTAAAACATAAATAATAATAATGTTTTATTAAAATAATAATAAATATATAGTCTTTTATAAAAAAAATTGAATGGAAATTTGTATTAATGTATGTATTATATGAATATTTTGTTTACAAAAAATTGGAATGCTATTTTTGTTTTGAAGTAAAAATATAAAACAACATTATGTATTTATTTTCCTTAAACATTGTGTAAATTGTTTAAAATAATTTAAATAATTTCATTTGAAATAATGCTGTTTTATATATAACATTTTAAATAAATAATAGCATGTTTATATAACAGTAATCATGTACAGTATTTTCATTATTTTTAATCTTTCATCAAAAAAAATTTAATGTTGATCTCTCGACAGTAAGCTACATAGTAGCTTGTGTAGTTGCTCATGTCCGGACAGCCAGGTACAAACGATTCCAAAAGAAGCTCAGAGGTTCCCCCACAGACCAAAAACCTGCACATGAAATTATTGGTCAGTAACATCACTTGCAGTGTCACACTGGTCTCAAATGCCAGTGAAGATGAGTTTATTAACATCTGATATTGCATTTTACTTTTTTGTTCAGCCAAAGAGTGGTTAGGGCACAATGCAGCACCCCGACAAGTCGCTCTTGCTTTCAACGAGAAGAAAGGATTGCAGACTTTTGATGAGAATGGCTGTCTTCTCAGTTCTCACAGCTTGGGCAGTCAAGAACTGAATGTGTTAATATCCAATGACCATCAGCATCGTGCTCTACTCTTGAAGATCCCCAAAGAGTATGATGTGGTAGGTATTTGGTAGTTCATTCTGTTGTCACCATTCAACTAATGCTCAATGAGACATTAAGTTGCTGAATTTCTGTCCGGAAGGTTTTGTTCTTTGAGGATGCTGGTCAGAGGTCAAGGTTCCTGAGCCACCTGCGCTCTGAGCTGGAGCGCAGAATTCAGAGTCTAACTGTGATGGAAATGAGTGAGAAAGAGATTCTCAGAGATGCAGTAACCAGGACACAGAGGGAAAAGATTGTGGAGACATTCTTCAAGCACGCTTTTTCAAAGGTATGTGTTTCTGTTGTCTCTTCATATGACTACAAGGTCATTTTGTCATCATTCCACTGTCGTGGAGTAGTATCATGCATGTGTTTTTTGACTCCAGGTCTTGGACATTGATAAAAGTGATGCAGGTGACTTGAGCAATAGGACCAGAGAAGCTTTACAGTGTGAGCTCACACGAGTTGAATTCGCCAGTGTGCTCGGTCTGAAGCCTGACTCGCTCTTTGTAGAGTCCATGTTTACTTTGGCTGACAAGGATGGCAATGGATATCTTTCATTTCAGGAGTTCCTGGATGTTATTGTCATCTTCATGACAGGTGAGGTTGTTCAGATCTTTTGTATTGCAGTGTACTGTTTCAATACATGTTGTTACAATATCAGCATTTTGAATAGCACAAAGTTACAGGGTTACAGTGTTGTGAAGTTACAATGCTACACATTTACCTTATGTTGTTAGGATATTGCAGTTTTACAGGGTTGCAATGTTAGAAAGTTACAATGCTACAAAGTTGCCATACATTATTAGGATGTTACAGTTTTACAGTTTTAAAGTGTTTCGATGTTAGAATGTTATGATAGTGTGACAGTGTTATGATGGTACAGTGCTACTAAAGGGGCTTCTGCAGAGGAACCTTTTCATAGTTCCTAGAATTATTGTCAGAAGTTCTCACTTTTTCTGTGTGTTCACGCCGCAGGAACTACACTGTAAAAAATAAAAAATACAATTTGTTGAGTCAGCTTAAAATAATTTGTTACCCTGCTGCCTTAAAATTTTAAGTTCAGTCAACTAAAATAAGTTTATTCAACTTGAAATGTTAAGTTGTACTAACAACTTACATATTTGTGTTTGCTAAACTTAACAGATGGGTAAGTAACCCAGCTGCCTTAAAATTTTAAGTTGTCACTTAGTATAATTTAACATTTCAAGCTGAATAAACTTTTTTTTTAGTTGACTGAACTTAAAATTTTAAGGCAGCCAGGTTACAAATTATTTTAAGTTGACTCAACAAATTGTTTTTTACAGTGTAGGAACGTTTCCTTTTTCCAAAGCTACCTTTTTATGTTGTTAGAATGTTACAGTTTTACAATTTTACAGTGGTACAGTGTTATGATAAGATGTTACAGATGTTTTAGTGCTATAAAGCTGCCTTGCTAGGATGTTAAAATTTCACTGTGTCACAATGTTACAATGTTACAGTTTTATTATTTTACAATGCTGCGAAGTTATCTTGTAACATTATTAGAATGTTGCAGTTTTACAATTTTACAGTGTTAGGAGATTAGAATTTTAGAATGCTACAAAGTTGTCTTTTTATGTTAAAATGTTACAGTTTTACAATTTTACAACGTTACAGTGTTATGATGAGATGTTACAGTGTTACATTGTTACAATGTTTTAGTGCTACTAAGTTACCTTGTTAGGATGTTACAATTTCACAGTGTTATGATGTTACAATGTTACAGTTTTATGATTTTACAGTGCTGTAAAGTTACCTTGTTGCATTGTTAAAATGTTACAGTTTTACAATTTTACAGTGTTATGATGTTAGGATGTTACAGTGCAACAAATTTACCCATTTATGTTGTTATAATGTTACAGATTTACAATTTTACAATTTTACAGTGTTATGACGTTACATTGTTAAGATGTTACAGTGCTAATAAGTTACCTTCTTAGAATATAACAATTTCACATTATGATGTTACAATGTTACAGTTTTATGATTTTACAGTGCTGCAAATTTACCTTGTTACATAGTTAGAATGTTACAGTTTTGGCATTTTACATTGTTAGAATGTTACAATGCTACAATGTTACATGTTAGGATGTGACAGTTTTAAATGTTACAGTGTTATGATAAGAGAATGTTACAATGCTACAAAGTTACCTTTTTATGTTGTGAGAATGTTACAGTTTCACAATTTTACAGTGTTCCGATGTTATATTGTTAAGATGTTACAGTGCTACTAAGTTATCTTTTAAGGATGTTACAATTTTACAGTGTTATGTTACAATGTTACAGTCTTATGAGTTTACAATGCTGCAGTTACCCTGTTACATTAGTAAGATGTTACAGTTTTAACATTTTACAGTGTAATGACGTTAGAACATTACGATGCTACAAAGTTACCTTTTTATGCTGTTAGAATGTAACAGTTTTGCAATTTTGCAGCATTACAATGTTACTAAGTTACCTTATGTTGTTAGAATGTCACAGTTTTACAGTATTATGTTGCGTTGGTAAGAGTGTTAAAATGTTTGCTGTTTTTGACTTTCAAATCCAGGTACTCCTGAGGAGAAAACTAAGCTTCTGTTTTCAATGCATGACATTAAAGGAGATGGCTTCTTGTCCAGGGATGAGTTCACTTCTTTACTCAGGTTGGTTCTGATGGTTTTTTGTTTCTTTGTTTGTTTTTTGAGCCTTGTAGAGAACAAAAGTCTTTTGTGCAAAGATGTTTTATAATAACCTGAACTTTGAGATGCAGATGGTATACTTTTACAAGTCAGTTAAGTTCCTCTGAAGGATTTCTTCTTTCTTCTAGTCAGTTTTTCCCTCTTGTCTCATGCAGGTCTTTCATTGATATCTCTGGAAGTGCTCTATCTAAGAGTCAGGCTGATGATGGCATAGCAGCTATGCTTCAGGCAGCTGGTCTTTACAACAAAGATTGCTTCTCCTGGGAGGACTTTCACTTTCTACTGCGAGACCATTCAGCTCAGCTCAATATTAAAGGTTAAGGATATATTTTTCTTTATGATCTAATCCCCCATGTCTCACCTAACACACAGACATTTTACTTTGAAACTGTTGTTCATGTATTACCAGGCATGGAAGTACTTGGCAAGAAGAAACTATCCAGACAACAGCAAGTATCTTTCATTAAGAAAAATAGGTAATTAAAAATTATATAACATAAAACTCATTTTAAAGGTGTATACATAAAAAACAGCTAAGTCGATTTTGATTCCTTTCGTAGTTCTCCAGGAGTGGAAGAGCTTACTCACAGGCCTGAGGGGGAGCAAGACCAGGAACTTCGTCAAAGACAGACCAAGAAGTGAGATGTTAATGTATAATATCTCTGCCGTGGTCATTTTAGAGCATGTGTTACATTACGAAACATGTTCTGACATGTGTATGGTCATTAGGAGCTCAGCTAGGTGTTAGATTTAAGCCTTTGTGAAACCCGTCATTTGTTGGCTATTGAGAAATGTGGCAATCAAAGTTATTTGTGGGAAGTGATGCCATTCTGTGACGTAATACTGGTCAGGTTTCGCTTCGAACGTCATAATCTTTAGGTGACTGAAAATTGAAAATTGAATAGGCTAATGGAGTTGCACAAATAATTACATTTTTACATATTATGAAGACAATGTGAGCAACCTGTGCAATAGCCACTATCTGTCCAATTAGTAAGTTGTCCATATGTCCAATTAGCTAGTTGTCCATATGTCTGTCTGTCTAAATAGTTAATTATTTGTTGGCTTGCCTTTCGAACTAGTTAGTTATCCACCTGTCTGTATAATTAGTTATGCATCTGCTTGTTTTTACATAGTTAGTAAGTTATCTGTCTGGCTGTCTTTCTGTCTAGTTATTTACCTGTCTGTTTGTCTGACTAATTAGTTATTTATTGGCTTGTCTTTCTACCTAGGTAATTACCTATGCACCAGCCAGTGTATCTAATTAGTTATCTACCTGGCTGTCTTTCTGTCTGCTTTTTTCTCAAACTTGCGTTATCTGTCTAATTAGTAAGTTGTCTACCTGTCTGCCTGTCAGATCAGTTAGTTAGGCTGTCTTTCTGTCTAGCTAGTTAATATGCACATGTCTGTCTGTCTAATTAGTTAGTTATTATTGGCTTGTCTTTCGAACTAGTTAGTTAGTTATCCACTTGTCTGTATAATTAGTTATTCATCTGCCTGTTTTTCTTTATGGCTGTCTTTCTGTCTAGTTATCCACCTGTCTTTCTCTCTGTCTAATTAGTTATTTATTGGCTTGTCTCCCTACCTAGTTAATTACTTAGTCACCGGTCAGTGTATCTAATTAGTTCTCTACCTGGCTGTCTTTCTGTCTGTTTACTTCTCAAAAATGGGTTATCTGTCCAATTAGTAAGTTGTCTGTCAAATTAGTTATCTATAGTTAGGCTGTCTTTCTGTCTAGCTAGTTGTCCACATATCTGTCTGTCTAAATAGTTAATTATTTGTTGGCTTGTCTTTCGAACTAGTTAGTTAGTTATCCACCTGTCTGTATAATTAGTTATCCATCTGTTTGTTTTTATATGGTTAGTAAGTTATCTGTCTGGCTGTATTTCTGTCTAGTTATTCACCTGTCTTTTTGTCTGACTAATTAGTTATTTATTGGCTTGTCTTTCGAACTAGTTAGTTAGTTATCCACCTGTCTGTATAATTAGTTATGCATCTGCTTGTTTTTATATAGTTAGTAAGTTATCTGTCTGGCTGTATTTCTGTCTAGTTTTTCACCTGTCTTTTTGTCTGGCTAATTAGTTATTTATTGGCTTGTCTTTCAACCTAGGTAATTACCTATGCACCAGCCAGTTTATCTAATTAGTTATCTATCTGGCTGTCTTTCTGTCTGCTTATTTCTCAAACTTGGGTTATCTGTCTAATTAGTAAGTTGTCTGCCTGTCAAATTAGTTAGTTATCAATAGTTAGGCTGTCTTTCTGTCTAGCTATTTATCCACATGTCTGTCTGTCTAAATAGTTAGTTATTTATTGACTTGTCTTTCGAACTAGTTAGCTAGTTATCCACCTGTCTGTCTGTTTTTCTATATCTGCCTGTCTTTTTGTCTAGTTATTCATCTGTCTTTTTGTCTAATTAGTTATTTATTGGCTTGTCTTTCTACCTAGGTAATTACCTATGCACCGGCCAGTGTATCTAATTAGTTAGTTATCCAGCTGGTTGGCTTTCTATGTGTTTATTTCTCAAACTTCTTCAACTTATCTGTTTAATTAGTCTGTTGAATTAGTTATCTATAGTTAGGGTGCCTTTCTATCTAGGTAGTTATCCACATGTCTGTCTAATTAGTTAGAAAGACAGCCATGTAGATAACTAAACAGACATTCAGACTGACAGGTGAATACCTAACAGATAGAAAGACAGCCAAATAGACAACTTTCTAGTTAGTGATCTGTCTAACCTACTAACTAGCTAGACAGATATACAGATAAATTTGTGAGTCTGAATATAGATAAAATAGTTTGAAACGATATAGTAAACCATGCCAGAACAGGTCTTTTTGAAAAAACCCAGCCAAGTTTGACAACACGTTCTGAGTTTGAACAATAAAGTTATGTTGTTTTTGTCAAGCCACCCTAGTTACAATGGAATATGTTTCGTTTCTCTTGTTAGAATTGGACAAAGCAATGCTAAGGTGTACGTGAAGCCTCAGAGAGAGCGCTACAACAGGAACCCAGTGCAGCAATACATCCAGCAGTTCAAACGCTTCATAGAAAACTACAGAAGGCATATCATTTCCATGGTCATTATATACGGGATCACAGCTGGACTAGCACTGGAAAGATGCTACCGTAAGTGTTTATTTTGTGTGTCTTTACATCTCTAAACATTGTGTTGTGCATATTTAAGCCCTAACTTGATTTATTATGATCATGTTGAACTGTTTCTATTTTTTGACCCTGGAGATCCGCACTAATGTTTGCAAACCAATAGCAATGTTTGTAGATTATGGTTTACAGGCACATGCAAGTGGCATCCCAGAGACCTCCATGGTGGGTGTGCTTGTGTCTCGCGGTTCTGCGGCGGCAATCTCCTTCTTGTTTCCCTACATGCTCCTGACTGTGTGCCGTAACCTGATCACCATGTGCAGAGAGACTTTTCTCAACAGATACATCCCATTCGATGCAGCCATCGACCTTCACCGTCACATGGCCATAGCTGCTGTTGTTCTCTCAGGTCAGAAGAGAAAAATTCCCTTTAACTTTCAATACTTGACTTTCTTAAATGACAGAAAAGAAATTCACAAGATAAGATTCAGTAGAATCAATTTGCGTGTCAAGAAATATTTGTACAGTTTATGGCATATGTGATTCACAATCGATGCTTTTAATTACCAGGGTTCAGAGTTCTATTGCGTTATGTATCATTCCCTCAAAGTGATGTACTAGATAATTATATTTATGCATGTTTTTTTTGTTTTGTTTTGTTTTGTTTTTTGGTGCCAGTTGTTCACAGTGTGGGTCATGTGGTCAACGTTTACATTTTCTGCATCAGTGACCTCAGCATTCTTGCCTGCCTGTTTCCTAGAGTGTTCTCCAACAATGGGTAATTCGTAATTTTATATATAATTATTGATCATCTAACCTTTTTGGTAACACTTTCTATGAAGCCCACATTTATAATACATTATAAGGGTATTCTTAATGAATGTATAATGCATTATAAAAACTTTATAATATGTTATAACATCTTATGAATATTCATAAGAACAGTTTTAATGTATTAATGTCATATTTACTTATTTGTAGTTAGAGTATGATGATTTATAACACAATGAACATGTTGCATTCACTTTACAATGGATTATATTTCTCATAGTTATAATGTATTATAAGTCTCATATCTTGCCATCATTTGTATGCTACTTTACTTAAAAAGCTATCAATGACCACTTATAAGTGTAGTTACAATAATAATAATATTTTTTTTTTCTCAAACAGCCATACGATCAGATATTAGATCAGATGAATGTGTAATATGACACATTTGCTTTGAACTATTTTTACTGTAATATCAGTTTGATTATTTTAATGGTACCCTTTAGTCAGCTGTTGATTAGTAACTCTGCAACTATGTCAACTAGCAGTCATAGGAGTATTAGTGGTATGTCTGCGAAATATGTGCTAACACTTTATTTTGATGGTTCTCCAAAAGGTAAACTGACTATAAGTAACTTTGCAAGTTCTACCTACCCTAACCTTTACATAAGCCTACTAATACTCTGAGAGTTAGTTAACATGTAGTTGCAAAGTTGCTTATAGTCGACTATAGTCAGTAAACTAAGGGGAAAATCAAAATAAAATGTAACCTAACACATAAAGATTGCAATTTTATCAGCTGAACTTATTAACTAGCTCACATCAGTATTAATATTAGCCTCACAGGGAACACTCAAATAACACTCCACACCTAACCAGATATAGTAAGATACTGTGCAGATCTTACATAAACAATGTCAAGATATATAGCCCATTATAAATGTAAAATAAGATTTAATATGATGTTCATTGTGTGTTATAAATAATCATAATCTTAAAAGTTATAACAACAAATGCATAAGCATTATAATTGTATCATAATTGTTGTTATAATTATTTAGACGAAATTATAAGGTTTTTTATAATGTATTATGCATTCATTATAACGCCTTAAGAATACCCTGATATTGTATTATAAATATATACTTTATAGAAAGTGTTACCACATTTTTAATTTTTTTAAATGTTGCTACTTGTTTCAGATGGTTCAGAAAACATTCAAAAGTAACATTCCCATAATGTTTGCAAATTGATCAAATTGATTGTTTTCTTAAAGGGATAGTTCACCCAGAAATAAAGAAATGATTCACTCACCCTCAAGCCATCCTAAGTGTACGTGACTTTCTTCTTTCAGACGAATGCGATCAGAGTTATATTTAAAAATAGCTTTATAATGGCAGTGAATGGGTGTTGAGATTTTGAAGTCCAATAAAGTGCATCCATCCATCATAAAAGTGCTCCACACACCTCTGGGGGGTAATAAAGCCCCTCTGAAGCAAATCAATGTGTTTGTGTAAGAAAAACATCCACACTTAAAACTTTATAAACCGTAATCTCTCGTAAACTGTCGTATGTGTATTACGGTTTATAAAGTTTTAAGTATGGATATTTTTCTAGCACAAATGCATCGATTCACTTCAGAAGGCCTTTATTAACCCTTCAGAGCCGTGTGGAGCACCTTTTATGATGGATGGATGCACTTTATTGGACTTCAAAATCTCAACACCCATTCACTGCCATTATAAATCTTGAAAAAACCAGGACATTTCTTAATATAACTCCAATTGTATTAGTCTGAAAGAAGAAATATATACATCTAGGATAGCTTGAGGGTGAGTAAATCATGGGGTAATTTTCATTTTGTGTGAACTATCCCTTTAATGGGAACGTAAAACAACTTGTTGTTAGTGCGGAAACCTTGTCTAAAATTCTATGTGTTGATCATTTGCAGGTCTGAGCTTCCAATGAAATGGACCTACTGGTTTTTCAAGACCATTCCTGGTATAGCTGCACATTCAGTGTTGTTTTGTTATTTATTATATATATTATTTTTCTAGCTGTAACTCTCTATTTTATTTTTCATTCAGGTCTCACTGGGGTTCTGTTGCTGTTGATTTTCGCCTTTATGTATGTCTTCGCCTCGCACTATTTCAGACGCATCAGCTTTAGAGGATTCTGGATCACACACCACCTATACGTGCTCGTCTATGTCCTGGTAAAGGATAAAAACACACCTATTGCTTTAATGAGTTTGAATAGACTGTTTGAGGTTCAGTATTGTGTACTAAGAAATGATTATGATTAGAATAATCATTTTATTGGCAGACGGTAATCCACGGCAGCTACGCCCTCCTCCAGGAGCCCCGCTTCCACATCTACCTGATCCCCCCTGGCCTCCTCTTCCTCTTGGACAAGCTCATCAGCCTCAACAGGAAGAAGGTGGAGATCCCAGTGGTGAAAGCCGAGCTGCTGCCCTCAGGTAGACAATCTGCTCAGCAGATCTAGCACAAAGCTCTTTTTATCTTAGTGTCTCCAAGGCCCTGAGCACACAGCGGTGTGTCATGTGCTGTAAAGTGTTCACTTCTAATTGCTCTGGCTGTGAAATCATACAGCGTCTCAGAACAGTAAACCACGAGTTGAATTCACGAGTCACTTTATTGATTTTAAAATGAAATGATGTCACCCAATAGGCATTTTACTGACTATAAGCAGTGTTGGGGAAAGTTACTTTTAAAAGTAATGGATTACAATATTGTGTTACTCCATAAAAAAGTAAAGTTACTTGTTACTTTTTATGAAAAGTAATACATTGTTACTTTTGCATTCACTTGAGTGTTACTTGTAATGCGATACCCCCAGCACTGACTATAAGTAACTTTACATGTAGTACATGTGAACTTTAACTCTAATTAACTCTATTAAAACTCCAATCAAAGTTAGTTGACATGTACTGCTAAAGTTTTTTATAGTTAGCAGACTGTCTAAAGTGCACTAGTAGCACCGATAACGAACCCTATTCTCCATTTATCTAAACTGGCAGATGTAACATACCTGGAGTTTAAGCGTCCACAAGGTTTTGTTTACCGTTCGGGACAGTGGGTACGTATCGCATGTCTGGCTCTGGGCACAGATGAGTACCATCCTTTCACCCTGACATCCGCACCACACGAGGAGACGCTCAGTCTTCACATCCGTGCAGTGGGACCCTGGACCAGCAAACTCCGAGAGGCCTACACACCTGAGAAAATCCAGGAGCTTGGAGGATATCCAAAGGCAAGGATACAGAGTTTGTGTTTGGGTCATATAGATATAGATATACCTGAACCAATGCTAAATTTGTCAGCCGATACAGCAGAGTATTCGGAAGTATATCTGCCGATACTGACACTATACAGGGAGCCCCCTGCCGATATGCCGTATATCTGCCGATACTGATACTGATGCCAATACCGATACTATACATGGAGCCCCCTCATTTGTTTGGGTCATATAGATATAGATAAACCTGAACCAATACTAAATTTGTCAGCCGATACAGCAGATTATTCTGAAGTATATCTGCCGATATTGATACTATGCAGGGAGCCCCCCTGCCGTATATCTGCCAATACTAATAACGATGGCAATACCGATACTATACAGGGAGCCCTCTCATTTGTTTGGGTCATATAGATATGGATAAACCTGAACCGATACTAAATTTATCAGCTGATACAGATAGCCGATTATTCGGAAGTATATCTGCCGATACCGATACTATACAGGAAGCACTCTGCCGATATGCCATATATCTGCCAATACTGATAATGATGGCAATAACGATACTATACATGGAGACCCCTCATTTGTTTGTGTCATATAGATATAGATATAGATAAACCTGAACCAATAACAAATTTATCAGCTGATACCGATAGCCGATTATTCATATTTATATCGGCCCATACCGATGCCGATACTGATACTATACAGGGAGCCCTCTCATTTGTTTGGGCCATATAGATATAGATAAACCTGAACCAATAACAAATTTATCAGCCGATACTGATAGCTGATTATTTATAAATATACCTGCCGATACTGATGCTGATACTGATACTATACAGGGAGCCCCCTCATTTGTTTGGGTCATATAGATATGGATAAACCTGAACTGATAATAAATTTATCGGCCGATACCCGATTATTCAGAATTATATCTGCCAATGCCGATACTGAAACTATACAGGGAGCCCCCTCATTTGTTTGGGTCATATAGATGTAAATAAACCTGAACCAAAAATAAATTTATCAGCCGATACCGATAGGCGATTATTTAGAGGTAAATCAGCCGATACCGATACTATAGTCAAGTCAAGTCAAGTCACCTTTATTTATATACCGCTTTTAACAATACAGAATTGTGACAAAGCAGCTGTACAGTATTTAATAGGAAATAGTGCATCAATAATGCAAAAGGGCAACAGTAAACACTCAGTGAAAGGCAGTTCATCATTGGATTCAATGATGTCATCATCTAGCTTAGTTCAGTTCAAATAGTATACAATATCGTTTGAAGAAAAAATGGGAGCCCACTCACTTGGTACATAATATTAGAAGTTAAAATTAACGACAAATCTATATTATTAACTCTGTTTTTTTTTTTCAGTTATATCAATCGTTTGTTCTGCCACTTAAACTGAGGTGCTACACCGATCTCTAACGCGACATTTAAGAGCGTAAAAATGGCATTTATTGTTTGAATTTTGTGATAAAATGAACAGAATATGAAAGCTGAGACACTGTTTTTATTAGAAGTGGGGCTGTCACTACCGATTATTTTTGTAATCAAGTAATGGTTTGTTTATTCTGACGATTAATCGAGTACATATAAAATATCATCATATATAACGTATAATAGCAATGAAGCATATGCATATACAGACAACATATACATATATAATAGCAATGAGGCAATAATAATTGGTTTAAATAAATTGTCAAATGCAAGTTATCATATGGTTTTCTTGGACATAACTGGTAAAATACATAATGTATTATAAACAATTGAGCTAATGTACATTACGCATTATAACAAATGACAACAGAGGGCGCCAACAGTCTGACGATTGTTTTTACACTTTACTGCACAAACTAATTCTTGTATAATATTGACTAAACAACATTTAATTAAAATGTGCACTTAATCTTTAATATTTGGCCATTTCTTTACAACAGAAATGCTACAGCCACTGTAATTTCTTGAATATGAGGACATCTAAATGTGCAAATCTTTGAAATCGCAATGAACAGTTAGCATATTGAGAAAAAAATATTGATGTATTCTTCTGTCTTTGCGTAGGTTTATAAACAATTTACCTTACAAATCTGATGAAATGGCACATGTTGCATTAACATATGGCCATTATAATAAAGCCAAACTCAATATAACAATATGCAGAGATGGAGTTGCTTCACACATGTAAATGATAACAGTTTGTGTGGAGCAGCATTTACTGTAAACGGAGCCACGTGTAAATAATCAAAGAGCATATATTGAACCAGCACTGCATATATATTTATTTTAATTGAACTCTAGTGTTTGTGATCTCACAATAACATTATGCTTTATTGTGATTTTTAAATGGGTTTAATATATCATGCATCTATGGAAAATGTCTAATGTTGTTCATGGATTCGTCTGTGCAATTCGCCACTTCTGGTATTTTGCCAGTTACAAAATGCAGTCGAGGATTTTTTTTTAAACCAAGTACTTGAATTGAATCGCCCTAATTAGAAGTAACAAAGCTATTTGGAATTATTGGATGAGAGATAAGAGGACATATAATGTTTGGCCAAGAGAAAACTGCAGACCTGGCAACCCTGGCTTGAACTATGGGTGATTAATAGGGTCAAATAAACCCACATTCTAAAAAACAAACATTTTATTTTGCATTTGTATTTTTCCTTGACATGAATGATCCTGCTGTATCTTCACAGCTGTATCTGGATGGGCCATTTGGGGAGGGTCATCAGGAGTGGACAGACTATGAGGTGTCAGTGTTGGTGGGCGCTGGGATTGGAGTCACACCCTTTGCTTCCATCTTAAAAGACCTGGTGTTCAAATCTTCAGTCAAGTCCAAATTTAACTGCAAAAAGGTACAATGCAACCTTTAAAAATAGCTTTCAATGTGGTATAATTAACGATACACCTTTTAACAATTCCTATGTCTTCTAACTCCAGGTGTATTTTATCTGGGTGACACGGACTCAGCGTCAGTTCGAGTGGGTGTCTGATATCATAAGAGAGGTGGAGGACATGGACGCACAGGAGCTGGTCTCAGTGCACATCTACATCACACAGCTGGCTGAGAAATTTGATCTCCGCACCACCATGCTGGTAAATTTTTGATTTATCTGAGAATGATAAGAGGTTTTTATTGGGTTGTATGATTATTGTAAGTTCTACTGACTTACTGTGACGTAACTGAAAGTAGGTTAACTGATATGAAGTTGTATAGTTATAGTGTTAAATCACTTTCTCTTTCTTTAGTATGTCTGCGAGCGGCACTTTCAGAAGGTGTGGAACCGAAGTCTGTTCACCGGCCTGCGCTCTGTCACACACTTCGGCCGTCCACCCTTTTTGGCTTTTCTCAGCTCGCTACAGGACGTTCATCCAGAGGTCAGAAGCTAAAAGAAATTTGCATCTAAGATGCATTGGAGCTTTACTGTTAAACTCCACCAAGGATGATAACTATAACAATAATCATAAGGTTTTTAATAATGATTCTTGTTCTATGAAAATAGCGAAGTTTATACCACAATTATAACGATGAAGAAACAAATTTAGTTGGAATCAATTTCAGAACTAATTTTTCTAGCTGATGAACAATAAAACATTGTAAGACTTAAAGAGTTTGCGTATTTAAAGTGGGAGATGAAAAACTGCAGCTTGTCCTTATAAATAACAACACATTATTGTGTGTTGTTGTGCACGCTAATATACTTATATTTATCATTATAGCTGTCATTATAGTTATATTTATTATTATAGTTATTTTTAGCATTATAGTCATTATTATAGTTATAGTTATCGTTGTAGTCATTATTATACTAATTATCGTTATAGTCACTATTGTAGTTATGTTTATCGTTATAGCTATCTGTATCATTATAGTTAACTTAAAGGTATAGTTGTTGTTAGTTTTCATATAGTTATCATTATAGTTAACGTTACTGTTATTGTTAGAGTTGTCGTTGTAGATATCATTGTAGTTACCTTTATTATTATGGTTATCATTATCATTAAAGTTACTTTTATCGTTACAGCTATCCTTAAAGTTATCGTTATTGTTAGAGTTATTTTTGTAGTTGTAGTTGTGGTTGTCGTTATAGTTATCTTTGTGGTTATGGTTATGGTTAAAGTTATCGTTGTTGTTACAGTTAACCTTACAGTTATCGTTATAGTTCTCTTTACTGTTAGTTACGATTATAGTTATTGTTACGTTTATTTTTATAGTTATCGCTAGAGTTGTCGTTGTAGTTATTTTTGTAGTTATTGTAGGAACGGTTACACTTGTCTTTTTTGTTATGTTTATTATTAAATTTATCTTTATTGTTAAAGTTATAGTTATCATTACAATTATCTTTATTGTTTTAGTTAGTTATCGTTAGAGTTATTTTTGTAGTAATTAGTTGTAGTTATCTTCATCGTTATAGTTATTCTTTTTATCGCTATATATATCATAGTTATCTTTTATCGTTATTTTCATTTTTATAGTTATCGTTAGTGTTATTTTTGTAGCTAAAGATATCTTTATCATTATTTCTATCGTTATAGTTATCTTTATCATCATAGTTATCGTAATAGTTATTGTCATAGTTATCTTCATTTTTATAGTTATCATTAGAGTTATCGTTGTAGTTATCGTTAGTTATTTTTATAGCTGAAGTTACCTTTATCATTATAGTTATCTTAATTTTTATCGTTAGTTATCGTTTAAATATTTTAGTAGTTATTGTTGTAGTTTCCATTATTGTTATCTTTATCGTTATGCTTACTGTTAAAGTTATCTTTATCATAATATATATATATATATATATATATATATATATATATATATATATATATATATATATATATATATATATATATATATATATATATATCGTTCCCGAGTTATTTTTGTATTTATCATTGTAGTTATCTTTATCGTTATGGTTATCCTTATAGTTATCGTTATACTCATCTTTATTATTAAAGTTATCTTTATCGTTATAGTTATCATCATCATTGTATCTATCAAAAATCTTTATTGTTATAGTTAGCTATCGTTATTTTTGTATTTATCATTGTAGTTATCGCTATAGTTATATTTATCGTTATGGTTATTGTTAATGTCATCTTTATCGCTAGTTATTCCTATAGCTAGAGTTGTTGTTATAATCATTTTTATTATTGAAGTTGTCTTTGTTGTTATAGTTATCCTTACTGTTAAACTTCAATCTTTACAGTTGTAGAGCCTTTAGTGTTGCATGTTCCTGTATTAGTAAATATCTGTGATTCATATAGGATCCTGAGAAAGAAGTCATTTAAATTTTTAGGTTATTAAGTCATTTAAATAGATCATTGTGACAGTGATATCAAGCTCACGTACACCACTGATCATGTTTCTTTCTTAAAGGTGGAGAAGATCGGCGTGTTCAGCTGTGGTCCTCCCGGTCTGACTAAAAATGTGGAGAAGGCCTGTCAGCAAATGAACAAACGCGACCAGACACATTTTGTTCACCACTATGAGAACTTCTAGATTGTGCGATTACATCATAGAAGAAATACTTGACAGTAAATCACTGAATCATCAATACTGATACATTTTTTTAATGGCCTGGAGTTAGTTATTCCATTTAGAACAGCCTGAGTTGCCAATGCTTGTTAATAAAGTTGAGGTCATATGAAATTATAATGCAGTCAACAAATCAGTTATGCTAAATTATTTTAGGAATGAATTTTTGTACAAAGAAACAGATTACTAATTTTTGGAGGTATGCAAAATAAATCGCTTTTTGTGTGTGTTTTTAAGATACTATACATTTTTTCCACCGTTTTCTGTTTTTCTCTTTGAACGCAAAAAGTACATACATACAATTCTATGTGTTATATTCTATGTAACAAATGTTCAATAAATTAAGTTTTATTCCTTTTTTGGCTGTAATGTAATTGTCATTTGAGTGTTACTGTTGATGTCTCATGATCATTATCACTAAAAAGAGAAAGGAGGAGTGCAACCAAATCTGCACCATTCAACAGTTGGATCAATAGTATGGATTCTCCATCAAAATAACATATCACTATATATATCAATCAATATATATTCCAAGTACCTGTTGCATTCCAATACATTTACATTCTGACATTTTCAACATATTACAATAACTGTTGTGTTTTAGGTTCTTTTCAGATGTGCAGGAAATTGCGTTTTTTGACACTGTGGCACCATACATGTGACAGAATTCACATTCAGTGCTTGTTATGTTGTATTTTGTTGGTTCATTAAAAGCACTACCCAGTTCGTCTGTCGTCTGTGTTCATTTAATCGCACAAACGCCTACAACATGGTAATTGCCAACCATGCCAAATGCAATAAAACTATGGGAAGTTTGGGACTTTTGGGAATGTGAATAGTTCCCAAAAGCAACAATTGCCAGAGTCCTTGAAAAAGGATGAAGCAATACACTCCATGAACTCCACTATCAATTGCCACGTACGCCCTGATATTTGGATTATTTCCAAGATAACACATTTGGATGTGAGTTTAAAATGGGCTTGTTCCTATTTATTTCCTAGCAAGATCTGGCAACACTGAATCAAAACATACGCTGTGATTTCCTGCACCACACATACAGAAAGACACCGATGCAAAAACAAACTGGTTTATAAACAGGTATATGTATGTAGATATACACTATATTGCCAAAAGTATTCGCTCACCCATCCAAATAATCGGAATCAGGTGTTCCAATCACTTCAATGGCCACAGGTGTATAAAATCAAGCACCTAGGCATGCAGACTGTTTTTACAAACATTTGTGAAAGAATGGGTCGCTCTCAGGAGCTCAGTGAATTCCAGCGTGGAACTGTGATAGGATGCCACCTGTGCAAAAAGTCCAGTTGTGAAATTTCCTCGCTCCTAAATATTCCACAGTCAACCGTCAGCTGTATTATAAGAATGTGGAAGCGTTTGGGAATGACAGCAACTCAGCCACGAAGTGGTAGGCCACGTAAACTGACAGAGCGGGGTCAGCGGATGCTGAGGCACATTGTGCGAAGAGGTCACCAACTTTCTGCAGAGTCAATCGCTACAGACCTCCAAACTTCATGTGGCCTTCAGATTAGCTCAAGAACAGTGTGCAGAGAGCTTCATGGAATGGGTTTCCATGGCCGAGCAGCTGCATCCAAGCCATACATCACCAAGTGCAATGCAAAGCGTCGGATGCAGTGGTGTAAAGCACACCGCCACTGGACTCAAGAACAGAGGAGATGCGTTCTCTGGAGTGACGAATCGCGCTTCTCCGTCTGGCAATCTGATGGACGACTCTGGGTTTGGAGGTTGCCAGGAGAACGGTACTTGTCTGACTGCATTGTGCCAAGTGTAAAGTTTGGTGGAGGGGGATTATGGTGTGGGGTTGTTTTTCAGGAGCTGGGCTTGGCCCCTTAGTTTCAGTGAAAGGAACTCTGAATGCTTCAGCGTACCAAGTCATTTTGGACAATTCCATGCTCCCAACTTTGTGGGAACAGTTTGGAGCTGGCCCCTTCCTCTTCCAACATGACTGTGCACCTGTGCACAAAGCAAGGTCCATAAAGACATGGATGACAGAGTCTGGTGTGGATGAACTTGACTGGCCTGCACAGAGTCCTGACCTCAACCCGACAGAACACCTTTGGGATGAATTGAGACTGAGAGCCAGACCTTCTCATCCAACATCAGTGTGTGATCTCACAAATGTGCTTATGGAAGAATGGTCAAAAATTCCCATAAACACACTCCTACACCTTGTGGACAGCCTTCCCAGAAGAGTTGAAGCTGTTATAGCTGCAAAGGGTGGACCGACGTCATATTGAACCCTATGGATTAGGAATGGGATGTCACTTAAGTTCATATGTGAGTCAAGGCAGGTGAGCGAATACTTTTGGCAGTATAGTGTATCTGTACATGTACAGTTGAAGTCAAAAGTTTACATACACCTTGCAGAATCTGCAAAATGTCAATTATTTTACCAAAATAAGAGGAATCATACAAAATTGTTATTTTTTTTTATTTAGTACTGAGCTGAATAAGAGATTTCACATAAAAGGCATGTACATATAGTCCACGAGAGAAAATAATAGTTGAATTCATAAAAATGGACCAGTTCAAAAGTTTACACACGCTTGATTCTTAGTACTGTGTTGTTACCTGAATGATCCACAGATGTTTTTTTTGTTTAGTGATAGTTGTTCATGAGTGCCTTGTTTGTCCTAAAAAGTTAAACTGCCCGCTATTCTTCAGAAAAATCCACAAATTCTTTTGGTTTTTCAGCATTTTTGTGTATTTGAACCCTTTCCAACAATGACTGTATGATTTTGAGATCCATCTTTTCACACTGAGGGACTCATATGCAACTATTACAGAAGGTTCAAACACTCACTGATGCTCCAGAAGGAAACACCATGCATTAAAAGCCACGGGGTGAACAAGATCAGGATAAATTTAATTTATTTCGTCTTCTGGGAAACATGTAAATATCTTCTGTTGCTTCTGAAGAGCAGTACTAAATGAAAAAAAATGCTATTTAGATGAAATAAGAAAAATGTGTACATCTTCATTGTGTTCAAAAGTTTCCACCCCTGGCTCTTAATGCATTGTTTTTCCTTCTGGAGCATCAGTGAGTGTTTGAACCTTCTGTAATAGTTGCATATGAGTCCCTCAGTTGTCCTCAGTGTGAAAAGATGGATCTCAAAATCATACAGTCAAAGTCATACAGTCAAAATCCAGCCAGTGTGTTCATAATTAAGATAATACATTAAAATAATATGGTGAGACACACCAATTTGCAATATCAAGCAGCAAAATGAGCTGTTTTGTATGGCTAAAAATATCTGGATATGGATGAGACCGGAAACCAGAGCCATAAAATTTACAAATGGCCGTGCCCACTCTTACGGGAAGAGAAAGGTGGATATCATCTGACTTTTACTGTTGGTTAACTGCAAGTTTATTATTGGTTAACTGCAAGTTAAGGTCTGTGCATTGAAATGAGTTAGCAAAATAAACAGAATTATTCTTTTCAGTGTCACTTTCTGATTTTTTTTTTCACGTCTCCACTTCATGGGTGTTGCTGCTAATGTTCAAAAACAACTTTCTTTGTTATTATCATTATCGAATGATGCACTGTAGATAAATTTCCAATGAGAGACAGGATTAAAGATTACCAGTTTTTAATGATTTCACAGTTGTAGAATTCCTTGAATAATTCTGATATGAAAGGTTTGGCAGGAAGCTAGTAAACTTGAGATCAATTAACAAGGAATCTTATAGCGAGACTGAGAATAAGTCTTTAGTATAAGGTGTAATTATTCATGAGCCAAAATACAGTAACAAACATATTGGGAGTGTATTTCATTCAGAGAAACACATTGGTTCTTAAGGAAAGATCTTTGAAATTTAAATCAGTTCCTTTTTTATTTAAGTGTTCTCAGATTATAACTTGATGAGTTGATTTAACAAGACTCTTTTCTTTGAAATTGTATGATGTAATATTTACTGTGATTCATTTCCATACAAAACAATCTCATTTTACTGGAAGAGGAAGTGGTAGCAGTGCACAAGTGACTGGAAACAAGGCCTTTAACGTCATTAGATGAGGGCACAAATTTCTCCTTCGCTTGCATATCTTTAGACCAACCTTTGTAACCACAGATATGAAGTTGAAACAAGGTTACATGCTCGCTGAGATAAAACCAATGTTAAAGCTTGTAATTAGATCAAACTATTACTCACCCCATCAGAAATAAATGTTGGCATACTGATAAACTTAATCTTAACTTCCTTTTCAGAACTGGCCCCACTTATTCTTTAGACCTGTGATCAATACAGCATATCTACAACATATCTGCATGTAATCAAACCAAAATGCATTCAGACACCTTCAACATTTCTCATATTATCACAGTTTATTTGCTATAGTTTAGACAATGGTAATAAAATATGACAAGAACTCTGAGTTAAACTGTATCAGAACAAATTACAGGTGTTTTTTTGCTGTGTCCCCCAGGGAGCAAGTGGGGGTTTAGTGCCATGCTCAAGGGTCTCATCTCAGTTGTGGTATTGAGGGTGGAATAGAGAGCTAATCATTCACTCCCCCCACCTACAATTCCTGCCAGTACTGAGACCTCGAAACCACAACATTTGGGTTACAAGTCGGACTCTCTAACCTTTAGGACACAAATGTCCCCATAGACCCCCTTATTATCCCATTTCTGTTCATCACAAGCCTGAGAAACCTGTTCAGTTCATATCTCAGTAGTTAAGTAAATAAAGTCACTCCCACACTATGAGCACAATCTCCAGAGTTCTGATCATCACCACTTGTCACCAATTCCCACACTATTCACCATGCACTATTTATGTCTGCTATACACACACCTTTCTCATCTGGTCTATGACTAGCACTCTCCTAAAAGTTGGATGTGCTACTTACCTGAAGAACTTACCTCCACGCTAATTCTCCACGTCTCCTCTCCTGTGCTCCAAGCTCTCCACTCCTGTTTTCCTGATACTTGTCCCAGATTCCTGTAAAAAAGAGGTTTAAGATATATTACCAAACCCTC
Organism: Cirrhinus mrigala; assembly: GCA_036247105.1. Classification (NCBI taxonomy): domain Eukaryota; kingdom Metazoa; phylum Chordata; class Actinopteri; order Cypriniformes; family Cyprinidae; genus Cirrhinus; species Cirrhinus mrigala. Next base: position 7,689,343 of record CM070031.1, read on the forward strand.
AGCGACTCAAGAGGTGTGTGTGCTGTTTACCTGTGTTGGTCACTGTCAACATCATCACACTGTTGCTGCTCTGAACACATTTGACTATCCTTTTTGCACTTCTCTGTTAGTAAATATCGACACTGTTTATACCTTTCGAGTCTCTGTTTCATGACAGAAGACCAGACCAACACCGACTGAGCAGCTATCATCATGAGTTTGCCATCGCAAGACCCACATAAGTAAATTGTTGATGCATTATGCCAGGGGTGGGGAACGTTGATCCTTAAGGGCCGGTGTCCCTGCAGAGTTTAGCTCCAACCCTAATCGAAAACACCTGAACAAGCTAATCAAGGTCTTCAGGATACAGGTTGTTTTTTTTTTGTTTTTTTTCAGGGTTGGAGTTGAACTCTGCCGGGACAACAGCCCTCCAGGACCAAGGTTCCCCACCCCTGCATTATGCCATGCTTTCACTCAAGCCAGCACCACTGCATTCTTACACTCCTTCTCCACCAACTTAAATAGCAAGTTCCATGGCCAACCCAGCACCACAGTGGGCTGAGATGATTTGGAAACAGTCTGGACCAACAATCAAAAACACAAATCCGGCTGCATCTTGCTAAATACCATGTGTGACGAGTTGGCTGCCTCCCCCCTAACTATCAGCTTCACCCCGTCGGTAATCGCCGCCCTTCACCAGGCTCCCGACGGGAGTGGGCGTGTGGGAGGAGGAGGGGCGCTGAAACATCCAGGTCTGGCGGCGTGTGATGAGGCACACCTGATGTGAATGAAGCCTCATCACCGCCACTGTTAAAATGCCGAGCGTACCTCTCCTCAGGGGACCGGCCTCTTCCCCGTGCATGCACGCTGGTGTCCTCGTGGGTCCAGGAAGGGTGCGTTGAGGGACGAGCGCCGCCGATAGGATGGACGAGCTGCCGGACCCGCGGTCCGGACGTGAGCCGCATGGAAATGTCTGCGGGCCAGGATGCCGGGCCTTCTCACCCGCCTGAGGAAGTACCGCCGCTAAAGAATGGATGAAGCCGCAAAAGGAAGCCGCTACCCGTCATATTGCCGCGGACCCCGGCGGGGAGCAAGTGCGGCCGCCGGACTCCGCCCCTTACCTGGACCCTTCCCTTCTGAACACTGCCCCTCCTTCACGGAACCCCTTCACGTCGAGGACACCAGATCCCCCATTTATTTTGGACACTTTTTTCCCCCTTTTTGGACACTTTCTGTTTATTGTTTAATAAAAGCCTCTCCGAGGCCTGACGTCACGCCCACTGTGTCTGTCGCTTTGCTCCGAACCCGTGACACATGATACCATCGAAATGGAGATATTCATCCAACAGGCAATCAGAGTCTCCCATCGTATGCAGGGGTGTTTGGAATCTATCCAGGGGGAGCCTACATCCTCCACTTGTCAACCAGAGTGTGCCAGCCCTTCAGAACCCATTCAAGTCGATTCCATATGTCTTCCTTTGGGTGACCCAGGGTTTATGTCTGTATCGTCATAATCTCATCCACTCTGTACATACTTAACTGGGCACTGGTCACCCAGGGGCCAATCAAATCCACTAGCTGCTAACAAGATTGCATCCCTTGGCCCAGCATGGCCAGGGAACTTCGGTTCAACCATGACTTCCACCAATATGGTATCCCAGAAGATATTGTCCTACCACCCACAATCTAACAGGCAGACGGAAAAGTAGATCCAAGAACTTGGACGTTTCATTCAAACCTTCTGTCACATTTGTCAGAACTCTTGGAGCCAGTTCTTGTGTGAGTCTGGTGCGCCTAAAACTCCCTCCATCAGTGAAGTACCGGCATAACTCAATTTCAGTGGGTACTCGGTTACCAGCCACCACTGTTCCCATGGTCTAGGGAACCATCCAGAGTGCCATCTGTGGATTACAGGTTTCAAGAGAGCAAGCTCATCACCTACAGGGAGCAGTACCCTCCCAGAAGAGCCATGCCAGAGGAGAGTTTATCTCCAACCCTAACAAAACACACCTTAGCCAGCTAATCAAGGACTAGGCATGCTAGAAACTTCCAGGTGGGCGTGTTGAGGCAAGTTGGAGTTAAACTCTGCAGGACACCAGCCCTCCAGGACCAAGTTTGGACACCCCTGATCCAGACCGACCAGTTTCCCACAGCTGAGGGGGACCACCTGGGCATTGGGGTCTCTGGCCCTCAGGAGCAGGCTGTGAAGGGGGGGGGGGGGGGGGTACTGTCATGGATTCGCCAGGCTCCACCGTCATTCCCTCACTACAAGCAAAATCGCTGGAGTTCTGATCACTGCCAACTGTCACCAATTCCTGCACTCACCACCACACACTAAGTCTGCCACACACACTTTCACTTTCAAGTCTATGATTATGACTCTCCTATACATCAGTTGTGTTACTTACCTTACTTACCTGAACTTACCTCCACATTAAAGGAGAAGTCCATTTCCAGAACAACAATTTACAGATAATGTACTCACCCCCTTGTCATCCAAGATGTTCATGTCTTTCTTTCTTCAGTTGTAAAGAAATTGTTTTTTTGAGGAAAATATTTCAGCATTTTTCTTCATATAGTGGACTTCTATGGTGCCCCGAGTTTGAACTTCCAAAATGCAGTTTAAATGCGGCTTCAAACAATCCCAAATGCGGTTGTAAACGATCCCAGCCGAGGAAGAAGGGTCTTATCTAGCAAAACGATCGGTTGCTTTCATAAAAATAATACAATTTATATACTTATTCAAACGCTCGTCTTGTCTTGCTCTGCCTGAACTCTGTTTTTTCTGGTTCATGACAGTTAGGGTATGTCGAAAAACTCCCATCTCATGTTCTCCCTCAACTTCAAAATCGCCCTAAATCGCTCTTTTACCTTTTTTGTTAAGGGTGTTTGATCTTCTTTGCTTGTTCAATTTGTAAAGACTGGGTTGGTACTTCTGCAGTGATGTAGGCAAAAAGTTATGATTTAAAAAATACAGGAAAAAATACAATTGGAGTTTTTCAACATACCCTAACTGTCTTTAACCAGAATACACAGAGTTCAGGCAGAGCAAGACAAGAAGAGTGTTTGAGATTAAAAAGTATTTAAATTGTATTTTTTTAATTAAAATAACCGATTGTTTTGTTAGATAATACCCTTCTTCCTTGGCTGGAATCGTTTGCAACTGCATTTGGGATCGTTTGAAGCCACATTTAAACTACATTTTGGAAGTTCAAACTCGGGGCACCATATCAGCGCATTATATGAAGAAAAATGCTGAAATGTTTTCCTCAAAAAACATAATTTCTTTAAGACTGAAGAAAGAAAGATTTGAATATCTTGGATGACAAGGGGGTGAGCACATTATCGGTAAATTTTTGTTTGACTTCTCCTTTAATTCTTTACGTCTCCTCTCTCCACTCCCGCTTCCCTGAACCTTGTCCCAGATTCCAGTAAGAGATTTAGGATATATTACCAAACCCTTAGCGACTTAAGAGGTGTGTATGTGTTTGTGTTGTTTACCTGTGTTGGTCAGTGTCATCATCACGCTGTTGCTCCTCTGAACAGCTCTGATTATCCTGTTTGCACTTTTCTGTCAATAAACTTCATCTACATTCACCATCCTGTTAAGTCCTGGTGTTTCCTGACACCAATAAGGCTGCCTTTATTTAAATACAGTATAAAAAAAAAGTAATATTTGGAAATGTTATTACATTTTAAAATAACTGGTTTCTATTTTGATATATTTTAAAATGCAATTTATTTCTGTGATGCAAAGCTGAATTTTCAGCATCATGACTCTAATCTTCAGTGTCGCATGCTGCTCAACAGTTGTGCATTTGACAACAGTTGTGCTGTTTAATGTTTTTTTTTTAACACTATGACACATTTTTGATGTATACGAAGTTCAAAATAACAGCATTTGTTTTTAAAATAGAAATATTTTCTAACATTATAAATGCCCTTACTATCACTATTGATCAGCTGAATAAAATCAAAATAAATAAAATGTGATAAAGCTATAAAAATCTTGCTGAATCCCAACTTGCACAAGTTTGGCCATAAAAACATAACATGTGTATATATGCATTCATAAAAATGTTTGCTAGGAAGTTTATATGTAAACAGTTAAACCATTTTAATATTGACCATGCAAGACATATTACAGTAATCTATTCAAGCATTGATTTTAAGTGAAGACTTTTGAGTAAATGGTTAATTGTTATTCAGACTGGTAATAATATAATGTTAAAGGTGAAGCGGTAAAAAAAATTCCTGATGCTGTAATAAAGGAGGTCTATTTACTTAGAATAAAACATATTACTCCTTGATTACGATTATGTGGAATTGATAAGTGAGGGTTGGATCAGTCACGTATGCATCCTGGAACATTACCCAGTGGAATAATATCTAACTGATTTCCTTTCCACTGTAGTGTAGCTGAATCATGTGAAATGGCCAGAATTAGTGAATGAGTCACTCTTTAATGCAGTCTTGTAATTGGTATCATAAAAAAGTTGCAGTTTGCATGGTAAAATGAAGGTAATCAGGTCAGATGGTAAAAGCCAGAAGATAATCAGATGGTAATACCAAAGTACTTTTATAATGTGGGACAACCAGTCTGTTGAAAAATAGCTAAACATTGAGTCTGTTCAGGCCTGGTGTTATTGTTTTACTATTAAATTGCTTGTTTACAATTTTTTACACACCTAATTAGCGTCTAAAGACACTGTAAACAGTTGTGAAATCGATATACCTTACTGTATATCATCAGTTAGTGTTTACTGTAGATCAGGATTAGAACATACAGTATGAGTCAGCATGAGGTTCATGTAAAGGGTGGATTCAGAATTCAACAACACTATCACATCAACACTGTTATCAGATAGATACGATGTCTGGAATGAACACACCAACCATTATTTGCTAATGCTGTTTTTTTTTTAGTATTTATTTTGTGATGTTTTCTGAGGGGAAGGTGGTTTTATGAGTTTGGCTTCCTGAATGTCATGTGATTTTTATTTAATGGGATATTCTTCATGTATTTATCTTTTATTTAATTATTAATTTTAACCAACGCAAAACATTAAGAATGCTAAGAGGTTAATCTTTGTTGTCTCTATAGTTTTTATAAAATTGGTTTGAAAATTAATAAAAAGCTAAAAATAAATAATAATACAGAACTATATTTGTGAACATATAATGCTTTTGCTCAGCTAATGGCATGAGTCTGAGTTTGTGTTTACTGTAGAATTAGTCAGAATCCACTCTGAACGAATAGTTTTTACACAAAAAGTTTATTTATTGAGTTTGTGGGAAAGTTATGAAATTTTGCACACAGATAGATGACAGTATCAACATTAACCATAGCAAGATTGGAGTCTCTAACTCAAACTCTCTAGCACCAGCTCAAATCTGCACCCATATTTATGCTAATACCTTTTGAACTGTAAGGTCTAAAAACACCCAAAAATTTTGGTAACACTTTCTATGAAGTCCATATTTATAATACATTATAAGGGTATTCTTAAGGCATTATAATGAATGAATAATGCATTATAAAAACCTTATAATATCTTATATCATCTCATAAATAATTATAACAATTATGACACAATTATAATGCTTAAGCATTTGTGGTTATAACTTTTAAGATTATGATTATTTAACACACAATGAACACCATATTAAATCTTATTTTACATTTATAATGGGCTATATATCTTGACATTGATAATGTAAGATCTGCACAGTATCTTACTATATCTGGTTAGGTGTGGAGTGTTATTTGAGTGTTCCCTGTGAGGCTAATATTAATATTGATGTAAGCTAGTTAATAATTGCAGCTGAAAAAATTGCAATGTTTATATGTTAGATTACATTTTATTTTGATTTTCCCCTTAGTTTACTGACTATAGTTGACTATAAGCAACTTTGCAACTACATGTCAACTAACTCTCACAGTATTAGTAGGCTTATGTAAAGGTTAGGGTAGGTAGAATGTTACTGTACTTGCAACGTTACTTATAGTCAGTTTGTCTTTTGGGGAGCCATCAAAATAAAGTGTTAGCACATATTTCGCAGACATACTACTAATACTCCTATGACTGCTAGTTGTCACAGTTGCAGAGTTACTAATCAACAGCTGACTAAAGGGTACCATTAAAATAATCAAACTTATATTACAGTAAAAATAGTTCAAAGCAAATGTGTCATATTACACATTCATCTGATCTAATATCTGATCTTATGGCTGTTTGAGAAAAAATACATATTATTATTATTATAACTATACTTATAAGTGGTTATTTATTGCTTTAAGTAAAGTAACATACAAAAGATGGCAAGATATGAGACTTATAATACATTATAACTATGAGAAATATAATCCATTGTAACTTAAGTGAATGCAACATGTTCATTGTGTTATACATCATCATACTCTTAAGCTATAACTACAAATAACTAAATATTATAATACATTAAAACTTATGAATATTCATAAGATGATATAACATATTATAAGGTTTTTATAATGCATTATACATTCATTAAGAATACCCTTATAATGTATTATAAATGTGGGCTTCATAGAAAGTGTTACCAAATTGTTGCCTGATTTTATATGTAAAGGTTAAATTATATGAAAAACATACTTTTTGAAACTTGTCCTGGACGGTTTGTCTGATTTTTGCCAAAATTGGCTCAGATCATCTTCAGACAATGCTGGCAAAAAGTTATGGATTTCAGGTTGATTAGTCAAACCATTCCCAAATAACATGCAAATGAATCTAATAAGGAGCATGCAAAAATGGACGTGAGGCTGTATCTCTGTTATGCTTCAGCACATTGAGACCAAATTTGGTGTGTGTTATAATAACCATGATGTGAGGCTATCTGCAGAGTTTCGGCACAGTGACACTTAGTGGTCAGGAGATATTTAGAAAATGGTTATTTTTGCTTCAGAACTTCAGAACGGCTTGGCCAATAATCACATGATTTGTCTCATTAAAATCAGTGTGACATATTGAGTTTATCATGCTCTGAAGGTACTCAGAAACTATAATGAAATTTCAGAAAATGCTAATAGTGTTTGATAAGTTTTGCCTACTGTCATGAAACTGGTCTCCATTGAATCGTAGGTTCATGCTGAGAACATTGATACCAACTATGCTACAACTGGCTGAACTTCTTGTCCATTATTTTGTTCTCTTCATCTCTGCAAAGCTTTGACGTGTGTCATCGTCAACTCACACTGATCTCACCACGTCAATTTTGTAATAGCGCCACCTATTTGCCAAAAGTGATAAGCCATTAAATCAGGGGTGGTAAATGTCGGTCCTGGAGATCCACAGCCCTGCAGAGTTTTGCTTCATCCCTAATCAAACACACCTGAACAAGCTAATCAAGGTCTTAAGAGTTACTAGAAAGCTACAGGCAGCTTTTATTAGGGCCGGAGCTGAACTCTGAAGGGCTGCGGCTCTCCAGGACCGGAGTTCGCCACCCCTGCATAAAATCATACAACTGGTGGCTGTGTTTATGATTTTTCAACAATATTGCGTTAAATTGTCTCCAAATGTCTGTTTTCTTATTTTTGCACTGTAAAAAATGCAAATGCATATTTTCCAGTTTACGAGTCTCAAATACTAAAAAATGCTCTTTTCTTGAAATGACATAAAAACCTTTGTCAGACCAACAAAATTGGCCCAAATGTTGTCCCAACTAGTCAAACACAGTTGTCTGAACAAAGAATTTCATACTGGTGAAATGTTAAGGCTTTGTGAGTTCCCAGCATGCATTGCAGCATGAATAAATTATGCAGATAATGTTATAGGATTATTGTTTTGCTGTTTGCTGACTTAATTTAAGCTTTTTGCTGTTGTTTTGTCATTATTATTAGTTTTTTGTTGCACTGTGATGTAAAGAGCTCATCTTTTTAACACTGGTTGATCGCAACCGTTCTTGAGGTTTGGGTGTCTAGTTTTGAGCCCTTCCTTTCCATGTACTGTATTTCTAATCCATTTAAACTCATCTGTCTATCTATCTATCTATCTATCTATCTACCTATCTATCTATCTATCTATCTATCTACCTATCTATGGCTAGCAACCAGTATCATGCTAGTAACTTGTTAATCATGCTAGAAACATGCTAGCAACTTTGCTAATAATGTTAGAAACATGCTAGCAACTTGCTAATCATGCCAGAAACATGCTAGCAACATGCTAACAACTTGCTAATCATGCTAGAAACATGCTAGCAACTTGCTAATCATGCTAGAAACAAGCAAGCAACATGTCACTAACTTGTTAATCATGCTAAAAACATGCTAGCAACTTGCTAATTATGTCAGAAGCATGCTAACAACTTTGCTCATCATGCTAGAAACATGCTAGCAACTTGCTAATCATGCCAGAAACATGCTAGCAACTTGCTAATCATGCCAGAAACAAGCTAGCAACTTGCTAATCATGCCAAAAACATGCTAGCAACTTGCTAATCATGGCAGAAGCATGCTAACAACATGTTACTAACTTGCTAATCATGCTAGTAACATGCTAGCAACTTGCTAATCATGCTAATAACATGCTAATCATGCTAGTAACATGCTAGCAACTTGCTAATCATGCTAATAACTTGCTAATCATGCTAGTAACATGTTAGCAACTTGCTAATCATGTTAGCAACATCCTAGTAACTTGCTAATCATGTCAGTAACATGCTAGTAATCTGCTAATCATGTTAGTAACATGCTAATGACATGTTAATAACATGCTAACAACTTGCTAATCATGCTAGCAACATGCTACTAACTTGCTAATCATGCTAGTAACATGCTACTAACTTGCTAATCATGCAAATAACATTTTAACGACATGCTAATCATGCATAAACTTCTTAAACTTCTTAAACTTTTCAAACTTTTCAAAATTTTCAAACTTTTTCAAACTTTCTGGTCCGGCTTTCTCAAGCCAACTTAAAGTTTGTCTTGACAAACTTTTTTATCTGTTTGCTAACATATCTGTTAGCTAGATATCTTAGTCTTGTAAGATGTTTTACAAACAAAGAAAAAGTTATCCATTAAGGTCTCAGTAACAATTCACTGTTTGTCATTTGTAAATAAACAAAAAATTGTTACATCAAAAAATAATTTTCTTTAACAACAGTAACTGTTGTTTTCATTTACTGTGACAAGACTTTTTCTATAAGCAAAATAAGACAATCAGCATTGCATGAACAAACAAATTTATGTTGGCTAAACAAAGTATCTTTACTGAGAACAACTAAAAAACTATTGTTGATAGAACTCAAAATCTATGTTGATAGAACTTCAAGTTTTCTCAACTATTTATTTTTTTTCAGTGTGCAGTTGGTCTGAATGCGGAATTATTATTATTAATATTAATTTAAATACAGTGATAGATTAGTCTTATATAAGATATGCTGACCTGGTAAATAAAGAAAAATAACACTTAATTTGAAAACTTAATTAGAATATGTACTCTCTCCATCAAGCCCCATAAATAATATACTGCAAATTTAAAATTCTTTGCCCATAGTCAATAATGTCAAAGAAAACTGATGCAGTCCAAACACGAATGAACTAAGATTAGTTCCATTTCACAAATTGTTCAAAAATTGTTGAATTTGAACTTAAGTTCAATCTTGTTTATCACAAAACTGTTTCATTCTTATTTTCATTTAAAAAAAAAAATATTCTGATGTGGCAAACTGCCAGTATCACACTAAAATAAAAATACAACTGCATAAAGCTGCTTCTGTCACTTGCTGTCGTTTGTTCATAGGTCTGAATTTGCACTTTCTCATTGGACGATGTTGCCACCTGCTGGTCAGATGTGACAGCAACTCATTGAGTTATTCATTTCTGTGCAAAAAAAACATAAGGATGATTTCAAGCTGTAACAGATGCAATGACAATAGATTTAGATCCCCAAAACTGATTAACAAATTTTAATTTGGCATCACTCACATTACATTGCGGAATCGCTGTTATTCTATTTTATGTTTTATATGCTGTATTCCAACCAATAATCAGCTCAAGATGAAGTTCATCTCAATATGTTGGCATATTATCTACACATTGGATATTGTAGTTTGATTTTGTGCTTAAAATACAGACACCAACGAAGCAATACTAAGACTTGTACAGTATATTATTTTTATTATAAGAAAAGGGGCAAAACTATTTACAAGTTACTTGGAAATGCTAGCAAATTTTGCTTGATATTATATTTCGAATATTAAGATTTGAAACCACTTACACAAAACCATCTTTACAGAATTAAAAGGGATTATTAAAAAGTGGGACTTAATTACCAAATAGTTAGAAAATGGGCAATGAGAATATTCAGCATTCTATAGACTACGTATTAATACTGTTATTTTATGTTTTTTTACAGGGTACAGGCTTGGGAGTGTCAAATAAAATGAGAATGGAAATTCTTGACATTGCTTTCCAATATTATCAATGTTTTCATTGTTCTGGAAGAGAAGGTTGTGATGGAAAACGTGGGAGACATTACAAATGCATTCATTGTTCTCTTTGAAAAAAGAACAATAAGGAGTTAAAATAAATGTTTGAGTTCATTCAGAGGGTCTTCTTGAACCTTGAGAAGAAGAGTGAAAAGTCCGAGAAACAAGTTATTGCAAACGTACAGTAAGTGGAATTTCAACACTTCTAAGTGAAAGGTCATTCACAGTTATTTCTGTTTTATGATGATGGTGTTTTATGACTATTTGCAGTTCTGCCAGTGTTTGTTAAGGTGTTTTACGATGTGTAATGTTTAAAGTGTAAGGTAAAGTTTCATGAACTTTCATTTAAGTACATGATTTTTCTACTAAAAATGAAATTCTTGTATAAATGCACTACCAGTCAAAAGTTTCTAAACAGTAAGATTTTTAATGTTTTTTTAAACTTCTGCTCACCAAGCCTGCATTCATTTGATCCAAAGAACAGTAAAATTTTGAAATATATACCATTTAAAATAACTGCTCTCTATTTTGATATATTTTAAAATGCATTTTATTCCTGTGATTTCAAAGCTGAATTTTTAGCATCATTACTCCAGTCACATGATCCATCAGAAATCAATCTAATATTGTGATTTGCTGCTTAAAAACATTTATTATCATTATTATTATTATTATTATTATGCTGAAAACAGCAGAATATAATTTTTTCAGGTTTATTTGATGAATAGAAAGTTCAGAAGAACAGCACTGATCTGAAATAGAAATCTTTTGTAGCATTGTAAATGTATTTATCATGACTTTTAATCAATTTAAAGCATCCTCGCTAAATAAAATTATTAATTTCTATAATTTCTTTCCCCGAAAGAATTTATTTCAGATAATCTTTGGATCTTTCTATTCATCAAAGAATCCTGAAAATGTACTCAACTGTTTTAAATACTGATAATAATAATAAAAAATGTTTCTTGAACAGCAAATCAGCATATCTGAATGATTTCTGAATGATCATGTAACACTAAATTCTGAAAAATTAGCTTTGATCACAGGAATAAATTACATTTTTAAATCTCTTCAAATAGAAAACAATTATTTTAATTAGTAAAAATATTTCAAAATTTTACTGTTTTGCTGTACTTTGGATAGAATAAATGCAGGCTTGGTGAGCAGAAGAGACTTCTTTAAAACATTAAAAATCTTACTGTTCAAAAACTTTCGACTGGTAGTGTATATAAACTCTTTGATTAAGGAAATAAGGTAAAATAGGGTTTTATGTTAAAAAAATAGTTGATTGACTACATTAAGAATTGGAAACATTTTTGTTTTATATGTTTTCTGAAATGTTATGTTTAAATACGCAAATTAGGGCGCTATATTAATATTAATAATGTTTCATCTTGTCTGGATTTTGATATCTTTTTTTTCTATAAATCACAAAATACCATCAAAAAATGTTCACCATTTTTTTGGAATAAAGTGTTGTAAATGATGCAAATTATATATGAAAAAAAAAACATTAAAGAGAAAGAGATATAAAGAGTAATTAAAAACTACAGACAAAACAAAAAATAGGTAAAGAAATACTTAAAATTTGAGCCCAAAATCTCAAAAGTGGCCGATGCATGGTTTTATCTGTAAATATCGCATCAAAGGTTTTATAATTATTATTATTATATAGATGTATATACACTGTTAAACTGTATTAAGTTGATGAACACATTTTATTGTGTAAATCTATGCACATGTTCCCACTGGAGTCTTAGATTTAGAATTTATGAAACCCTTGTTGTTTTTCTTGTTTTCAGCATCTGCGCTACATCCTCTAGTGCATCTGAGATATTTGACTAAATCAAGATGCTGCTGATCATTAAATCTCTTTTTTTCATTTCTGCTGCTCTGGAACAGGTAAGCTTGTGTTCTAGTATGAATATTACAGATATGATCACTGATAATGCAATTTTGATTCCCACAGGATCACAGAGCCGCTGCTGAAGGACCAATCTATCCATTCAACATGGCCCTGAATTCTGTTGATGACCAATATGATGGCTGTACAAAGGAAATGGCACAACTCGTGATGACAACATACCTAGAGAAGGAACTCAATAACTCGGCTGAATTTCAAATGGCTTGGCAAGAAGCTAAAAACAATGCTATGGCACCAGAAGAGGGCTTGACAGAGAACCATTTAATCGCTATTTATGTGTACACTGATAGGGAGGTATATCGTGAGTTCAATAAAGCAGTTCGTAGTGAAAAAGACAAATACCAAAACATGACATTCCCATGGTATTCACTTCACTTTTTGTTAACTGAGGCGATACAGATTCTGAAGAAAACCCAAAAAGGTTGTAAGGCGACTTATCGTGGTACAGATGTTAGATTTGATAGGGATGTTCTGAACACAGAAGTTCGTTTCGGCTCATTTACGTCCTCGTCTCTTAATCGTACAGTAGCAGAAGATTTCGGAAATTTGTTTTGTTTTGAAATCTACACTTGTGAAGGTGCTGAGGTGGCAAATTATTCTAAGTTTCCTGATGAGGACGAGGTGCTGATTCCTCCGTACGAGACGTTTAAAGTCACTGATGTAAACAACAGAACAGATGAGAATGATCTCTGGTGTGACACTGTGTTTACGTTGGAAAGCTCTGGAAAAATCAGTGACCTGAACTGTAAGTTGTTTAACAATGGAAACCATGTTGCGGGTTTTAACGTTTTACTCATTATAACATTATTTTGCAAAGTGTTTACCTGCTAACTTGTAGATACTGTATGTTTCCTCATGTTGAACTTTGAATTCCTTGTCAGATTTACCTCAGTAAGATACAGGGACGATTTGATACTGTATTAAGAAGGGAAAAGCAGTTATTTACAAATGAGGTCAAAAATGATCTGAATGATCCACAGCTGTGTTTTTTTGTTTAGTGATAGTTGTTCATGAGCCCCTTGTTTGTCCACAGTTAAACTGCCTGCTGTTCGTCAGAAAAATACTTCAAGTCCCACAAACTCTGGCTTTTCAGCATTTTTGTATATTTGAATCCTTTCCAACAATGGCTGCATGATTTTGAGATCCATCTTTTCACACTGAAGACTAACTGAGGGAATCATACGCAACTATTACAGCAGGTTCAAACCTTGACTGATGCTTCAGAAGGAAACACGATGCATTAAGAGCTGGGGGTGAAAACATTTGAACAAAATGGAGATGTGTACATTTTTCTTATTTTCCCTTATGTTTCATTGAGTACTGCCCTTTAGAAGCTACAGAAGATACTTGCATGTTTCCCAGAAGACAAAATAAGTTACATCTTCAAATTCAAAAGTTTTCACCCCCTGGCACTTAATGCATTGTGTTTCCTTCTGGAGCATCAGTGAACGTTTGAACCTTTTAGTAATAGTTGCATATGAGTCCCTCAGTTGTCCTCAGTGTGAAAAGATGGATCTCAAAATCAAACAGTCATTGTTGGAAAGGGTTCAAATACACAAAAATGTGTGGCACCTGGCAGTTTAACTTTAGGACAAACAAGGGACTCATGAACAACTATCAGTAAACAAAAAAAAAACAGCTGTGGATCATTCAAGTAACAACACAGTATTAAAAATCAAGTGTATGTAAACGTTTAAATGGGTCATTTTTATAAATTCAACTATTATTTTCTCTTGTGGACTATATGTAAACATCTTTTATGTGAAATATCTTATTCAGGTCAGTGCTAAATAAAAAAAAAAGATGCATTTTGTATAATCCCTTTTATTTTGGTAAAATGTCACAACATGCCCAGGGTACACTGTAACATGTGAGAGGCATAAATACATATCAATAAATATGTCTATCAAATTTAGTAGGCCAGTTAAAAATAAACTGATTTAGGCACTTGATAATAAACAACAATGAAAATCAAGTCAAAGCTCTCAGGAGACAAACAGATAGAAAATTTGCTAGCTGAACAGAAAAACTTGTTGTAAATGGTCACAATGCTGTGAACCTGCTGTTTATTAACAGTGATTTGAGAGGAACTGTTTTTATTATATTAAATTCCAATTTTCATAACGAGTCTTTATTAATAAATACACAAAAGTTAATACGGTAACATAAATACATAAAGCCTAGTGTGACCATTTTTAATTTTTAAAACCATAATTCAACACAGTTTTAGAGTTTATGGTAATATTTTTAAACGCTTCAGGGTTACCCACCTTATTTTTCAACGCGGAAAGTCGTTTTCTGTGAATGTGTGAGACTTCCGGTTCATTAGCCGCTGTACTAGAAGAACAACACACTGTAGCAAACGGTAAAACAGTCTGAACTACAAACCAGTGTGATTATAATTTAAGTAATACATTAAAATAATATGGTATGACAAACCAGTTTGCAATATCAAGCAGAAAGACGAGCTGTTTTGTACAGCTAAAATAGATGGAAGCGACACTGGAAACCAAACCAATTGAATTTACAAAAGACAGCGTCCGGCTTATGGAAAAATAAGGTGGACTAATAAAACTGACGGAAACACAGCAAAATTAGTACTAAAACCTAGACTAAAATGAAAAAGAAAACGGAAAATGTTAAGAAATAAAACTGAATTCAAAATAGGCCTAACAATAAAACTATAAAATGATCTCAGTGATACTAATAACACCGGTCTGAAGGGATGTTTTTCTGCATGTTTAGTAACTTGAGACGAATGAATAACAGTTGGGCCAACAGTCAAGAGTGTAACTGTGCTTCCGTCTACTGGTAAGAGTCTGCTACTGCAATTAAGATATTCAGGGCCTATATTACACACTGTTGGCCTATATTATATTCAGTAAATCTGAAATTAAGCATATTAAATAGGCTTTTAAATTACTTTTTTTAACAAAAAAAAAAAAAAAAACTGTACAGATTCAAACCTCAGGTTTGATATCCATTTATGCTTTCAAACTAGCAACAGATAGATCAATATAACTGTAGTCTGCTTAACACAAAGCTAATCCTATTACCATCTGTAAGTACCAAGCACGTAATTTGTCTCTGTCCAGATTGTCCTGGTGTCCCAAACACTTTGGGTGTCACAACAAATACAGGCAGAATATACAAGCATGATCATGTACTGGTTGTAAAAAATATGCACTTTCCTTTCCTCAGTGGAATTGTTCAAGACGTCTTAGCGGGAATCCTCAATGTGAAGATGTTTGGAAGTGGCACTAAGAAGTGGTTTATCAAGAAGAACAAAAGACAGAGGACTAAAGGAAGAAAGCCTGTCAACAGGAAGAGAAAGAAATGGGTTGCAAAGGTTCTGAAGCAGCATAGGGAGATGATCCTGAAGGAACTGGATGTCAACAAGGTGCTGCCATACCTGGTGTATGACAAGGTGTTTTCTCTCGGGGAATACAAAGAGATACTGGGTCAAGACTCCAACAAGAAAAGAGCTGAGCTCTTCTTGGATCAGTTGTCCCAGAAGGGCCCGTGTGCGTTCAATGCCTTCTGCTCCGTGCTGGAGGAAGTGTGTCCTCACCTGCTTACCTGCTTCCTGTTGGATTGTGAAGGTAAATCAGACTTTATAGGCTCTCTGTTTTTATCAAAGGCGCGAGAACCTCATGAAAACAGGTCCAGGTCCCGTTTCACTGCGAATTGAAAATTCTAAAGTATTTTTGAGTGTTTCTTTTTACTTTTCTTTGTACTTTTTTTTTTTTTTTTAATTATTATTAATGCAAAATAGCAATAAATAATACTCCTAAATGTAGGATTAACAGAGATATTATCCCAAAATAATATCCTAAAATGATTATTAATGCAAAAACGCCATAAGAATGAACACTTATAGTGATTTTTATTTAAATAAATAAATATTTCTTATTAATTTCTTGTGATTTTTAGGTAAAATATGACCTAAACATGAATTTTCCCAGGCAGGAGAGTAAGGTTAAGTAAGGATAAGCTATTTCATAACAAGACTTGCAGGGGAATAGTTCAATGAATTATTTTGATTTATTATATTGATTATTTTTAAATAAAAATATTAACATAATTGAGGTTGGCATAGGTGAAAATGTGGATCCTGCATGAATGCAAAGCCTCAGTACCTTCACAAACACCTTTGCAAATCACTGAGGTTTGTTATCTTAATCTAATCTTAAAGAGAAGTTAAAGCCCCAGCTGACTAGCGTGGAAGTATAGACACCAACCAGGTCTGTATGGCCCACAAAGTCAGTTTAAGCCAGCGTGTCCCACTAAGAGCTAGCAGAAAATAGCCTGCTTAAATCCGCCCCTCTGAGGAGATTACCGGATAGCCTGGACGACAAGCAGTGATGGGCAAAACCCAGCATATGGCCTCAAACTAACTGTCTAGGTTAAGCTTGTCGGCTAATTTAACTTAATCTAGCGGTTTGATGTAGACAGATTAATGTGAGGATGATAAACAAGCCACATTATCAGGATAGCTGAGCTATTATTCAAACTATAGGGGTCTTATGATTTATTCATGCAATTAATCAACCGTCTGTACCCTTATAGAAGACCTTGGTAGAACATTGTTAGCAATTTCTCTGTCTTGTGTTACGGTACGCTTCATGATTTTAAATCAACAGTAGCAATTTGATTTGGCACCTAGAGGGCGCTCGATTTGTTTGGTATAAAGACAAGTAAATTTACACAACCTCAGAATAAAGAAGCAATATAGTGACGTAAAAGTCCGTTTTTGTTTGTCCATAAAGTTAATTGTTTACTTACCTTTTAGCTAATACTGTTAAACAGTATGCTAACACATTCACCTAAACACATTAACTATAAAGACGTTTGCTAACATTTAAAAATAACTTAATTAGCGAACTATATTATGTATTACTATTTTTAAGTAAATGTACGTCCAAAAAAGTCCGATGGTTGCCTATGCTAAATGTAAACAACGAACTTTGTGTTTGATTATGTGTGCTATACAGTAATGTTTCTTTTTCAAAAGATTAGATTTTATCCTTTGGCAGATGTGTTTTGAATAAACTATTTTGTTTAATAGGAATAGCCATTTGCGGACTAATAAAAGACGTCGATCCGAATCACGTCCTTTCTGACTGAATCATTCCAGAACACTTCAAATGATTTATTCCAGCGCCAAATGAATAATCATTACATTACTATTCAGATACTTAAGTCAAAGTAAACTTTTCAAAGGTGTCTGAAAGATATTTGTCTCCTAAAAGTGGCCGTTTCTCTGTGACGTTTTTCCCTCACAGATGGCTCAGTTGGAGGAAACAAGAAGCAAGGACAAACTAAACCAGCGCACAGCCAAGAGAACGCGCTGTCCAAGGGACAAGACACGGTTTGTTTTCTACCTATGTACACAGACCCACTTTATGACACGAGGTAAGATTTCTCATCGCTTGCGCTGTAATTGCCGCAACCTGCCCCCACCCCGCCCCCTTGCTCCCTCTGTGTCGTTTTGCATAATGAATGAGAGCCTGAAAGGGCCTAGTACTCTAGTTCTATATAGAGCAAGATGTCAGGCTTTAAACTGCTGCTTTAATGTAAGTCACTTCTCTTTTTTAGCGTTATGCTTTAAGTTGTGGTCACATTTACGTTTCGCGGTCAAAATTCAGTTGTATTTCATACTAGCTAACGTTCTCAGAACTTTGACTAACGTTCTAGTTTCTTTTAAATTTATGAACATTCTAACAGTAACCTTAACAGAGTGTTCATTCAGAGTTATCTAATCTTTAAGGGGACTTTTTTCTGAAAAACAACATTCTGTTAATGTTTTTAAATTACTTCTTGTTTCAGAAGGTACAGAGGACATTTAAAATAACAGTGTTTGCAAAATGGTAATTTCTCTTAACATTAGCATAACCATCACAAAAATTTCATGTGAGGGATTTTGCTAGTTCAAGTTGGTCACTCAAAATTGCTGTGTTGACCAACAAAAAACTGTTTTGTGAGCTGTGCTCCAGAGGGTTTACATTACAGTTTGGTCAGTTACTTGAATGCGCTGCCATACTGGTGATACTCAGATGTAAACAACAGCATGGATTGCGCAGTTAATGTACTACTGAATATGTTGTTCTGTTGATTTATTTTGTCTAAATCACGGAAAAACGTGGAAGCTGCTAGATCATAGAGAATGACTTGCGTAAGCAGGAAAGGGTGCAATATTTTGACAGTTAATAGGTGGTAAAGATATGTACGATCAGTATTTTTTAAGATATTTGCCTAATGTTTCACCTACCTGACTGGAAATAAGAACAAACACAAATGTTGTCAAGATTCTTGCTGTGGAAATCCTGGTTCAGTTTGGCCAACCACAAATGACTTGTTCCTCAGACAGTTTTTTTGCACTTTTCTCCTTGATTTGTTATAACTTTTGGCAGTCTATAATACTCCAAATGTTTCTCCCGGTCTGACCAGTTTGTACAGCCCAAAACATGACAACAATTGACCATTTTTAGCAGAAATAATCAGCAAAGTATGCAAGTTTCGTTCGGTTCAGATGCATTGTTTACATTTAGTGCCGTCAATATTGGCACATCGTAAAAACACTCTACTGACAATAGACTTTTTGCCTGAAAAAATTCACTGAAATTTTGTGAATGTGAACGTGTTTTTACCGGCCACAGTCCGTCAGTGGTATGTGTCACAGTAGGTGTTGGAATCAACAAGAACAGGCAAAGTGGGAGTTTTTGCTTGGCATCAACACATTTGGATAGATAGACAGAGGTGCTGAGGATGCTGCCGTTTGTCTCTTTTGATGTGTGAATCCCGTCTCATCAGTCTTCTGTATTTCTAGAGTCTCTGGAGATGTTGACCTTTTCTGTTCGGGATGCTTATCAGGCCTGAAGGAATGTCCGCATTTCTGTGCCCTTTCAGTGGCATTTCTTTATTTGTTTAACTGCAGATATTGTATATGCGGTAATTAGTACAGTGTAATGTGTAGTTGTGAACGTGTTGTGAATGTGAGTGAATGTTAAATCTGTACTGACTGGTTGTTAATTTGACTGTGTGTAGGTAAGATACAAGTTTGTAAAAAATTATAATAGATTATATTTTAATTAAACAAAATCTGGTGTTTTCCCACAGTACTGTGTATAATATATATGCTTATACTTGATGGGCTATTTGCTCACTCGTTCATTATCGGTGTTGTTATTGTTAAAAACTAAAACTAAAATGTTTTGTTAGTTTAAATGAAGCTGAAATGAAATATACAAATTTAATGATAAACTTAACTAAACCAAACAAACATTTAAATTTTGGTTGGTTACAATTGATTACAATTACTAAATGAAATAAAACTAAAAGTGAAACTTATGAAAGCCCGTTTCCATTACAATTCTGAGTTTTTTTCTCGCAAATGCAAGTTTATGTTTCACAATTCTGACTTTTTTCTCAGAATTGCATGATATAAACACAATTGCGAGAAATAAAGTCAGAATTGCGAATTTTTTCCTCTATTTTTTTCTCGCAAATGCAAGTTTGTAACTGGCAGTTCTGAGTTTTTCACAATTGCGAGTTCATATCTCACAATTCAGACTTTTTTCGCACAATTCAGACTTTTGTTGAGATAAACTCACAATTGCAAGTTGTAAAGTCAGAATTGCACAATATAAACTTGCAATTGTGAGAAATAAATTCAGAATTGCGAGTTTTAATCTCTATTTTTTTCTTGCAAATGTGAGTTCATTTCTTGCAATTCCGACTTTTTCACGCAGTTCTGCCTTTTTTTTCTCAGAATTGTAAGATAAACTAGCAAATGCAAGTTATAAAGTCAGAATTGCGTGATATAAACTCACAATTGCGAGAAATAAAGTCAGAATTGCACATTTTTATTAGTTTTTTTCTCGCAAATGGAAGTTTATATCTCACAATTCTGACTTTTTTCAGTTGTGAGTTCATATCTCGCAATAACAATTTTTTTTCACACAGTTCTGACTTTTTTTCTCAGAATTGCGTGATATAAACTCACAATTGCGAGAAATAAAGTCAGAATTGCACATTTTTATCTCTATTTTTTCTCGCAAATGCAAGTTTATATCTCACAATTCTGACTTTTTTCACAATTGTGAGTTCATATCTCGCAATAACAATTTTTTTCACACAGTTCTGACTTTTTTCTCAGAATTGTGTGACATAAACTCACAATTGTGAGAAATAAAGTCAGAACTGGGAGTTTTTACCTCTATATTTTTCTTGCAAATGCAGGTTTGTTTCTTGCAATTCTGACTTGTTTTTCACAATTGTGACTTCATATCTCGCTGTAACGACTTCTTTCATGCAATTCTGATTTTTTTTTATCAGAACTGTGAGATTAACTCTCAATTATGAGTTATAAAGTCAGAATTGCAAGATACAAACTTGCAATTCTGACTTTTTTTTTCAGAATTGCGTGATATAAACTCACAATTGTGAGAAATAAAGTCAGAATTGCACGTTTTTATCTCCTTTTTTTCTTGCAAATGCAAGTTTATATCTCGCAATTCTGATTTTTTTCTCAGAAAACTGAGATATAAACTTGCAGTTGCGAGTTATAAAGTGCAGTTTTGAGGGTAAAAAAGAGTCATTGCATTCCTTTATTCCTACACCGTGTTAGTTATGTGATTAAATAAGGACTATATTTTGTTTTCTCTGCACTGAGTATCCTGTTGCCACGTACATCAGAATTTTTGCTTTGACTGTGAATAGTTGCTGACATCACTGTTACAGGTTTGCTTATCTCATCTCCCTTATGTAAACCAGCTTCACCTGTCTGTGTAATAGGAAGACAGTGCATCTGTTTGTTGCTTGTATACGGCCATAATTGGACAGCACATCAAAGCCGCGTCTCAAGCTCTTCTTTTAAGCTTGAAGAATCTGGACAAGCACCAATACATCATTTAAGGATAGGGAAAGTGTGCTGAAACTCTAGATGTAATATGCATGAGAGAGAGAGAGAGAGAGTAAAGCTGGCTGGAGGCGTTGGCAGTTGTGCCGTGTGAAGCTGCTTCATTTGTGGTGTCAGCGTGCTGTTAGATCAGGAGTCTATAGCTGACAGTCATTGTGTGTGTATAAGTGAGTGGGACGGGACAAGAAGAGAGCCTGCAGGTCGCAGGACACTAAGAGAGAGATGTGTGTATGTGAGGTGTCTGTACATGCTGTGATGATGGAAGACGAGGTAAAAATAGGAGATGGGGCCTTCACCTAGCAAGTGTTGAATTAAATGGAGAAAGCATTTTAAATGTGGTGTGCAGAGATGTAATTTGAATTTAAGGAATTAGAATTAAAACTGAATGATATTCAGATTCATAACTGTGGTAGTTGTATGTAAATTACTAATAAACCTTATACACAGATGAGACAAAAAAAACAAAAAAACACACGCACACAATATGACATTATATTAATAACCAGTGTTTGAAATGCAACCAGTAGGAATGTATTTACTTAAATGTATTCTATTATTTTTAAAGTTTTTAGAATTACTTACAGATGGTTTTGATTTACATTTGTTTTGTCGTTTTATTACATATTATGTTCTGTTATAATATGTATAATGAAATATATTATATTCCATAATTTATATTTAAATTATATATACTGATGTCATATAACTAACATAAAATATATAATTAGAATGTCAAATAAATGTATATTTAATTAAATAAATAAAATACATACAATATAGTAATTAGATTTTATTTTAATTGTTATTATTATTATTATTATTATTATTATGTGTGTGTGTGTGTGTGTGTGTGTTATTTATTTATTATAGGTATTTCATAATGAAAATATTATATATTCAATATTGTATTACATTTAGGTATTCTAATTATACATATATGACAATTAAATTACAATTCAGTATTTATTTTATTTTATTAATATTCTATTGTAAATTGATTTATATATTGTATTACATTTATGTATTCTAATTATACATATATGACAATTAAATTACAATTCTGTATTTATTTTATTTTATTAATATGCTATTGTAAATTGATTTGTATATTGTAATTTGTAGAATTATATAATTCTAAAGTATATAATTATATAAATAATATGTAAAACGAACTGTATTAACAATTTAATATTAAATTAATTTTAAATATGTAAATTATATGTAAAAGGAGCTGTATTTTACTAAAATGTAACATATTTAATGAAATTTATTTATGAGATACATATGAATGAATTATCTTATTAAATATGTAAATGATGTGTAATGATCTGTATTTTAATCAAATTAAATGAGATAAATGAATAATCTGTTTGTATTTAATTTTATTGTTTATATAATAGTATATTTTAATTCTAGAGCAATTTTGAACTTTCATTGTAGATTCTTTTTGCTTTGTAAAATGATATACAAATATGTAATTAACATATGTAAATTGACTATATAACTGTATTTAATATTAAATTAATATTAAATATTAAATTAATATTAAATGTGTAAATTATATGTAACATGATGTGTATTTTTTTAAAAATTATATAATGAAATGTATTTATGAGATAAAATTAATTACATTTAATACATTAAATAATATATAATTAATAATAATTAATGTAAATTAACTGTATATTAACTTTTTAATTAATATTTCATATGTAAATTATATGTATATAAAATCTGAATATATTTAAAATGAATAGTCTTTGTATATTTATTTTTATTTTTTTATATGATAGTATATTTCAATTTTATATATATATATATATACATATATATATATATATATATATATATATTAATCCAATTATTTTGGACTTGCATTGTAGATTCTTTTTGATTTTATAATAATTTTTTTATATACAAATATATAATTAACATGTAAATTGTATTTAATATTTAACTCAAATTAAATATATTTAATCAATATATTTGAGATAAATGTATAATATATGTTTTATATAAATAAATCTAAATATGCTAAATAAATTCTATATATTTCATATAAAATCTATGTATTCTATATGAAATCTATATATTTCATTTTATTACATATTTTATTTATAGATTCATTTGGGCTTGTAATATCATTAGAATATGTAAATGTAATACAATAATAAATGTGTAATATTTTAATTGTGAACTAATTATTAAAAAAAATAATTACACACTTCATAATATTGCTTGCAAAACTTTTTTGGATTGCAAACAAAATGCAAATTTTGTGAAATTCCTTTGAATTTCAATTCACTTCCTCTCATTTCAACTTAAAAGGAATCTAACTCTTATATCCTAAATTTTCCCCAACCCTCGTGTTACACATGGAGTCGTGGTTTGTGCTCAGATAGTCATGGCCCTGTAAAATCAGGCTATATCCAATCTGGGCTTGAAATAGTGGACGTGGGCTTGCGGTGGGGGAGGACAGACATCGCAAAGATGAATCTCAGTGAGGTGAAGGCATACTCAGGCGTATTGTTGGCTAAAGTAGGCCTCCTTTATGTCTGACTGACAGCAAAGTCATCATAGAGACGACAGCACCACTGGTTTGACCCAGGGCTGGAACACACATCAAACACACAGTCACTGACGTGGCAATATGACAACATCATTTTGGGTCACACAAGTTACAGACAGACACACAAAGGAGCCGGACAGTTTGAAAACAGTCTCAGAAACGATAACGGCGCACAGCAGAGAGGCATGATCATGGACACCATGACGGGAGCGCAGCGCTACCGACACTATATGTAAGTACACGATTTGTGACAATGTAGATGTTTCAGGTTTGAAAGTTCAAGGGGAAGGTCAAGGTTTGTTTGAAGTGTGTAAGAAAATAGAAGAGCAATGTTGAATATGCATAAGGAGTGCAAGTACGGACTGCAAGAACATCTAATTTTATATTATATATTTTATATTTACATATATACATATTTATAAGGCGAAGTTATATAACCTATGGAATAATGTACGTGCTGTGAGTCTCTCATTTGACTTTTTTCACTCAAATAAATAAAAATAGATTTGTATAGAGCCACAATCTGAGCAAATGATGCATGAGCGCCTGGGGATTGTCATGTTTTACCAAAACGTGTGTTTTCGAATAGAGTAAACACAGCTTTTAGCTAAACAATGTCTTTACAAATGTTGGAGAATGAGGCTAACAGGGCAGTTTGTTTGTTTGAGTATCCGTTCTTCATGGAAGTAGGACACATCCCGCCTCCAGCTCGGCTTCATGACATTTGAATACAAATGTAACTAGTGTGTGTATTTGTCGTCTTGTTTGCCTGTAGTATGTGTGCATGTGTGTGCCTCCTGGTGCATGGTAATAAACAAATGTCAAATCAAAATTTGATGGCACAGTTTTCAATTTTAAGTGTAAAAAAATTCAAGGGTGAATAACATGATGCTCAATTTTTTTTTTGTCAGAAATCTATTTAAAAATACATTAAAAATGCACACACAATGACTTGATTACACCTTTTTTTAATTTTAAAACTTTAATTTGTATTTGTAATCTGCTGAAAATCTACTTATTTTCAGGACATCTAAGATGTGGATGAGTTTGTTTCCTCATCAGAACAGATTTGTATGTATCATTACGTCTTTTACTCACCAATGGATCCACCGCAGTAAATGGGTGCCGTCAGAATGAGAGTTCAAACAGCTGTTAAAAACATCATAATAAGTAATCCACACCACTCCAGTCCATCAGTTAACATCTTGTGAAATGAAAAGATGCACATTTGTAAGAAACAAATCCATCTTTAAGACGTTTTTAACTTGAAACCATTGCCTTAATTCATCATATTGTGTACTAATTTGAATCAGGAGAGAAATATGCAGAAATCAAGCATTGTTTACAAGCAAAAACAGTTAAAAACAAATATGCAGGTGGATTTTGATGTGAGAGGACCACAGAAAATGTACCCTTTTTACTGGAAGAAGCGCTATTATGGATTATGGGCTCATATTTTGACAAGAAGCGATGGTTTAGGCTTAAATCGTCTTCTTGATGGATTTGTTTCTTACAAAAACACAGCTTTTTGCTTCACAAGATGTCAGCTGATGGACTGGAGTGGTGTGGCATTACCTGTGGATTATTGTGATGTTTTTATTAGCTGTTTGGACTCTCATTCTGACGGCACCCATTCACTGCAAAGGATCCATTGGTGAGCAAGCGATGTAATGCTACATTTCTCCAAATCTTTTTTCTGGAGAAAGTTCCAGTCGAAAGTTTTTGAACAGTAAGATTTTTAATGTTTTTGTAAAGTTTCCTCTGCATTTATTTGATCAAAAATACAGCAAAAGCAGTACAATTTTGAAGTATTTTTGTTAAAGGGAAAGGAAAGGAAAGGACGTGACGTGTGGCCAAGTATGGCAACCCATACTCGGAATTTGTGCTCTGCATTTAACCCATCCAAGTGCACACACACAGTAGTGAGTAGTAAACAAACACGCACACACACACACACACCGTGAACACACACCCGGAGCATCGGGCAGCCATATTGCTATCGCTGCGGTGCCTGTTTTCCATTTATTCATGTGATTTTAAAGCTGAATTTTTTAGCATCATTACTCCAGTCACATGATCCATCAGAAATCATTCTAATATTCTGATTTGCTGCTCAATAATTATTATTATTATGTTGAAAACAGCTGAGTAGAATTTTTTTCAGGTTTCTTTGATGAATAGAACGTTAAGCATTTATCTGAAATAGGAATCTTTTGTAACATTATAAATATCTTTATCATCACTTTTGATCAATTTAAAGCATCCTTGCTAAATAAAAGCATTCATTTCTATAATTTCTTTCCCAAGAAAAAAAAATACAGACTCCAAGCTTTTGAATGGTATGGTGTATAATGTTACAAAGGCTTTTTTGTTTCAGATAAATGCTGATCTTTGGGTCTTTCTATTCATCAAAGAAACCTGAAAAAAATGTACACAACTGTTTTAAATATTGATAATAATGAAAATAAGCAAAGCAAATCATCATATTAGAATGATTTCTGAAGGATCATGTGACACTGAAGACTGGAGTAATGATGCTGAAAATTTAACTTTGATCACAGGAATAAATCACATTTTCATATTCAAATAGAAAACAGTTATTTTAAACAGTATTAATATAATCAATTAATATAATATTTCAAAAATGTACTGTTTTTTTCTGTACTTTGGATCACATAAATGCAGATGTAGTGAGCAAAAGAAGCTTCCTTAAAAAAACAAAAAATCATACCGTTCAAAAACTTTTGACTGGTAGTAAATTTTTTTCCCCTTGCTTTTGGAACCATAAATATGTAATGTGTGTACATGTATATATATGAGCAATATCACACATGTAGCTGTGCGATATGTCTGTATATCGGCACCGCTGTAATTCGGCCATGGATAATCACAGTGTTTCGATATACAGCCATGTTGCTCGGCTACTTGTGTGATATTGCGTTTATACAACAGTTCCACAGCAAGAGTGTGTAAATACATACAAAACAACAATGGAGTGTCTTTAAAAGTCCTCTTTTGTGCAAAACTACTTCCTTCTGCCATGGATTCAAATCTCAGTTTGACAGTTTAACAGTTGAGCCCAAGCCTCCGTTACTAATTCAAAAACATCCCTTGAGAACTAGTAATGAAGGAATGTTGAGTTGCTTCATTAAAAGCTTATTTGTACTGTATTGTACTGTAAGAAGTTGTACGAAACAACTTTTGTGTAAACTACTTCCCTCCACCACAGATTCAAATCACAAGTTGAATATAACATGGTGAAATTTTGCTCTCAGCCAAAACTATTTGCTCTGAAACAAATAATAGATTAATGAGACCAAAGATTGCCTGTTAGATTTACCCAAAACTAATTATATCTCATGTTTAACCACTATAGAGACAGCAGAGCCAGCTGCAAATTCTAGAAGAACTAGCCGAGGCGAGGCTGCTCTTGGCAGGTTCATGAGTGCTGAACAGCCACTGACGCCCTGAAGCTCAGATTTCTGAAAACATTGATGTAAATTTTCAAATAGACGCTATCTTTATTAACAGAAAAAAAAAACAAAACACTTAAAACAACATTCCGTGACACAAAAACAGTATTATTTGTAACTAGATGAGTAAAGTTCGAGAACAAACTTTAAGAAAAGTTGATTTGAGAAACCCTAGCCTGAAAGTTTGAAGCAGTTGTAAAAGTATGAAAGCAGTTAGCATGATTTAACACATTGTTGTTAACATGTTGTTAGCATGTTTCTAACATGATTAGCATGCTGCTAGCATGATTAGCAAGTTACTAGCATTTTGCTAGCATGATTAGTATGTTACTACCATGTTGTTAGCATGTTTCTAACATGATTAGCATGCTGCTAGCATGATTAGCAAGTTACTAGCATTTTGCTAGCATGATTAGTATGTTACTACCATGTTGTTAGCATGTTTCTAGTATGATTGGCATGTAACTAGCACATTGCTAGCATGATTAGCAAGTTACTAGCATGTTGTTACCATGCATAGCATGTTACTAGCACATTGCTAGAATTTATCTATCATGATTAGCATGTTACTAGCATGTTGCTAACATGATTAGCATGTTACTAGTATGTTTGTAGCATGATTAGCATGTTACTAGCATGTTGCTAGCAAGATTAAGAAAGATAGATTAGAAATATTAGAAATATTACAGTCTAAATTGATTAGAAATAGTACATAGAAGGGAAGCTTGACTGAGCCTCAAGGGATTCTGGGAGTTTAGATTTGAATTTTGTCAGTTGGAGTTTGAAGAGTGTTGGCTCATTTGAATATTTGGTCAATGTAAGTCTATCGGATTTTGGTGGTTTGATAGTCTGGTTTACGAAAACTGTAAGCTGGATCAGTCTGAAAAGATATAGCACACCGAGTCAGACCAGTCTGAAGGTCTGGGCCAAGTTTGGTTGTTCTAGCTTAAAAGCTCTAGGAGGAAATAGATATCAAAATTTGGCTCAGAAGAAGAAGAATAATAATTTTAAATAGTAGATCAGTAAGTTGGCTTTCTCAAGCCAACTTAATTATAGTGGATTTGGGTGTCCGCCGTGACACTCACTGTGAGAAATACAGCAAACGGAGTGATACAAATGGTTGGAGTGCTGTTATCACTAACATATCACACTCCTCTCAGCCAATCAGATTTGAGGACCAGAAAGAACTGTTGTATAAACATATAGTGCACTCTCCATTCACATCTAGAGAAATTTGTCCGACTATGACAACTTGCACTTCTAAAAACGTTTTTTCAAAACCATATGAAACCACCTTGAATATGAAGACTACACTGACATGTTTTAAAGTATTTTTTTAAAGATTTTTCCTTTACTTCACACACACTCTTATTCATCACTGACCCGCAAATCTTCTCTCAGTCTCATGCACACACACACAAACTCTTTCCTAAATAGAAACCCAATTGATTGATCACCAGCTCACTTCTGGTGTTGTACGAGTGGATATGGTATTTATCTGTTGGACTCTCACTTTGTCTGTGTCCGTCTAATAGTTTTCAGTTTCTTGCTGACTTGGAGCAAATGTGCTGTTCTAAATCATAGACCAAAGCCGGTCTCCACTGGACCGAGCGACCATAAAAGGACCGGGTCTGGCTGGGCTTATCCTTGACCATCACTGTTAACTACTATAATGATTTCCAATTATAGAGTTCTGTTGTGGAGCTAATGCATTAAATTAGGTATGCAGTTAGATTAGGTTTTTGCTAGCGTTGTGTTTTTGTAACCCCGCGTGTGGGTTGAAAGTTAGCAAACGTATAACTTAATATTCAGTGGCTGTGAGGCAACTGCAGTGGGCAATAGAGATGCAGCGTTACACAACGTCATTAAAGTAGTAGATGAAGACGTGCACTTTGCAGATGCTTTGATCCAAGCGGCCTGCGCTCAGTAACATTTAATGCTACATTTCACTTCAAGCCTCTTTTTAAGGCGTTAAAGCACTGTAAGCAAAATAAAGTGAAATATCCTTTTTGAAAGAGAAGGATTTTGCTCATTTAATAGGCTAATGGCTGAAGAACTAACATCTTAGCAATGCTCACATTCATTTTGCAGATACTCTGATAATAACTGTCTGCTTTCAGATACGGTTTCATGCTACATTTCACTTCAAGGCTTTTTTTGAGCTGCTTTATGTGAAATAAAGTGAAATTGATGTAAAATTTATTTGTTGAAAGAAAAGATTTAGCTTGTTTTGTAGGGTAATATCTAAAGTCGTAGTTTTCTAAGAAACTCTCATGTCTGCTTTGCAGATGCTTTGATCAAAACTGTCTGTGTACGGTTAGTATGCTGTTTCACTTCAAGCCTCTTTTTGAGGTATTATTGAAACCACCATCAGCAAAATAAATTGAAATATGAAATAATGAGAAAACTTTAGCTTGTTTAGTAGGCTAATGGCTAAATTAGGAATCTGGGTCTTTACAGAAATGTAATGTATGACATATATTGTTCTGTGTATGTACATATACATAATATCTCAGTATTTGATGATTTTGTATATGATATTATGTAGGGATGTGCCCAAATCCAAATACCATGTGCAGAAAGGGAATAAATTCCCTAAAGGGAATAAATTCCCTAAAGGGAATAAATGGGAGGAAAAAATATATTTCAGTGCTTTCTCTTGCAATTATATCATTGGGTAATTATACTGTATATAAATTGTGAGCATAAGGGAGCCATTATTAATATGCAAGGCATTTAAACCTCTTTTGAAAGCGTGCTCGCTTTTTACTTTCACTTTCGAGATTCGCAATCACACGTACTCTGTTATGTATACTATGGAGCAGCAGTACTTACCACACATTTTACAAAATTAGATGTTTGTCAGTGGTGCTCAGGATCTCCAAATCATTCATCTAATCAGTCATCTCTCCTTTTTTATGTGGTAAGTGAAATTAGAAAGAAGAAAGCGTTATTCCTTTTCCATGCCTTTCCAAATACGGATTCACTATTTGGGCACATCCCTAGTATAAATGTAGCAACAATATATGTCAAAAATACTTTAACTTTGTTAAAAACTGTTTAACTTTGTTAAAAGAGCATATACAAAAAATCTGTATGTTTGTAATATTTTTTAAATCCATGTCTATGTTTATATTTACTTAAGTGCTGTTAAACGATTACTTGTCATTAATAGTATCCAAAATAGAAGTTTTTATTTACGTAATATATGTGTGTAGACTGTGTATATATATATATATATATATATATATATATATATTTATACACACACATACACACACACACAGTAAATATTTTTTAAATATTTCCATGTATATATTTATATAATTGATATATATATATATATATATATATATATATATATATATATATATATATATATATATATTAGGGCTGTCAGTTTAACACGTTAGCTTAGTTAATTAGTTCTGAATAATAACGCAATTAAAATATTGTATTGCAGTTAATGCACTGGCCACGCCCCCAGGCTTGTCAACTTATATTTCAGGGGTGCCCAGCCCTGTTCCTGGAGATCTACCTTCCTGCAGAGTTTAGTTCCAACCCTGATCAAACACACCTGTCTGTAATTATCAAGTGTTCCTTGAGATCCAAATTAGTTGGTTCAGTTGTGTTTGATCAGGGTTGGAGCTGAACTCTGCAGGAAGGTTGATCTCCAGGAACAGGGTTGAGCACCCCTGTAATATTTCATACAGTTGACTGTTGACAAGTATGATGCAGGGCAATAACTCCACAAATGCAGTTTTGCCCTAAAATTCAAGATATTGATGCAGAGAAATGCCCCTGTATGTGTTTTGTATCATATTTATATATATCACATATCAGATGATATCACATGGGCAGCAAGAGCAATATGACACGAGTGCTGATTTTGTCCTGATCTATCACAAGCTTAAATGTGATTTTATACAGCAGTTCAGTAAATACGAAGTTGATATTGTGTTATATTTTAAACACAATATTATGTGTTTTTTCTCAGTTTTGCAGAGAACATATTACCTTTCAAGCCATAGCAGAATTGTTGCGCGTCTCTGAGCTAAACTCTGTTTCATTTCTGAATGAATCTGCAATTTGAACGAATCGTGTGAATCAATGATTCAAAAGCCTGTTTATAAAGAGAGCCATTTATTTCCTGAATGAATGAATCAGCCGTTTAAACTAATTAAATGAATGAACTTATGACCAGTGTTGGGGATAACGCATTACAAGTAACGTGAGTTATGTAATAATGTTACTTTTTTCAAGTAACTAGTAAAGTAACGCATTACTTTTGAATTTCTAAGGAAATGTCTGAGTTACTTTTTCAAATAAGTAACGCCAGTTACTTTTTTCCCTTATTTATTGATTGACAAGTCTCCTGTCGGGAAATTGGGAGTAAACATGATGTTACTGTAGTCACACACTGTAGTCACACTCAAAAATTCAGATTCAGTATTCCTCAAAATGAATAAAAACAGTGAAATGCAAACTCAGAATATGACACAACCCTGCAAATAATTAAATATGTTAAATAAAACAAATGTCCTTTATGTATTTAATCCCATTTTATTAACCAGTGTCTTTGATGCTGACCTTCGATGATACAATTCAGCCATACTAATAAGCAAAAATGACTTTAGATAAACATTTGTGCTTTTTTAGAGCTTTTTTAGAGCTGAAGATTGATCTCCTGCATAAATGTACTTTTCTTTCAGCCTGAGATGAATTCATTTCGCTTTTGGTGTAAAAGGGCTTTTACGTTAGAATTGTTTTATATTAAAAACAAAGAAGCAAGCCCTGCCCAGATTTTAAAAAAGAAACGTAACACATTACATTCCATAAAAAAGTAACTAAGTAACGTAATTAGTTACTTTTTCAGGGAGTAACGCAAAATTGTAATGCATTACTTTTAAAAGTAACTTTCCCCAACACTGTTAATGACTCATAAAGACATTTACCGCCACCTGCTGGCAGATTTAGTTTATTTTATTTTGGGTATCATTTTATAAAAGAAAAGAAATAATAATAATAATACAAATAAAAACATTAAAGGGATAGTTCACCAAAATTTTTTTTTAATTCTGTCATTATATACTCACCCTCATGTTATTTCAAAAGGCATGGTAACAAAGCTGTTATGGTTACAAAATGACTTTCATTGTATGAACAAAAAATACTGAGATGTTTCTCAAACTATGTTCAGTAGTTTATGTTAAGCCATTGCAGCCTAAATGTTTATGTGTAATAAATTCTATGTTGAATCAAATAAAATATTTCTTTCTAAAGCTACAATTTGTAATGTCTACTTGATACTTTCTCATTTAACACAAAAATAGCTTTAAATAATCATTTGTGGGTATTTTCACTGTCAAATTTATTTTGAAATTAATTCAATGAATTAATCGAAACATCATGTAATAATTACATTAAAAATTTTAATTGACTGACAGCCCTAATATAAACATAACATTTGACTTAAATATATACATGCATGTGTGTGTATTTGTATATACATAATAAATATCCATAAGACACAAGTATATATTAAGTACCATAAACAAAAACTTTTATACTGGATACGATTAATCGCAATGAATTGTTTGACAGCACTAATTTACTTATGTAATATCAACATGTATGTCCAAAAATGTATTAAACATGCATTAACATGCATATTTGCATAGGCTAGATATATATGTGTTTGAATGAAATTGTTCCAATTTATAATAGATTTATATGTTTTACTTCACCATAATACGCTTCATATGTACATATATTACATTTAAGTACTGGGCAAACATTTTAGTGTTGTTTATACACTATTAATGTATTTATTAATATTTTGAATTATCATTTTTATATTTTAATTTTAGTTTTTATAGCTTCTATTCTTATTTTTTAGTTTTAGTACTTCAAATGAAACTTATTTTGTTTTAGTTCTGTTAAAGGGACATTTTTGGTCAGAAAACACATTTATCTTGTTTCGTCGAGTAACCAGCAAATGTGTTTTACAACATAATCAAACATGTAACCATTTTGCAAACTCTCACATGTATTTTGCTGATGCTGTGATCAAATTGCTAAGCTTCTGGTTACAAATCTAATGCTACATTTTGCTTCAGGCGTTTTCCATTACACAAAATGTGAGATAAGCTAAATAAATGTTTGTTGAATGTGTCAGATTTTGCTTGTTTAGCAAGCTAACTGGCGAATATCTTAATTGGCGGCGTAGTATACCATGCAATGTGAGCTTTAAGCGTCTTCATTTTTCTCCTACATCCCAGCCTTGGAGACTTCATCTCATTATTGGTTAAAAATAACCAGGCTGAAATCCTAGTCTGTCAGGTTAGCAAAGAAAAGTGGAGGAGAGTGAGGAAGATTAAAGCTACGCTCGGCGGATGACTCACCTCACGGCACAATGGGAAAAAGCACTGCGACAGCGCTGAAGTGTGACACCAAGTGTGTGTTTAAAGAGAAAAAAGAGTGTACGTGTTAGTTTACGCGTGCATGAGCGAATGAAATGTTGTTGTTTGAATATGTTGCTGCGTTAGCACTGTTTGAGTTGAATGGGTGTGTGTTTTTGTGTCGGGACGGGCGAATCGCACTTTCCCATGTGCATATGTTGGAACCTCCCTCTCTTGTGTCTCTAAGTGTGTCCTCTCTCCTGGTGCAGTGAGCTCATGTGTGAAGGACCGCCTTCTTTTTTACCTCATTTCTCCTCTTTGTTCGCTTGCGTAAAGTCATAAATCACACCGCCCCAGCTGGAGAGGGTTCTTGCGGCTCGGGTCCAACTCTTCCTCCTTGGGGAACGAGCTTTGAATTTTATAACCCGTTCCTGGGCCCACATATTTCTGTTTGTGGAAAACCAAAGAAGGAGGGCACTCCTAACTTGTCCTATTTCATGGACGTGCTGGTGTAGCTGCTGCCACGCTGGGCTTGGGGAAGAAAGGTCCTTGACCAACTTAGATTGGTGGGCGTCCTGAAATAGATCTGTGAATGTTTGAATTTGTGTCCTATATAGAGGGAATGAGACGCTGTTCCGTACAAATGAGTGTTGGGAGAAGGCATGCCTGATGTGTTGAATATTCATGATGGATTTTGCTGGCTGTTTGCAATTAAGTGGCATTGTAAATATTGCTAGATGTTCATTAAGGGCTGTTTGCACCAAGTACTATACATTTTTAATAACTGTGAAAATGGAGACGTCCACACCACAGCTATCCACTTTATTTTCTTACCCAAAAGCTAAGCTATTTTTTGTGAATGTGCAAGGCTTTTGATTCATTAGCCACTATAGGTAAACTCCATCGCAAGCATGACTTAATCAGGACGTTTCTCAGCGGTCCATGCAGTGGTTTTTAATTAATCTGTGAAAATAATATCCCCTTTTTCAAATCAAGCCATTTTCAGATGCCTGTGGCGTCACACTGACAGAGACCGCTCCCACCATAGTTGATTGGCATGAGCGTCTTACCTCAGACCTGCCTTAAATCAGCTGTAACAGTCCATTAACCTCCATTGTTTCAATGCCGGAGCAGGGATGTGAGTTAGGCAAGAATATCTCCGATTGAGCGATTGAGGTGTTGTGTTGCTGGAATGTAATAATGAACATAGTGGTCGTCATTTACTCCCGACATCTGAGCTGCTGAAGATGCAGTGGATTACGTTTGTTTGTGAATGGAATGGACCTCCCGATCTATATAAATGCGTCTATGTTTGCGCAAATCATTCGAGATCCAACTTTACCTACAGCAGAAGTGAGTATAAGGTTTTTTTTTTTTAATGAATCTTTGTGATCGCCTTTCCTAATAATGTGCTAGTTAGCAAGTTTAGCGTCTAAATGCGGCTAAAGTAAACAGGCTTGTCACTCCACAGAGAGAAGAGAGGGGCGGGCGAGCAGAGCTCATTTCAGGGGCAGCCGTGGGAGTTGGGCTTGTAATCGAAAGGTTGTGGGTTCGAGTCCCAGGTCCGGCAGGGATTGAAGGTGGAGGGAGTGAATAACCAGCACTCTCTCCACCCTCAATACCACGACTGAGGTGAGTCCCTTGAGCAGTCCCTTGAGTTCCTTTCCTTTAACACTTAAAGCAACCTCGACCAGAACAGGATGAATTTTGCAGAGCTGATTTTGGCAAGGTAAAAAGGGTGTTGTTTTACACTACCATTGAGAATTTTTAATCAAAGTATATTATAGACTTTTCATTAAGACCCTAAAGAATCATATCAACTTGTGGAAAATGGGCATCCGATGACCCCTTTAAAGGAACACTCCACTTTTTTTGAAAATAGGCTCATTTTCGATCTCCCCTAGAGTTTGAGTTTTACCGTTTTCGAATCCATTCAGCCAAATTCCGCGTGCGGTAACACTTTTAGCGTAGCTTAGCATAGATCATCGAATCTGATTAGACCATTAGCAGCAGGCGCAATGATATTACACAGCGCCTGAAAATAGTTTGAAAAATTGAACATTTCCTGTTCAATTTCCTGTTACGCTGAAATGAGAGTATAGTTCCTAGCCATTTCGGCCTAGAAAATCACAACTTTTAATTTTCCGTCAGTCTTAGTACACGATGCAACTACAGAAGAGTCAAGTTTTAAATAGGAAAATATTGAAACTCTTTGTTCATTTTTGAGCGAGATGCTAACGGTCTAATCAGATTCAATGATCTATGCTAAAAGTGCTACCGCCAGACCCGGAGATCGGCTGAATGGATTCTAATAAGGTAAAACTCACCTGTTTAACTCTAGGGGAGCTGGAAAATGAGCGGCGCGGCGGGGATAACGTTAAACACAAGAATTGACTAGAGTGGTCGTGATCAGCTCCGGTGGCTGTGTCAGAGCCTTAACACGCCGCAGATGTGTGCAGTGTGTGGTAAGAGATTTATTCATCATACAGTGTAGATAGCTTCACTTGCAATGCGAAATGCATAAACTTGCACTAGACTAGACTAGGCTAATCAGTGATGATAATGTTAATGTTCTTTTACCCGTTTTCTGTAGCTGCTTTTTGAATAACTAAGGAAATGTAAGCGTTTTAATTAGTAACTTACAATGTTTTTATTCAATTGTTGTCATGTTAAATACAAATTAAGTCATATTGGAAACATTAGGCTGCTTTTAGCCTTATGCTGGAGCTGGTTTCGGGCAATGAAACTAAGTATGTAAATAATTAAATACATTAGCACAATAATAACATGTATTGGCGATCTCACAGGCTGACGATAGGAGCCAACACTACTGTAGCATATTATTTGCTCACCCTCCATGCATCCTAGATGTATATGACTTCCTTCTTTCAGATGAATGCAATCAGAGTTATATTAAAATTTATCCTGGCACTCCCAAGCTTTAGAATGGCATAGATGGGTGTTTCTCTTCATCAGTCCAATCAAGTCCAATCAAGTGCATCCATCCATAATAAAATGTGCCTCACACGGCTCCGGGGGGTCAAAAAAGGCCTCCAATAGCGAATCAATGTGTTTTGTAAGAAAAATATCCATAATTAAAACGTAAGAATCACTTTGCTGCTTTGGCAAGGGGGGTGGCAGTACTGAAACACCGTCTAAGCTGTTCGCCAATCACAACGCACTGGGACAGTTAACCAATCACAACACATTTTGTTTTTCGGAAGGTGGGCCTTTTTTAAACCCAGAACTAATCGAGCCATTTGTGCCAGGCTAGGAAGAAAAGTTATTGTAATAATGTAAATTATGTGAAAAATAATGCATTTTTCAAACTACCAAGCATGAAAGCATGTTCTAGTACAACTCCAAAACAAAATCAAGACTTTGTAAAAGAGCATAATAGAACCCCTTTAAACTATGTATGTGGTACAAACTGTGTATTAACCACTGATTCTTCACATCATCATCTTTCGGCAATGAAAACATACTTGCTAGCATCTTTTCGACATGATGTAAACACACTAACTAGCGGAAGTGTTTGTGGGCAGGTCAGATTGGGGATTATGCAAATGTGTTACCTAATGCCGTATATCAGTAACAGACAGAAGATTCAAAAATATACGACTTGTTACGGCAGTTCAGAGTAGATTTTTTCTTTTGAGAGTAATGAGAGAATATCTTTATTTATCATGCACTTTTTGAGTAACAAACTGACTGTTTACATTGAAGAATAGCTACATTTCAAACTGCAAAAACTATGGAACGACATGAAGGTAATTAATGACAGAATTTTCATTTTTGGGTGAACTATCCCTTTAAACAATCATGGAAAACATTAAATTCAGACTTCTCATTCATTCAAAACAGTTGCCTATATAGCTCAAACAGTTTGTAGTATCACATCAGAAAGGGTTAACTAAAGAAGAGCAAGTTTGTGCTGTCTGGTGTGTGTGTGTCTCGTGGGATTAACTCAAGATGTATGTGAATGTGAAATTATGGTTCTG
Organism: Cirrhinus mrigala; assembly: GCA_036247105.1. Taxonomy (NCBI): domain Eukaryota; kingdom Metazoa; phylum Chordata; class Actinopteri; order Cypriniformes; family Cyprinidae; genus Cirrhinus; species Cirrhinus mrigala. The sequence continues at coordinate 7,727,083 of CM070031.1, forward strand.
CAGTAAAAAGTGTGCCACGCTCAAGATGCATTAGACCGCCAGACTGCAGAAACAGTTTGCATGTCCTTTTATCCAGTTTCATCACTAACACCAATGCAGAATTTTACACAGCATTTCATTCTGTTCTGTAGCATTACAGAAGATCAATTGCACAAATGCCCTGTTCACAATGTGATCCAATACATCTGCTAACTGCTTATACTGTATATATTTACCAGAGATATCATTTCATATACTGTATATGTCAAATATGTTTTAAAACAAAGATTTAAATGTTTTTAATAAAAGATATTCCCATACGCCAACAAGCTGTCAACAGCTCTGTTATGAATTTCAGTCACTGAAGAGCACATACTGTGGTTGTATAAAAACTTCATTTGCCATTATCTATTTATTCTTCGTCTTCATTCAGATGTCACTGTTTGAATGCAAGCCCATTTTCTGAATGTCACAGACTAAAATATGTAATTATCTTTTGATAATTGTAGATGAAGCACCAGTGCACGAGTCAGTGGGTTGACGTCATCGGCGTAATTACAATCTACCTCCACAAGATTCAGCACCTACTCTTTGTGTTCCTTCTAGCCCATTATTCTCCACATACCCAGCATTACATCAAAAATACACATTTCTTAAAGGAGAAGTCCACTTCCAGAACAACAATTCACAAATAATTTACTCACCCCCTTGTCATCCAAGCTGTTCATGTCTTTCTGTCTTCAGTCGTGAAGAAATTATGGTTTTTGAGGAAAACATTTCAGGATTTTTCTCCATATAATGGACTTCATTGGTGCCCCGATTTTGGATTTCCAAAATGTAGTTTAAATGCAGCTTCAAAGGGTTCTAAACTATCCCAGCCGAGGAAGAAGGGTCTTCGGTCATTTTTTTTTCGGACAATAAAATTTTGTATACTTTTTAAGCACAAAAGCTTGTGTAGCACAAGCTCTGGGATGCGCGTTCATGTACTATTGAATCACATCGAAAGGTCACACGGAACATAGGCGGAACTACAGTCCCATTGTTAACAAAGCGAACACGCAAAGACTAAGAAAGTGCAAGTAAGTCAAACGCTGTTTACAAGCAAACAGGTACAACGATGTTGGACGATTCTGAAGTTAATAACACAGAGTTTTTCGACATAATCTACTTTTTTGAGCTGCCGTACACAGACAATTAACTTGTGGTGATTCGAAGACGTGATTCGTAGTAGTGATGGGAAGTTCGGATCATTTTACCGACTCTGACCTTTGAGTCTCGTTCAGCAAAATGAACAAATCTTTTTTCGAGTCATTTCGTTTATTTTAGCAAAATCAGCATCACGTGACAGACCCATAAGATGAATGAATGACTCGAAAAACCCGAAGACTCGAAACAGGTGAACTAATTCCAGTACAGAACCTAATAGGATGTTACACATGCGTGACTGAACAAATCACTCCCCGAGACGACTCGTTCTTCCCGAGTCACATTAAAGATTCGTTAAAAATGAACGAATCGTTCAAGAACGACCCGTGGACACGCATCCCAGAGCCTGTGCTACACGAGCTTTTGTGCTGAAAAAAGTATACAAATTTTTATTTTTCGACAACAGTCTTCCTCGGCTGGGATCGTTCAGAGCCCTTTGAAGCTGCATTTAAATTGCATTTTGGAAGTTGAAATGCTTTCCTCAAAAACCATAATTTCTTTACGACCGAAGACATGAACATCTTGGATGACAAGGGGGTGAGTAAATTATTTGTAAATTGTTGTTCTGGAAGTGGACTTCTCCTTTAAGAACTGGCCGATCTAACTTGTGTGTGTAAAGCTGTCTATATCCTGACAGTCTGAGCATCATTGCAGGCCAAGAATAGAACCTGGTTAGCTGAAAATGGGAATCACTGCAAATTAGCTCTGCACCAACAGCCCAATCTGAGGCTGGCTGAAAAGCAAATTATCCCCCAAACAGAATTTGGCCAAATTGAGCGGCCCACCCTAAAATCAAATGAAGCAGGCTACATTGTCTCTGGTTAATTGTGAGCTACAGCAAGAGTGGATGTTGCATGGGAGTGTATTGCAGTGCTACAAATGCTCTCCGGATATTACATTTCTAGATTTCTTTTGCATTTGCCTAATCACTATGAATGAGGGAAATCTTCATCTGAAAAATCTGTTCATTGAGTACATTTAGATGTTTTTTAATGAATGAGGAGCTGCAGCGTTGCATCATGTTACTGTAACTGAATCAAAATAAATTAATACAATTTAAATAAAATATCTTACAATGCAATTAAACCAACAACAGCAACAATAAATTCTAACAATAAAATGAATTAAAAATCATTTATTTTATTTGTCATATTTTTGTAGCATGAAATGCAGCGTTTGAAAGGGTATTTATGTTTTTGTATTTCTCTAAATAATACGTCCTACAATCTATTCAGATAAGCTGTTTAATCTGTAGTATATTTTATTATTTTTACAATAATTAAGTAATTTACTGGGTGGAATAGTTAATTTATTGAGATTGTTAGTCAAAAAATCAAACTGCTTTTAAACATCGTCATGTTTCATGTTGCTGTTGCTGATGTAATATGAAAGCCACTCGAGGCCAAGCATTTCAGTGAATTTACCACAGTTAAAGGGGTTATGGCCATTCAGCTTCAGCTTGTGCCAACAGCACTGTAAGGCATGGCCTCTTGTGGCTTACTGCTTTATTAAACCCTACAGTGTTTGACCACTATGGGAGAGCATTTCATTTCAGTTGTAGTGGGATGGTCTGTTTAAGCACCTTGGCACAGTTTTGTGAAGGTCGTTTTGCTTATGTGCTGTATATATTTATATAGGACACATATCAAAACATTTTTTGCAATAAAAATGCAAAAAATCTAAGTAAACTTCTATTTACTTGAATTTTAAAGTGATTTTTTTATTTATTTTTTTATTGTAAATTGACATACAGAAATATGTTATAGTCATTACATCCTTACCATAACTGTAACTTAATTTATTTAACATTTAAAGGTATAGTACACCCATATTTGAAAAAATAATTTACTGACCCTCATGCCATTTCAGACCAATATTGACTTTCTGTCCCTGTGGGACACAAGAATACAAATGTCCTTGTTGTCCTGGAACTAATGAAAATGAATGATGACTGAAGATGTCAAGCTTCAAAAGGACTCAAAACAGCGGTCCATATGCTGTATGCTTTACGATAGCTTTGTGCGAAGAACAGACCAAAAATTGAAATAATTATTCATTGATAAAGTACATTTTCATAATGTAACTGAAACGTTAAAAAAACGTTCTTAGAACATATTTTTGTTAGCTGGTAGAAGTATATTTTTTTGTTAGTTTGTTGGGAGAAAGAAAGTGGCATTTTTGAAGAGTGTGAATGTGCAAATATGCTCTAGTATGTATGAGGGAACACAGCTAAATGAAACACCTGGAAATAAAGCAAAACAACAGGGAACCAAAATAGCAATGTAGTCCTCAGATGCCATACTTGATATTTTTTATAGCAATAGTCTGACATTAATTTAATCGCATTGCTCTGTCCCCTGTGTGACATCATTAATGATAATTATATTGTTGAATCAACATGCTTTGAACAACAGATGTGCGATAAGTTTTGGGAAACTAGATGGTTAATTTTTAACAATGCATCACATTAAGCAGTGAGTTATGTTGTTGTAATTGCCAGATGAGTTCTGTGAAGTCAATCAAATTATTCATTAAAGAGTAAAATATTACATGAACACAACAAGGAGGGTGAGCCAGGGTGTATGCAAAGATTTTCGGTAAATAACTTAAACTTCACAGAGAAATTTTTATGATTTTTGTTTTTGAAGCTTGAAAGCAAATATAGAAGCCCATTTCTACAACTGAATAAAAAATATAAAAAAAAAAAAGGTTTAACAACCTTTTATCTCAAAATTCTAACTTTTTCTCATAATTGCAAGTTTATGTTCTATAATTCTGACTATATAACTCGTAAATGCGAGTTTTAAAGTTTAATTCTGAGAGGGAAAAATTCTGATATTTTCTTATTATTGTGAGTTTATATTACGCAATTCTGACTTTATACCTCACAACTGCGAGTTTAAATACTGCAATTCTAAGAAAATAGTTGAGATGTAAACTCGCAATTGCGAGAAAAAATTATTGTGATATTAAAAAGTCAAATTACCCTTTTTAGCGGAAACAAACAAAATAAATGACTGTAAGATGTTTATTCTGAGGAAAAATTCAGAACTGTGAGGTATAAACTTGGAATTATGAGAAAAAATATTAAAATTCTGAGTTAATATCTTGTAATTGTGTGTTTACATCTCACAATTCAGACTTTTTTTTCACAATTGTGAGCTTAAATCTAGCCATTCTGACATTTTTTACATTTAGTTTATGTCCCGCAATTCTGACTTTATACCTCGCAATTGCAAGTTTATGTCTTGCAATTCTGACAAAAAGTTGAGATGTAAACTCGCAGTTGCGAGAAAAAATTATTGTGATATAAAAAGTTGTAAAGATTTTTGGCAGAAACAAACAAAATAAATGACTGCAAGATGTTCATTCTTTATACCTCGCAATTATGAGTTAAAAAGTTGCAATTACTTTTTTTGGTAAAAACAAGACAATAATTCTGACAGAAAAAAATCTGAACTGTGAGGAAAAAATATTAAAATTCTGAGTTAATATCTTGCAATTGTGTTTACAATTTTGTTTACATCTCAAAATTAAGTTTCTTTCACAATTTATGTCCTGCAATTCTGACTTCATACCTCGCAAATGCGAGTTTATATGTTGCTATTCTGAGAAAAAAAATCGCAATCGCGAGAAAAAAGTCAGAATTGTGAGTTAAAATATAAACTCGCAAAAAAAAAAAGCGTCAGAATTGTGAGTTAAAAGGTTGCAATTACTTTTTTTGTGAAAAAAAAAAAACAATTGTATGATGTTAATTCTGAGGAAAGAATTCTCACCGAATTGTGAGATATAAACTCTGAATTTTGAGAAAAATATCAGAATTCTGAGTTAGCCTAATATCTCGCAATTGTGTTTATATCTCGCAATTCTGCCTTTTTTTCTCCTCACAATTTTGAGATGTAAACTTTTTTTGTAGACTTTTTTTTCACAATTGTTAGTTTATATCCCGCAATTATGATTTTATACTGCGCAAATGCGAGTTTATATCTTGCAACTCTGAGGAAAAAAGTTGAGATGTAAACTCAAAAAGTCTGAATTGTGAGATCAAATTTGAGATATAAACTCACAAAAAAGAGTCAGAATTGAGAGTTAAAAGTCGCAATTACCTTTTTTGGTGGAAACAAACAAACAAAATTGCAAGATGTTAATTGTATTACAGCATTGTAGCATCAGAATTGTATTACAGAAACTCGGAATTATGAGGAAAAAATATCAGAATTCCAAACTGTGAGACAAAAAGTCGCAATTACCTTTATCCAGTTTTTATTCTGTGCCGAAAACGAGGCTGAGTAAATGATGACAGACCTGTGAACTGTCCCTTTAAGCCACCCCCCTCCAACTCTAAACACACACACACACGCACACACACCTACACAGACTCCCCTAGCTACCTCACGCACGGACGCGTGGACGCTGCAGCGTGTGCAAGAGAGAGAGAGAGACAGAGTGAGAGAGAGGGAGACATAGACAGAAGAGAGAGCGCGCGCGCGTTCTAAGCAAAGTGGCAGCACGCGCGAGTGGCGGGAAAAGAATGCCCATCTCGTGACTAATAACGAATGGATTGGCGCGCTTTCCGTTCTTAGAGGTAATACGAGCAGACTGTCATTGTAGTGATGGGTGGCAGCGGCGTGCTCCCTCGCGGGGAGTGTTTTCCCTGTCAGTGCTGCTACCGCTGCTGCTGCTACTGCTGCTGGAAATGGCGCTGTGATGTTCAACACGGAAGACGCAGTTGAAGCCGATGCCAGGGAGTAGCAGGAGGAAGGAGGAGAGAGAATAAATTGTTATTATTAGTAATACCTGCGCTTCTGGTGCGGATTTTTGTGTTGCAAAAAAGCGGTCAACAGTACCATGGTGAATTACCAGAAATACATTACTGTAATGCAGCTGGCTCTAGGGGTGACTGCCATCAACAGAGAGCGTAGCCTGCCTCCCAGAAAACATATGTGGTGAGTATTTATATATATGGATCATGTGTGAGGGGCCATTCGGCACTGCAGCTTGCTGGGAAGAAACGTGTCCGTTTTACTTCTTAACCGTGTGAATGTCTCATTTGAATATTTCAGTCTCATCTTGTGAGCAAAGTTTTACCGTGTGTCATTTCATTCATGATTCACTCTACTACAAACCCAAGCATGTCCTTCATTCATATGTGTATGTCTTTCAAACGAAATAAAAAGTTTAGGACGTGTTTCTTTGCATTCATTCGTGTGTGTTCCTGTCATTGTCACTGTGTGTGTGTGTGTGTTTTTGTTTTTTGCACAAGTTTCTCATTCATTTCCATTCATGATGTTCAGTACTTTCTTCTGTGCTTCTGTAATGACTACTGGATTACACTTTCAGTTGAATAGACAACATGGGCGCTAATTAACTTGTATTGGCTTTTATCTCCGTTTTCATTTAAGATAAGCGTGAATGTCACCTTTACGCTCGCGTCGGGTCAGAAGGTTTTCGTATTTTTTTACAAGGTCAATACGTACAAATCAACCGACGCTTGTTTCCTCTCCAAAGGTTATTGATTAGAGATTTTTGTTCACCTTTTTCATTAACCTCAAACCTTTGGACCAATGTTTTTTTTTCTGTCCGTGTCGAAGTATTTTCATTTTTCATTCTCATAATTGCCATATTTCACAGTGTCATCCTCATACTCCTTTTTATTACTTTCCAAGCTTGAAATAAATAGGAAATTGTTCCCTTTAGGGAATATTGTGGCGAGGCTCGTATAAAACATAATCTTTAGGTTGAGAAATGTTGATTCGTCAATGGGACTGATGGGTTTTTATGAGCTCAGCAGGTTTCTAGGCCTCATACGGGAGGAACTTCACCTCATACTCGGCTGCTACGATGAGGTTAATAGGGCAAAACGATTCTCTGAGGCTATTGAAATTGCAAGCTTTAGAATCAAAGGAAACAGTGCGAGATCGAAAAATAGTCTAATGAAGGTAAACATGCAATTAGCATAACAAACGCTAGGCGTTTGTTGTTGTAATTGCATTGCAAAAAACAGATAATAAACTGTCAGATGTTGACCTTAAAATGCTTTTATAAGAAAAGTTCTGTTTGCAGATGGTCGGCGTGTAATGATTCAACAGCCGTAGGCATTTTGTGCCCCTTGGGGTCAGTAAAGGCTGCTAATTTGAGTGTTGCATGCTGGGTAATTCATTTGTAACTAATTAGGAGCGAGTTGTGAGTACCCAGATTTTTTATCTTGTTTTCATTGTCATTAAAAGTACCTCAGGCTCTCGTAGCAGCCAGTTAGGCTCATTTTGTAAGATTTTCCCCTTAAATGGAGGTCAGCTTGTTTTACTTCTTGTCAGCAGTAGCGCAATAGTTGACCCTTAAAGGAGAACCACGGTGTTCTGTACTACGAGAGTCCACGTGTGCTACAACATCAGAGTGGCAAATCAACCGAGCAAGCGAACGTAATTTACTATTGAGATGCTTAACACGACAAGCTCTGAATAACTAGAAAACTTGCCAAATCCACATAAATCCAAAGTGATGATGAGGCACCCTAAACCCTGAGAGACGTCCTTGCGATGCAATGTTTGGATGTGGGTGCTCAGCTCATTTGAGTAACGATTAATTATTCATGGGTTCTGAAACATGACATCGCTGCTGTTTACAGGAACGTCCTCACCTCACAGCTGTACTGGGATTTGTGGCACATGTAAACAAAAGTACCATCACAGTAAATTAAAACAAGGACATGACCAGGTCACATTTCACCCCAATATCAAAAGAAAAAAAATATGTATTGTATAAATATCTATAATAAAATTTTACATTTATGCATTTAAGTATTTTTTGATGAAAATTCTGTCATTAATTTCTCACTCTCATGCCATTCCGATCCTGTAAGACCTTCATTCATCTTCACAACTGAAGATATTTTTGATTAAATCTGAGAGCTTTTTTTTTATATCTTAATAGACTGCAATGCAACTGAAACATTCAAGGCCCTGAAGGATAGTAAGGACATTGTTAAAACAGTCCATGTGACATCAGTGATTCAAGTAGAAATTATTTTTGTTTTCTTTGTGCACAAAAAGTATTCTCGTAGCTAAATAAAATTACAGTTGAACACTGATGTCACATGGACTATTTTAACAATGTCTTTACTACCTTGCTGGGCCTTAAACATTTCAGTTGCGCTTTTGTCTACGCAGGGTCAGAAAGCTCTTGGCTTTCATCAAAAATATCTTAAATATCTGGTGAGTATTTAATGACAGAATTTTCTTCTAACCCTTTAAAGAGTCAACAATATTTGGGTCTCAGTAGTGATTCTTAATACTGTAAAAATACTTAGGGCCAGTTTTACTAACAGCTTGCACCAGCACAAACCGTCTTTTGGCGATAAAATTGTACTGTCAGGTTTTACCAAAGATGCACAGAGACAAATCAGTGCTGAAGAGGCGTGGACGGTTATTTTTGCGCCTGACCTTATTGAATATGCATTTGTAGGAGTTTCCCTTTCAGACGCACAATTTATGGGAGGAGAGTATTCAAAGGAACCATACAACGTATTTTACTAACATTTGTGCTCGTCAAATTATTGACATTTGCGCCATATTTAACATGCTAAAAAAGCATGTCTTAAACTATTTTGTGCTTAAAATCGCTGTATTTATTGTTGCTTGGAGGAAGCAACGCAGAGGACAGAGAGCATGTGGTAGAAGGGACAGGATATTTCCATATATATTAATTTATTTGGAATGCCAGAATAACACATTATTCAAACATATTGCTTGCCAAGCCATGTTATTTTTAATTTGCTTCAGGAAATAAAAGATGACTTGGAACTCTTAACTAGGAGTCACACAATACCAGATCTATCAAAACTAATGGCAAACCTTCATTTTTTTAATAGCAAACCTGCATTTCTTTTCAGCATACTGCGGCTTCTTTATTTCTTTATTTTTTATTTGCGGCTTTGCTAATTTGCGCTGCGCTTGGTATATTGCATTGGTCAGTATGTAAATGAGATGTTGCGTCTGTGTTCTTTAATTTGTGCATTGTTAGTAAATCACCCGCAGAAATTTCCCCTCCCATCTGCGCTGTTTTGGAATTGCGCTCCCGCGCTAATTTGCCGTTTACTAAAACTGGCCCTAAAAGGATTATTTTGTCCAAAAATGAACATTTTCTGAAAGTGTACTTAACCCATACAAAATGTAGTTAAGTTTGCTCATCATTTGAACAGAAATTACATCATTTGCACACCAAATGGATATTCTGCAGTGAATGGGTGCCGTCAGAATGAGAGCCCAAACAGATGATTGTTTGTAAGAAACAAATTTATCATTAAGACATTTTTAACTTCAAAACATTGCTTTTCATGCGAGAGGAAAACAGAGGATTGAGGAAGCTTATTATGGACTTTGGCCATACTCTGGCCAGAAGTGATGGTTTAAAGTTAAAACTCCTTAATGATAGATTTGTTTCTTACAAACACACAGCTTTTTATTTCACTACATGTTAATTGTTGGACTAGAGTGGTGTGGATTACTTGTGCATTATTGTGATGCTTTTATTAGCTGGTCAGCCTCTCATTCTGACGGCACCCATTCACTGCAGAGCAACTCACCTACATTTTTAGTATGGCCTGAGGAGTGAGTAAAAAATCATTTTTGGGTGAACTATTGCTTTATATTCTATTATTATTATTAAAGTGCAACTTTTGAGGCATTTAAATAAAACATACATTTATTTTGGAGGTTTATGCCCTAGTAAAAAAGTAATAGATTGAAAATGCATTTATTTAATATTAAGTATAGTTTAAGTCTATTAACACATTTACTGACATATTGCTAGAGACTTACTGATAAATAAAGATTGTAATTCAACTTTATTTGGAGTGCACAATGTGCGCACAATGCACATTTCTTAATATTAAGCTTAAAATATGTTTTAATGTCACTATTGATGAGGATTGTATGATCTTTAAATAATATCGGTCTTTAAATGCTAAATATTTAAAGTGTACCTAAAGTATATTTGCAGTATATACTTAAATATATCTGTAGTTGGACTTCAGCACTACTTCTGCACAATTAAAGTGCATTAAGTACAAAATAAATATGCTTTAAATGTACTAGTTTTGTATACCAAAAGTATAATTGCAGGGTATTTTTATGATGTGCATAATGTGTAAATGTATTTGTAGTATAGTTAGCATGAAATAAATGTATTTTAAATACATTTTAGTATATTTTTCACTAGGGTAGTTTTTCTCATTATGGTAAGAATTTTGCTTAATGAGAACTGGCTAGGGAAATGTGTTTAGTTGACCTGAAAATAATAACAAGCATGTTAATGGTCCTGAAAATAGGCTTCGTTTCCTTTTTTTATGTGACAACTGTGAATGTCCTTGTTTTTTAATTTTGGTGTGAAATGTAACCGAGATATGTTCTTGACTGTTTGATATCATATTTTGCATACCTTCATAGTATGAAGGAGCGTTCACTATACTAGAGACTCTGACCAGAGGATGCTCAAGAATTTCTCGTCTTTGAGAGTTGCTACATTCGATTTGTTCCTAGGTGAGCCTCCTGGCCTGTGGTTAAAAATCTGTCCACTTTGACCCAGAAGACTTCAGGATCAATCCAGGAAAAGAGGTAAAAGGAGAAACATAGTGGAGATGTGTTCTCATGAGGCCAGTGAAGAGTGCTTAAAAGGGCCCTTGTGGACAGGCAACATGCTTCAGTTTTTGCTGTATGTGATATCAAACGACTCAAATATGAAACATATCTAGTAACTGGATCAGTTGACTCTATGAGTCGTGACTGTAATAAACCCACATCTCTTTTGTCTCAGATCAAAGGAAATGTCAGATGCCTGTACAATCATGAAGACAAACGGTCCATCAGGGCTCCTCATTTCTTGCCACCTTTAGCGTTCATTAACAGTGATTTAACAAAAATGACTTTTCTAAACCCTCAGTATTGACGGAAAAAGAGAAGTTCTGAGAACGATGTCTGTTCCCAGTCCTTGAAACACAGCAGATGGTCTTCTTCCCCCGCAGTCGTACAAACTATTCCAGAGCTTTGCTTTAACCTGGCGTAATAAAATAGGCGGCAGTTGCCCACCCCGAGGCCTTCTTACACGTGTTTTTTAGCATTTACACACTCTTTTAAACGTGAGCCGGGTGCGCGTTTGACTGACGGAAGCCACAGAGTTCAGAAGAAGCGCTTAGGTCACGTTTCATGCTAATCTCTAGGTTTCCTCACACAGTTTCGCCCCTCCTTTCCAATAGTCAAGTAGAGCACTGATTGAGACTCTCTGTAAGTACCTCTCCTCCATCAAGCCAAATAAACGCCTTCGCCTTCCACTTTCATCCTCATCCAAAGTGATTATTTACTTCATTAGCGGTTCACGGTCGTAAACTAAAAGCCTGCTAATAGAAAACCCTCTCTAGTAGAAATTTCACGTTCAGCCCGGGCTGAACACACACGACTGCATTTGTTCCTGGCTCTCGCTGTGGTGCCCTTAGGCCATTCTGTGCTGGCCGAAAAGAAAATCATATTAACGTTTGTGATAATGGCAGCAAAGATAATGTTGATGGCAGTCATGGTTGGTAGCATAGTGGTCAGCATTGTGTATTTGCGTCTGAACCGTTCTACTGACTTAAGGCCCAATGTTAACGTGGATATTGACTTGCTGATCAAGCAGTATCCTTTGCTTCTATATCTAATTGTGCCTGATAGCTTTATAGGGCACATAGGAAGAAGTCAGGAATGAACAGACTACCCAAGTTGACTTTTTGTACGCTTTTGTTTGTGGCTTTAACAGTGCTAAGCATCTTGTTTGGACAGCAAAATTAGCTGGATGCTCAATAGTATATGGCTGTGTCTGAAAGCTTAGGCAGCTGACTTGTTCCTTGCTACCTTAACAGGCAATGACTTTGCAGGCAGCATTTGTGCATGAAGGTACCTGCCGAAACTGATTTCAGACATACTTCTGAGGCAGCATAATAGTTTAATGACCTACAACAAAATAGACAGCTTTGTTGATAACTAAGCAAATGTATAATTACTACAACACTAATTTCTCCTTAAGACATTCTGAAACGTACATTTGCACACAAACTGACGACAACCTGCAACTTCCAGAGACTATTTTATTTTTTAGCTTAGCTGTCATGGACTCAAACGGTCAGAATACTTGTGTAACAGAGACCAGCTGGTAAGAGCTGCCCTCATCTAAAGAGTTGTATTAGTGACTGACGCTAGTGTTAGTTAGCCTTGTTAGTGCGTCTGCCTCCCATGCTGGTTCAAATCCCGCCAAAAGCTAGTGAGGGACGTAGAACCAGAGGGGTTACGTTGGTGCCGTGACCCGGATGGGAGTGAGGTTTAGGTGGAGTGAGTGTAACAGAGGCCAGTCGCTAAGAGCTGTGCAGGTAAAACCTCACTCCCTTGATCTCAAGAGGTGCATTAGCGACTAACGCTGGAGCAGTGTTGCCCAAACTTGGTCCTGTGGGCTAGTGTCTGGCAGAGTTTAGATTCAACTTGCCTCAACACACCTGCTGGGAAGTTTCTAGTACATCTAATAAGAGCTTGATTAGCTGGTTCAGGTTTGTCTAATTGGGGTTAGAGCAAAACTCTTCAGGACACCGGCCCTCCAGGACTGAGTTTGGGCACCTCTGCACTAGAGGCTGTGGTCTTTAGCATCCTGATTAGCATCCCTGCCTCCCAATCTGGAAATTCTGCTCGGAGTGAGTAAGGGGCGTACAACAGGAAGAGTTACATTGGTGCCATGACCCAGAAGGGAATAAGGTTTAGGGGGAATGAGTGTAACAGAGGACAGCTAGTAAGTGCTATGCCGGTAAAACCTCACTTTCCTGGTCTCAAGAAGCACACTAGCGACAGACGTTACAGCAGGGTTCACCAGCCTCAGTCCTGAAGGGCCAGTGTCCTGCAGATTTTAGCTCCATCCCTAATCAACAAGCTAACAAGCTAATCAAGGTCTTACTAGGTATACTCAAAACCTCCAGGCAGGTGTGTTGAGGCAAGTTGAAGCTAAACTGTGCAGGACACCAGCCCTCCAGGTCAGAGTTTGGTGACCTTTCTGCTAGAGGCTGCAGTCTTCAGCTAGTAAGTGCTTTGTGGGTAAAACCTCGCTACCTGATCTACAGCACTACCTGAGCACAGGGGTCAACAAACTCAGTCCCAGAAGGCCAGTGTCTTGCAGAGTTTAGCTCCAACCCTAATCAACAAGCTAATCAAGGTCTTACTAGGTATACTCGAAACTTTCAGGCAGGTGTGTTGAAGCAGTGCCTTCCGGCACTGAGTTTGTTGACCCCTGCGTTAGAGGCTGTGGTCTTTAGCGTCCTCATTAGCGTACCCGCCTCCCATGTCAGAAACACCTGTCCAAATCCCGCTCGAAGCAAGTGAGGGGAGTAGAACCGGAGGGGTTACATTGGTGCCATGACTCAGATAGGAGTGAGGTTTAGGGGAGTGAGTGTAACGGAGGCCAGCTGGTAAGAGCTGTGCAGGTAAAACCTTCTGCGCAAAGCAAGTGAGGGGAGTACAACAGAACACACATTGGTGTCATGACCCGGGTTGGAGTGAGGTTTAAGGGAGTGACTGTAACAAAGGCCAGCTAGTAAGTGCTGTGTAGGTAAACCTCACTCGCTTGATCTCAAGAAGGCATGCTATCAACAGACACTGGAGGCTATGGTCTTGAGCATCCTCCTTAGCACGCCCACCTCCCATGCCAGAAATGCCAGTTTGAATCCCCCTCAGAGTGAGTGAGCCGAGTACAGTACGAGGGGTTACATTGGTCCCGTAACCAGGATGGGAGCCAGGGTTAGGGAGATGAGGGTAACGGAGGCCAGCTAGTAAGTGCTGTGTGGGTAAAATCTCACTACTCTGATCTCAAGAGATGCACTAGCGACTGACACTAGAGGCTGTGGTCTTTAGTGTCCTTGTTACTGCACCCGCCTCCCCAGCTGGAAATGTTGGTTCGAGTACCCCTTGGAGAGACTGAAAGTGCAACAGGAGGGGTTGCATTGGTGCCGTGACGCAGATCGGAGTGAGGTTTAGGGGAGTTAGTGTAATGGAGGCCAGCTAGTAAGTGCTGTGTAGATGAATCTCACTCCCATGATTTCAAAAAGGCATGCTACCAACTGACACTGGAGACTATGGTCTTTAGCATCCCCGTTAGTGCACCCGCCTCCCATGCCAGAAATGCCAGTTCTAATTCCCGTCGAAGTAAGGGAAGTACAAGACGAGGAGTTACATTGGTGCCGGAGTGAGGTTTAAATCCAGGTTTCAAATCCTGCTTGGATCGAGTGAGGGGAGTACAACAGAATGGGTACATTGGTGCCGTGACCCAGATGGGAGTGAGCTTTGGGGGTAAGTGTAACGGAGGCTAGCTGGTAAGAGCTGTGTGGATAAAACTTCACTCCCCTGATCTCAAGAGGTGCACTAGCAACATATGCTAAAGGCTACGGTCTTTAGCATCCTCGTTAGTGTGCCCGCCTCCTATGTCGGTTCGAATCCCACCTAGCGTAAGCAATAGGAGTGCAACAAGAGGGGTTACTTTGGTGCCGTGACCTGGATGGGAGTGAGGTTTGGGGGAGTGAGTGTAACAGAGGCCAGCTAGTAAGTGCTGTGCAGGTAAAACCTCACTACCCTGATCTTAAGAGGTGCACTAGCGATAGACACTAGAGGCTGTGGTCTTTAGCATCCTGATTAGCATGCCCGCCTCTCATGATTTAAATCCCACTTGAAGCAGGTGAGGGGAATAGAACCGGAGGGGTTACGTTGGTTCTGTGACCCAGATGGGAGTGAGGTTTAAGGAGAATGAGTGTAACGGAGGCCAGCTGGTAAGACATGTGGAGATAAAACCTCACTCCCCTGATCTCAAGAGGTGCACTAGCAACGGATGTTAGAGGCTGTGGTCTTCAGCATCCTAATTAGTGTGCCCGCCTCCCATGTCGGTTTGAATCCCACTTAGCGCAAGCGATAATAGTACAACAGGAGGGGTTACTTTGGTGCCATGACCTGTGTGGAAGTGAGGTTTGGGGGAGTGGGTGTAACAGAGGCCAGCTAGTAAGTACTGTGCAGGTAAACCTCACTCCTCTGACCTCAAGGAGTATTAGCAACTGATGCTAGAGACTGTGGTGTTTGATGTCTTTGTTAGCGCCCACCTCCCATGCTTGAAACATTGATTCGAATCCTGCTTGGAGCGAGTGAGGGAACAGTTGGATATCATAGGCAGCAAAAGGTGTCTTCAGAAATTGATCAGATGACGGTATCTCAGTATACACAATTTGACACGATCATTGAATTCAGATATGCTTTGTTGCTTTCCTACCTCCGTATGCTACCTGTAGTGGCGGCGTTTTTTAGCTTTCAAACGCAGCCAATGTCAGCATCATCAGCAGCCAAACACAAACTATTCTCAGTTGCAATTGTCATTTTAAAAATACACTTTGACCTGAAACTTGAATGTGTTACACTGTTACCATTGTTAGCATTAATTGTTTTCTTCCACACCCAATTCTCTACTTTTATGAACCACTTTCATTGTGGAGAAACAGTGTGAATTTTTTTTTTTTTTTGCTACGTGAATTAGTCATAGCTAGATACCTGAATAATAACACTTTAGGTTTAATGGGACAATCTGAACGTAACTCACCCCCTTGAGTATTGGAGTCAAGGTTTTTCCAAAGTATACTTCATTTTTGACATGAACACTTAGCGTATGGGTACAAGCAAGCAAACAGCATACTCTATTTGATATCAACACTGGCACTCAACACATGCACACCAGAAAGTTTAATCCTGGTCTAGTGTCTGTGTTATTTCTCTTTATAGCAGTTTAGGAGGTATGAGTTTGCACTGAATGGATATGCATAAAAACAAAATTATACTTAGGGCTTTAGCCCCTGATGGCAGATGTGGTTACACATTAAAGGAACACTCCACTTTTTTTGCTAATAGCTTAGCATAGATCATTAAATCAAATTAACGATGCTAACGGTCTAATCTGATTCAATGATCTATGCTAAGCTATTAGCAAAAAAAGTGGAGTGTTCCTTTAAGCTTGTTGCTAGTGTACATCTATGAATGTGTTATCAGCTAATCAGCACTGCCAAAATGTCATTTGCTTGTGAGTCAAGAAAGATTACTATGTATAGCCAAGGTGTACATATTTCTAAATCACACATATTAGATGGATTGGAAACAGTTAGCTTTGCATCCTTGGTCTTATGGTGCACATTTCTGTATAATTTCTGTAAGCACTCCATATATGTGCGCACACAACATAAACTCAGTCCTTGAACTCATTCCCAGATGATTTAAATGTATCTGAGGTTAACTGAAGGTGATACCTCACTTGGTTTCCTCAAGCCAACATCAACCTCATTGTCACGCTAATGTCTTTGTCCTCTCGTTAGTCTTCCGTTCACTGTCGCTCTCATTCTACGATCTAAATTACAATCCAGTGTAGGCGTTTTAAACGCTTCTTCAATTCTTGTTCATTTTATGGTATTCTTCGAAACCAGTAGCTAGCAACAGCCCAGGAGGCTTCCTTAATCTATCACTTAATATGGAAATGAGGTCTCCTATTCATTGGTGCCTCAGTCAGCGCATTGAAACAGAAGATTTGCCGTATTGAATTTCATTTTGCAGGGGTTTCCAACAAATCCTCTTCACAAACATGGTGCGAGCGGTTATGGTACAAGGCATTCAGATTGCCTCTTCTACTGTACAGGGACTGTCTTACATCCTACCACAGCTACTGTACAGCATGTGCTCCAGGGGTATTATATAACCTCTCCTCAACCTCTGCAAGGTCAGGTTTCTCCCTTTTATCGCAAAGAAGCATTTGAAGGTGCACAATGTAAACCGTTAAAGCTTTTTTTTTGAAGTAGATACCAATATTATCTGCATTTAGTTTACATTAATTTATAGAATGCACTGCAATTTTGTCTTGTACATGATGTTTGATTCATTCGGTGGCATACTTTCCTGTCCTGAAACATAACTATGGTGAATTACATGATCATATAAGACTTCATTAATAATATATATATATATATATATATATATATATATATATATATATATCCTCTGGATGAAAAATACTTTAGGGTTCAGACAGAGCAGATGTGACATTAATTATTGATGAGTGGGAATTTATTAAATGACTTAAATATAAAATATGGGTGGTATCATGACTATCATGTCCATGACAATAATTATATTTTGCCTCTTTAGGGTTTGTTGGATTGGTTTTACATACTGTGGTGTGTATTGGTGGTTACAGGCACATGATTATGAAATATTAACTGATCTTGGCCTTCCATTTTATGTAAATTAATGTGGGTGATTTGTGCTGTTATGGATGAACGACTGTGAATATATACCACGTTAGCATTTTTCTCAGTGAATAATATAATATTACTGTGTAGATGTGTAATTTCTAAGGCACTTTTGTAATCAAACAGCATTAAAAAAATAATGGTTTCGAAAAGTCTTCTTTAGTTTCTAGCATAGAGAAAATTACCGTTGACTCAAAAAAATTCTGTCATGATTTACTCAACCCCATGTGGTATCAAACCAGTATGACTTTTTCTGTGGAAATAAATATATAAATACATATGAAAGTCAATGACAAAAAGCTGAATTATTCTTCAAAATACCTTTTTTGTGCTCCACAAAAGATTGCAGAATTGTCTATTTTGTGTGAACTGTTTCTTACAAATGTCTTTCTTTTCATTGCTTTTTGTCATTTTTGTCTTGAAATCTAAAATATTTCTCTCTTTTCTCTTGTGTTTCGATCTCAGGGTCTTCCCCAAACACGACAAAGACAAATACGGGCCTGCAGTGTAAGCATTTTAAACCCTTTTCACTCCATTTCACTAACGAAACTCCACTGGTTGTGCTCATCGTTTTAATGGAGATTAAACTGACACCACATTCTAACACGCACCGTCTGTCACTTTCTTAGTTACTATCCCAAGATCCACGGTTTCATCCCCACCCCAGAAAGCATCTCTGTGCTGGATGAATCTGAGGGATCGGCGCACGGCAAACCATCCTTGCGCAGAATCAAGGGCCGAATCCACCGCAGCAAGAGCCTGGACAGCATCGACCTGCTGGACTCCAATGTGAGTTAAAGACTGCATCCACTGCAGTAATGCTTCCGTGTGTGGGGGTGGGGAGTGTGTGTGTGTGTGTGTGTGGCGTGTTTGTGTGTCTATTCTAACGAGATTGTGCGCATGGATGTTGTGTGTCAGCACTCAGTGTGCAAATGTACATGCATTTGAAAAGCGATTCCATGGCTGTGTGTGTCGTGTGACTGTTTGTTTATGAAAATGCACATATACCAGTATGTCTGCATGGCTGCTCTAGGGAATTTCTGCAAGAGTGAACATGACATGCACAATTTTATAAGTCCACTTATTCACAATTATTGCATACATTATTAACAAACACACAGCTGGAGTCAATTCATACGTGTTTGTAAACGTGTATCAGGAGTCAATGGATATAGGATGACATCTTTTAAAGGGACAGTTCACTTAAAAATGAAAATTGTTATCATTTTCTTACCATTGTGTTATTGTAGTCTTAATTTGAGCTTAGAATACTCTTCTAGATTTTCTTCCCTTGAATGTTAATTTTTCTTTTTTTTTTTTTAGCTGAGTGTATGAGTGTACATGCTGCTCTTTTGCATACAGTGGAAGTGGATGGGGACTGACGATGTTGAGATCCAAAAAAAAACACCATGAAAGTAATCCATACAACTCCTGTGTTATATTGCATGTCTTCTGAAGCCATCTGATAGCATTTTGTGCATTAAAAAAGCATACATTTAAGTAGTTATTCATAGAAAGTCTTTGTCATCTGCCATCTACGAATGGGACGCTGTCGGAATGTTTTCAGCAAATAATGGCTTATGTTTAGGTTTATTCGTCACACAAAACTATCATATGGCTTCAGAAGACTTGGTATATCTGGCACAAGCTGTATGTGCTACTTTTTTGGTAGTTTTTTGACATTTTTAAAGCTCAACAGCCCCAGTCCCCATCCACTTCCATTGTATGGAAAATGTTCAGGTAAACTCTTACATTTGTGTTCCATACAGCTCCTGTATTATATTGCATGTCTTCTTCTGAAGCCATCTGATAGCATTGTGTGCATAAAAAAGACCGAAGTTTAAATAGTTATTCGCAAAAAGTCTTTGTCCTCTGGAGCAATGAAAGGGAACGTTTTCAGAACATTTTAAGCAAATAATGGCTTACATTTAGGTTTATTTTGCACACAAAGCTATCATTGTTTCAGAGGACTTGAAATATCTTGCACAAGTTGTATGTATTGATTAATTGGTAATTTACTGACAGTTTGAAGCTCAACAGCCCCAGTCCCCATCCACTTGCATTGTGTGGAAAACATTCTGCAAAAACACCTACATTTGTGTTCCATGAACATAACCCATACAACTTCTGTATTATATTGCATGTCCTCTGAAGCCATCTAAAAGCATTGTATGCATAAAAAAGCAGATTTAAGTAGTAGTTCAAAGAAAATCTTTGTCATCCAGTGCAATGAATAAGAACATTGTTAGAAAGTTTTCAGCAAAAAATGGCTTAAGTTTAGGTTTATTTTTCACACAAAGCTGTCATATGGTTTTAGAGGACTTGGAATATCATGCACAGGTTGTATGTACTACTTTTGGTAGTTTTTTGACATTTTTGGAGCTCAGCAGCCCCAGTCCCCATCCACTTCCACGTCCCCAACCTACATTTATGTTCCATTAACATAATCCATTGTGGGCATACAAAAGCAGAAATTTAAGTAGTTATTCAGAGAAAATATCTGTCATCTGGTGCAATGAAAAGGAATGTTGTCAGAAAGTTTTCAGTAAATAATTAAATCAGTTTAAGTTTATTCCCCACACAAAGCTACTGAATGGCTTCAGAAGACTTGTAATATCATGCTCAAGCTTTATGTACTACTTTTATGATTGTTCCTTGACTGTTTTGGAGCTCAACAACCCCAATCCCCATCCACTTCCATTGTATGGAAAACGTTCTGTTAAACACCTACATTTCAGCAAATAATGGTTTATTGCAAATTAGGTTTATTCCTCACACAAAGCTATCATATGGTTTCAAATGACTTGGAATATCATGCACAAGCTGTATGTAGCGCCATTTTTGGTAGTTTTTTGACAGTTTTGAAGCTCAACGGGCCCAGTCCCCATCCACAGTTTCTGTATTATATTGCATTTCATCTGAATCCATCTGATAGCATTGTAGGCATAAAAGACAGAAATTTAAATAGTTCATCATAAAAAATCCTTGTCACATGGCGCAATAAAGGAGAACATTGTCAGAACGTTTCCAGTAAATAATGGCTAAAGTTTAGATATATTTTCACACAAAAAAATATCATATGGCTTCAGATGACCTGAAATATCATGCTCAAGCTGTACGGTACTACATCATTGGTAGATTTTTGACCGTTTTGAAGCTAAACAGCCCCAGTCCCCATCCACTCCCATTATATGGGAAACAGTTCTGCTTAACATGTAGACCTATTCCATGAAAGTAATCCATACAGTTTCTGTATTATATTGAACCTATCTGCTAGCATTGTGTGCATAAAAAAGACAGAAATTTAAGTAGTTATTCCCAGAAATTTTTTTTCATCTGAGCGTTATCGAAACGTTTTCATCAAATAATGGCTTAAGTTTAGATTTATTTTCACACAAAGTTATCATATTGCTTCAGAGGACTTGGAATATCATGCTCAAGTTGTATATACACATTTTTGGTAGTTTTTGGACAGTTTTAGAGCTCAACAGCCCCAGTCCCCATCCACTTCCACTGTATGGGAAACGCAAGCCTGTGTATTCCATTCCATTTTACAGTGTGTCTTCTAAAGCCATCTTGGTAGCATTGTGTGCATTAAAAGCAGAAATTTAAGCAGTTATTCACAGAAAATCATTGCCATCTTTGTCATTTTTGAAGCTAAACAGCCTCAGTCCCCATCCACTTCCACTGTATAGAAAACCTTTTACTAAACACCTACATTTGTGTTCCATAAACGCAATACATACAACTTCTGTATTATATTGCATGTCCTCTAATGCCATCTAAGAGCACTGTGTGAATAAAAAAAAGCAGAAATTTAATTGGTTATTCACAGAAAATCCTTCATCTGTTGATACAAATGGGAACAATATCAGAACGTTTTCAGCAAATAATGGCTCACGTTTAGGTTTATTCCTCACACAAGCTATCATAGAAGCTTATGTGAGGAATAATCGTACTTGGATAATCGTACACAAGTTGTATGTATTGGTTTTCTGGTACTTTTTTGACATTTTTGGAGCTCAACAGCCCCAGTCCCCACCCACTTCCATTGTATTGAAAACGCTTTGCGAAACACCTACATTTGTGCTCCATGAAAGTAATCCATACAACTCCTGTATTATATTGCATGTCTTCTGAAGCCATCTGATAGCACTGCATGCATAAAAAAGCAGAAATTGAAGAAGTTATTCACAGAAAATCTTTTTCATTTTTGGAGCTCAAATGCCCCAGTCCCCATCCACTTATATTGTGTGGGAACAGTTCTGCTAAACACCTACATTTCTGTTCCATAAGGTTGATTAAATGATGAAAGAATTGTCATTTTGTGAGTGAACTATTCCTTGCAAGCCGTGTATTTATGCCAACTCTCGTCCAACAAATCTCGAATCTAAAATTCTTTTTAAAATTACATCTCCCACCATGAATGTTACATGAGTCTGTCATGTTCGCCCCACGCAGACTGTCTGAATGCCTCATGGATACTTCATGGGCTCATCCTTAATGCAACACCTTACTGAATCTGATTCCTGCACTGGGATACCCCGGAGTGGGTTTCCGTTTGTATATAAAACACCTGGGATTAGAAGTACGCCAGGATGTCTCACAAATTGCTTTGCCTCCTCAGAGGAAATGCACTCTAACATGATTATTATTCTAATGAGCTTTGAGTGGGACTTCCATGAATAAATTCCACTTGTTTGAGTCTCTCGCACTTCGCAATTATGGATGAAATTATGTCTTTCTGGTTGAACAGGATTTTTCTAAAGGGAAAATCTCAGTTGTCGGATGTTTTTTTCCAGTTCATTATAAAAACGCTTCTTGTGGATACTGTTTAAATAGGGTTGTTTGTACTTGAAACTCATTTCTGGTGCTAAACATGTGGGAGTTAATGATGAATATCATCTTAGCCTCTCAGATTTGTCAGTTACATAATGTTATCATGCAATTAGTTAACTCAGATTTTACATTATGCATTCACTGATGTCTTAATGACCCAAGTTGTTTTGTCGCTGCATATCATTTAATTCAATCAAATCCGGACCTGTATTGTCCCTAAGAATATGCTGTCTAGGTAGGCAGCTTGTTAGGTTTTGAAACACAGCCTGGATGTTGATATCACAGCGACACAGAAGCCTCTTGAGCGATTGACAGGCTAAAGGCTGCCGGGTTAGTTCAGTGCCAAGTGACTGAGCAAATGTGCTTTTCGACAAAGCTTCCTCCACAAAGGCTGTCGGCTTTAGTGAAGTGAGTTAGAACCGGTTCATTAAACCCCTTTAAAATGCTGTTGCTCTGCCTGTGCTTAAAATATCTGGCCTTTCCAGAACATCTCAGTGAAATAGGGGGGTATCACCGTCCAGGTCCGTGCTCTTTAATACTGTACATATTTCTCTCTTAACAGAACACACACACACACATACACAGGCTAGAGGAAAGTTGCTGACTGTGCTCGAATGCCAACCGCAGCTGATGAGAGTAACGTTCCGGCACACAGTGAGTGATGATGCCGCAGCAACGCTTGAGTGAAGACCTCTCTACTGCTGCCACTCGCTCTACTGAAAGACAGAACAGAGAAAAACACACAGAGCCACCCACTGCAGAGACAGCAGGGTTAGCCACTGATGCTAATAAAGAAAACTCGCTGCCAGAATACTAAGGTGTCGAGTTTGATTGCTAAGGTGTCACATGAGTGGTGGTTTAGTGGCCCAAAAACAGTCCACAATGATGCCATACAAAATTGTTACACCTAAATGATTTGAAAAGCACATAATTTGAGTAATTATTCATTGATCATATGGTGCAAGGTGAGCTATGCACAGTGTCTCTCAGTCATAATAACGTTAGAATAATAAGTTACAATCATTTTCAATAAATTTGCATTCACTGTTAAAAAAGCATCTTAAACCATCCTAAGATTTGGTGGTTTTAAAGGAGAAGTCCACTTCCAGAATAACAATTTACAGATAATGGACTCGCCCCTTGTCATCCAAGATGTTCATGTCTTTTTTTCTTCAGTCGTAATGAAATTGTTTCTTTTTAGGATTTTTCTCCATATAATGGACTTTAATGGTGCCCTGAGTTTGAACTTACAAAATGCAGTTTAAATGCGGCTTCAAACGATCCCCAGTACGGTTGTAAACGATCCCGCCGAGGAAGAAGGGTCTTATCTAGCAAAACGATTGGTTGTTTTCATTAAAAAAATACAATTTAAATACTTTTAAATCTCAAACGCTCGTCTTGTCTTGCTCTCCCTGAACTCTGTGTATTCTGCTTCAAGACAGTTAGGGTATGTCGAAAAACTCCAATCATATTTTCTCCCTCAACTTCTAAAATCATTTCAAAATCATCCTACATCGCTGCAGAAGTACCGACACAGTCTTTGCAAAGTGAATATTCTATGAAGATCAAACACCTTTAACAAAAAAAGGTAAAACAGCAATATAGGACGATTTTGAAGTTGAGGGAGAACATGAGATTTTCGACATACCCTAACTGTCATGAACTGGAAAAAACAGAGGTCAGGAAAAGTACGACAAGACGAGCGTTTGACATTAAAAAGTATATAAATTGTATTATTTTTATGAAAATAACAGATCGTTTCGCTAGATAAGACCCTTCTTCCTCAGCTGGGATCGTTTACAACTGCATTTGGGATCATTTGAAGCCGCATTTAAACTGCATTTTGAAAGTTCAAACTCGGGGCACCATATCAGTCCATTATATGGAGAAAAATCCTGAAATGTTTTCCTCAAAAAATATAATTTCTTTACAGCTGAAGAAAGAAAGACATGAACATCTTGGATGACAAGGGAGAGTACATTTTCTGTAAATTGTTGTTCTGGAAGTGGACTTCTGCTTTAACTGGTTCTAGCTGGTCTTAGCTAACATCTTGTGTCAGCAATTTTCAGCTGGTCAGGCTAGGAAACAAATTGGATGCCCAGATAAATAACAGGCTGGAAAACCAGCTAAAACTAGTTAAGACCAGCAAACCATCTTAGGCTGGTTTAAGGTTTTTTTTCTGCAGTGTTGCTGAATCTACGGAGCCCCTAAAGGGAAATGGTGATGAAAAAAGTAAAAAGTAGAAAAAGTAATGTTTCAATACTTTTGTGTTGTCTTGCAAAGCTTTTGCGTTCCCCCAAGATACTTTGCATTCGCTTGCAACACTTTTACATTTCCGAAAAATACTGTTTTTCTCGCAAAATTTTTGTGTTGCCTTGAGAAATCGCTCGCAGAAAACTTTGTAATCTACCCAAAAACATTGCACTTGCATGGAAAACTTTTGTCTTCCTCTGAGAAATGCTGATTTTCTCTGAGAAATTTTGATTGCAGATTTTAGTATTCCCTTTTGAAAAAGCATCTAAAACCAGCCTAGAATGGTTTGGTGGTCTTAGCTGGTTTTAGCTGGTCTCACATCTTGTGTCAGCAATTTTCAGCTAGCCAGGCTAGGAGACAAGCTGGAATGCCAGATAAATAACAGGTTGGAAAAACTGCTAAAACCAGTTAGGACCAGCAAACCATCTTAGACTGGTTTAAGCGTTTCTTTTCTGCTGCATTGCCAAATCTACAGAGCCCTTAAAGGGAAATGGTGCTGAAAAATTAAACAAGGGGAAAAAAATAATATTTTAATACTTTTGTGTTGTCTTGCAAAGCTTTTGCATTCCCCCAAGATGCTTTGCATATGCTTGCAACACTTTTACACTTCCAAAAAATATTGTTTGCTCGCAAATTTCTCGCATTCCCTTAAAAAATTTGCATTTGATAGTTGCCTTAGCAAGCACCGCTAATGAGACTGTTGGTGTGTAATAAAAGCATAAAGGGGACAAAATATGTGGATGAAATAGCTTTTAAAATCTCCTAATTTTGATCGCAGATTTTTGCATTCCTTGTTGAAAAAGAATCTTAAACCATCTTAAGAAATTTGGTGGTCTTAACTGGTTCTGGCTGGTCTTAGCTAACATCAGGCTGGAAAACCAGCTAAAACTAGTTAAGACCAGCAAACCATCTTAGGCTGGTTTAAGGGTTTATTTCTGCACTGTTGCTGAATCTATGGAGCCCCTAAAGGGAAATGGTGATGAAAAAAGTAAAAAGTAGAAAAAGTACTTCTTTCAGTACTTTCAGTACTTTTGTGTTGTCTTGCAAAGATTTTGTGTTCCCCCAAGATACTTTGCATTCGCTTGCAACACTTTTACATTTCCAAAAAATATTGTTTCCTCATGAAATTTTAGAGTTCCCTTAAAAAATCGCTAGGAGAGGCTAGGAGACAAGTTGGATGGCCAGATAAATAGCCGGTAGGAAAACCAGCTAAAACCAGTTAAGACCAGCAAGCCAGCTTAGGTTGGATTAAGCTGTTTTTTTCAGCAGCTTTGCAGAATCTACAGAGGCCTTTAAAAAACTTTGTATTCATCTGCAACACTTTTGCGTTCTTCTGAGAAACTTTAATTTGCTCGCAACATTTTTGCCTTCCCGAGAAGCATTGTGTTCGCTCGCAAAAATTCCCCTAAGAAATTTTACGTTCACTTGCAAAAAACTTTGCAATCCCCCAAAAACATTGCGCTTGCATGCAAAACTTTTGACTTCCTCTGAGAAATGTTGAGTTTGCTGGAGAAAATTTCACATTACCTGAGAAACTTTGTGTTCGCTCACAAAACTTTTGCATTCCCCTTCAAAAAAATAGCGTTTGCCTAAAAAACACTTTCCTCTGAAAAAAACTCAAAACTGCTCACGACACTTTTGCATTCCCCTAAATCTGTTTAACACAAAACGTTTGGGTTTCCTTGAGAAATTTTGCGTTCGCTTGCAAAAAACTTCACAATCCCCCAAGAAACTTTGCACTTGCAATGTGTCTTCCTCTAAAAAATGTTGAGTTTGCTAGAGATACAGCATTCCCTGAGAAACTTTGTGTTCATTCACAAAATGTGTGCGTTCCCCTAAGAAACGCTGTATTTGTTTGCAATACTTTTGCGTTTCTCCAAAAAACTTTGGGTTTGCTCACAACAATTTTACCTTCCTGAGAAACGTAGTGTTCTCTCACAAAAACTCTCCTTGTTGTTAGGGTTGGAGTTAGAGACATTTTGTGTTCACTCACACAAAACTTTATAATCCCCCAAGAAACATTGCGCTTGCACGCAAACTTTTGCCTTCCTCTGAGAAATGCTGAGTTTCTCTGAGAAATTTTGATTGCAGTATTCCCTGTTG
This sequence comes from Cirrhinus mrigala, assembly GCA_036247105.1. Classification (NCBI taxonomy): domain Eukaryota; kingdom Metazoa; phylum Chordata; class Actinopteri; order Cypriniformes; family Cyprinidae; genus Cirrhinus; species Cirrhinus mrigala. Next base: position 7,753,790 of record CM070031.1, read on the forward strand.
AAAAAGTATTGTAAACCAGCCTAGAATGGTTTGGTGGTCTTAGCTGGTTTTAGCTGGTCTTAGCTCCGAACTTATATCAGTTATTATTATAACTTTGTATTTGTTCGCAACACTTTTGGATTTCTCTGAGAAACTTTGCGTTTGCTCGCAACATTTTTGCCTTCTCGAGAAACACTTTGTTCGCTCATAAAAATTCTCCTTGTGTTCCCCTGAAAAATTTTGTGTTTCCACGCAAAAAACTTTGTAATCCCCCAAGACATTTTGCGTTTGCTTGCAAAACTCTTGCCTTCCTCTGAGAAATGTTGATTACAAAAATTTGTAATCCTGTAAGTAACATTACGTCCACAATCAAAACATTAGCCATCCTCTGAGAAATGTTGAGTTTGCTGGAGAAACTTTAACATTCTTTGAAAAACTTTGCGTTCTCTCACAAAATTTTTTGCATTCCCTTAGGAAACTTTGCGTTTGCTTGCAAAATATTTGCCTTTGTTCGCAAAAACTTAATAATCCCCCAAGAAACACTGCATTCATATGCAAAACCTTTGCCTTTCTTCTGAAAAAACGTTAAGTTCAATAGAGAAATTTTCGCACTCCATGAGAAATTTTGTTCATGCACAAATCTTTTGCATTCCCCTAAGAAATTTTGCATTTTGCAATAGTTTTGCATTCCCGAAAAACATTGTTTTTGCTCACAAAAATTCCCCGTTTTTTTTTTTTTTTTTTTTTGTTTGTTTGCAAAAAACGTTGCAATCCCCCAAGAAACATTGCGCTTCCACTGAAAACTTTTGCCATCCTCTAAGAAATGCTGAGCTTGCTGGAGAAACTTTCACATTCCCTGAGAAACATTGTGTTCGCTCACAAAAGTTTTGCATTCCCCCAAGAAACTTTGTGTTTGCTCACAACACTTTTGCATTCCCCTGAGAAATTTTGCATTCGCTTGCAAAATGTTTGCGTTCCTTTGAGAAACTTTACATTTGCTCGCAACACTTTCACGTTTCCCTGAGAAATTTTGTGTTTGCTTGCAAAAAACGTAATAATCCCCCAAGAAACATTGTGTTTGCATGCAAAACTTTTGCCTTTCTTGGAGAAATGTTGAGTTTGCTGGAGAAACTTTCACATTCCTTGAGAAACTTCATCTCGTCAGTGCCAAAAAACTTTGCATTCACTCACAAAATATTTGTGCTCCTCTGAGAAACCGCACAAAACCTTTGCATTGCCCTGAGAAACTGCATTCGCTCGCAAGACTTAAAAAAAATTGTATGGAATTTGAATTGTATGGAAAAAATATGAGATGGGAGGAAACACTATATTTAAGTTTCTTGGGGGAACGAAATTCTTTTGTAAGAGAACAAGCAAAATATGTAATTTCCCCTTCCATCTTATATGTTTTTCCATCACCATTTCCCCTTCAAGACTAAAGAGTAAGAACAATTGAAATATTATCATGGAAAACAAAATCAGCATTTTTTAATTATTATTTTTTAAATTACTACTCTTTCTTTAAGTTATACAGGATGAGCAGAAAATGTAAGGATCTTGTCAGTCTGTAATTTGGTTGTGAAATGAAAATACATAATATTGTGCAGAATAAGCTGTGTTTGAAGCATTCATAACACTGATGTTTTGATTTTTAGTTATGCATGTGCATGCAATAAAACTGGAGCGATTGAAGTCACGGCGTTTGGCAGAGCGCCCACTCCTGCTGTCATTTGTGTTGGCGAGTGCCGGTCTCTTTCTCATGGAGAGCATGAATCAGTTGTTAGTGCATAGGTTGCAGAAAACCGCACAGCAGAGAAAGAGAGAGAGGGCAAAGGAGAAATGCAGCACCGTGAAATGCATCACATAACTCTGGTCAAGCGAGACTCTCTCTCTCTTCCAATCATTCGTTCTATCCATCTCTTCATCTCATGAACGGCCTCCTTCCTCTCCTTTTTGCCGATATCAGCTCTCCGCCTCTCATCTCCATTCAATCACTTCATTCACTTTTTTTTCATTTCACCTTGAAAGCCAATATTAAAGGCACAGGAGCAGAAATTATTATAGGACGTAAATTGATATCACTACCGTTTTGCTGCGCTTCAGTAACCCCTCCGAGGCTTTCCACGCCTTTTTAGGGTAATTGTAAAACACATTAAGCCATTTTTGCAGTGCATATTCATTCATTCTCCCGATTTTGCATGAACAAGAGGGTTATATCTTTATAAAACGGTAGTTTACACAAAAAATGTATTCTTCTAATTATTGACTCACCCACATTCCGTTTCAAATCTCTGTGACTGTATTTCTTTGAAAAAATTTTGGAAAAATGTCCTGACCACTGTTTTTCATAGAATGATTGGGGACTGGGACTGCAAAAATGACAAAAACCAATGTCATCAGTCATGTTTCAATGTGTTTAATAAGTATGTTTGTCTTATATTACTAAGGCTGTATGTTTTTGTCTTTTTTAATCATAAAGAAGCCTTTTTTTTGTCCTGTTTCCACCCTGTATTTCCACCTCTTTACATTAGCAAATATAGATGAAAAACACAATATATGAAAATATTTCTATATATTTAGATTTTATTTGTTATAATGTGTTATTTAAAGGCCTTGAAACTGCATCCCCAGATTGTGCGTCAACCCTGTTACTATCCAAATGTGCCTTTTTAAATTAATTAAGTTTCATAAATTGAAAGGTACATCATCATCATTTTAAGACGTAAAACTTTCAAGGTTTGTCGGTAGCAACAATCTTAAAATGTCAACCCTGTTACCTTGATTTTGTATAGAAAGCATCTGATAATTAAAAAATGTGAATATTTGTAGAAATGTCAGCATTAAATTCTTTTTCTAATAAACACCTTGTAATTTCATGACTTTGTAAATAAATAAATGAATAAATAAATGTAATCTCAAAGTAAACGTAAAACTCAACCCTGTTACCTTTCTGAGAATATTGTTATATCCAGCGTATATTAAAATGTTTGAATTTAAATTGATTTGTGTCATCTCAAGGTAAATACGTTTTAATTTATGTTCAGACATAATTATGTCCTCACAAAAGTAACAGGGTTGACACTTACAGTAAACGCATTTTCTGACAGAATGTATGAAATTTTAAAAATGTTTATTCACTGTGTGCTTTGTGTGTCTGTGTGTGTTCTGGGATGTGTGGTTAAAAGCTTTGTCATAATGACATTATCACTTAACAAAGTAAAGCTTTTAAGGATAAGCTGACTTGTTCTTTTCCGTCAACCCTGTTACCTTGATTTTATATGGTAAACATCTGATAATTGGATAAGTGGATATTTGCAAAAACATCAGTTTTAAATTCTCTTTCCAGTATTACAGTTTAGCTTCATAATACCTAGAATATAGCGCACAAATTGTATAAAACACTTTTATGGTCCTTTTGAAGCTTGACAGTCCCAGTCTCCATTTACTTTCATTATATGAAAATCAGTGGTCAAGGTATAAGGCCGCAAATTCACAAAATGATCATAAATGTTTAATAAAAGTAGACAATTTGATACTGTATTTTTATTTTTGGAAAAGGTTTTTGATGTATTTTGACATTTTATTTGTGTGCGCGATATGAGGTATTGATCGTGTATTTGAGTTTTTTTAGCTTGAGTTTTTGAGGTTTATTTTGTGTTTGTTCATTTTGATGAGGTATTACAGTTTTGGAAGGTTTTAGATTATTTTATTTAATACTTTTTTATAATATAATTTTTTTTTCTTGAGGTTTTGACAGATTTTCTTAACTATTTCATATATACCTGTTACTACTAGACAGGTAAAAACAAAACAAACAAGTTGGTCTTTCAAAGTCATACAACATTCAAATATGACGCCATTAGGTATATAGCTTCAGGTCATTTTTTTGTGACCTGTACCTTTAAATTTGCTTGCTACTGTAGTTGTTACAGTCATAATCCCAAAAACATGATTACAGAAGGACACGTACGTGATATATTTTTCACGCAGCATTTTTCTGGCTCTCTCAGCTGTTCTGCAGTGTGAAAAACCGTTTTGCTGCAAAAGCCATGTGGAGGAAGCTGCAAACAACGCTAATGCTAATCTTTAATCCAAGAAGTGTTATTGAATCCAGAATGATTTTTCTAATTACTCTGCTCCATCGCTAACCTACTGCTCACAGGAACTGATGTGAAATTTAGTATATCTTAATCAGTTACATGCTAATCTGTTGTTAGCATGCTAATCTGGCTTTTTATAACTAAAAAACATATAGACACACATTTAGGCTGCAGTATATGAAGAGGATCGCTCGCTGTCCTCGCCAAAAAACACCAGCGTAAGCACTTAGTGCCCTGCTCAGTGTGGCAAAAGTGCTGCAGCTGCAGTTGCAGCGGAGACTAGACTGCAGTTGAATTAACCGATCTGCATATTCAGAGATCTATGTGAGGGACAGAGAGAGTGAGATGGGCTGAAAAAGCTAAGACAGGAATTGGTTACAGAGTTGTCCCAGCACATAAGAGGCAAGGAGAGGGGGCTATCCTTGAATGAGGTGCGTACGGTGTGGAGGGGGTGGATGCAGGGGCTGAAAAGAGACAAAGAGGAGGAGGAGCAGGATGGAGGGAAGGAGGGAGGGAGGGAGGTATCTCACCTATATGTCATGGAGACAGCGAGAGGAGGTGAACGGGAGAGGAATGAGTACGGGAGGTGGTTTTTTTTCCTTTGAATTGGGGTGTCGTTACCTTGAGTGTTGCTGGAAGCTGAACACTATGGCGAGAGGGTCCCTAGAGCATGATGGGATGGAGAGAGAGAACATTTTGTTCTGTGCGGCATTAGAACAGTGCTGTGCGTCTGCATATGTATAGAGAGTGTTTGTTACGTTTGATCAGTGAAAGATGAGATGGAGTGTGTTTATTTTGTGTCATGGGGGCATTCTATAAAACAGGTGCTGTTTGTGCTTCTCATATACTTGTGTGTAAAAATGACTAACAATTAAAATGGTAATACTAGGCCTATATGTTTCCACCCTGTATTTTCATCTACTTAATCTATAGTAGCAAATATAGATGAAATCATAGTATATGAAAATATTTATGCTGTAAATGTATTTAGATTTTAATTAAAACCCTTGAACAGGCATCCTCAGGTTGTGTTTCAACCCTGTTACCATCAGAATTTGCCCTTTTTAAAGTAATGAACTGTGTTATAAATTGAATCATCATTACATCATCATCTTTTCAAGATATAAATCTTGAGATGTCCTCTTTTTTTATATATTTTTTTTAGTTTGTTGGTAAGAAACAATTTTAAAATGTCTTAAATTGCCAACCCTGTTACCTAGATTTTGTATCCAAAAATGTGATAATTGAACAGTGAATATTTGTAGAAATGTCAGGATTAAATTCTCTGTTTAATAAATAGCCTGTAGTTCAATGACCTTGTAAAATAAATAAATAAACTCATGTAATCTCAAATGAAACTACAAAACTGTCAACACTGTTGCCATCAAAATGTGTGGGGATTTTTTATTAGTAATGAACGGTTTGAAAATTACATCATCATCATTTCAAGACAAAAACCTTTCAAGGACAAGTTGAGGTGTCCTTTTTTAATCACTTTTTTTATTTGAAGTTTGTTGGTAGGAAACAATCTTAGAATGTCAACCCTGTTATCTTGATTTTGGATAGCAAACATCTGATAATTGAAAAGTGAATATTTGTAGAAATGTCAGCATTAAATTCTCTTTTTAAATATTGTGTTGTAGTTTACTGACATTGTAAAATAAATGAATTAAATAAAAATAAAATAAATAAAAATGCTATTTCAAATTAAACTGTAAAACTGTCAACCTTGTTACCATCAAAATCTGCCCTTTTTAAAGTAATGAATGGTTTCATTAAAAAATTACATCATCATCATCATTTCAAAAACAGTGTAGAAAATGCCAGCATTAAATTTTCTTTCTAATAAACACCTCCTAGTTCTATTAAATTGTAAAGCTGTTAACCCCATTACCTTTCTGAAAACATAGTTATAATGTATGAATTCAAACTGAGTTGTCATCTCAAGCTAAATTAATTTAAGTTCATACTGAGACATAATTATGTGCTTAGAAAAGTAACAGGGTTGACACTTAACATGTAAACACATTTTCTGAGAGGCTGTAAAAATTTTACAGTTTTTACTTTTTTTTACAATTTTACGAAGTGTCCTTTTTTATCAAGTTTGTCAGTAGCCAACAATCTTAATGTGTCAACCCTGTTACTTTGATTTGATATAGCAAAAATCTCATCATTAAAAATATACTTGAAGAAACATCAGAATTAAATGCTCTTTACTGTATTTAAATGCTGTGAATAAACATGTAATCTCAAATTTAACTGTATCACTGCCAACCCTGTTACTTTTCTGAGAAGATAATTGTCCTAACATATAACGTACTAATTTATATTGCGCAGTATGAAGCTGATTCCTTTTAACTTATGCTGAGACATAATTATGTGCTCAGAAAAGTAACAGGGTTGAGAGGCAGAATAAAATATTACAAAAGTTCACTTTAAAAATCACAATTAAAAACTGGAAATGACATCTGTGTTATTGATTTAGCCCATCGCTGGTGTAATATTTCTATCCTAGCTTACAGTGGTTTCTCGTAAGACACGAGACCAGACACGGTGACCCTGAATGTGCTTGAATGTGCATTTCACAGCGTATATGTTTGCAGAAATTGTATGTTAGGGGACATTTGTAATGTGCTTATAGCGTATATAGGCCTCCCTGCTGTGAAAACCCATTTACTGTGAAAACCCATTTAAATTGCTGTGTGCTTTTTTATCACAGGTTGTTCAGTAGAAGACAATCCCAAAATGTCAACCCTGTTACTTTGAATTTATATAACAAATATCTAATAATTAAAAATTGGATATTTGTAGAAATAACAGCATTAAATTGTCTTTCTAATAAACAAACATGTTGTAGTTGTATTTGTGATATGTTGTAGTTGTCAACCCTGTTACCTTTCTAAGAACGTTATCCGAACATACTATATATTATACTATATATTATACATAGCTGTATGATTTCAAGCTAAATGTATTTTAGTTTATATTCAAACATAATTATGTCCTCAGAAAAGTAACAGGGTTGATGGTTAAGACATTATCTGACCGCCTGTATTAAATTTTACAAATGTTTACTTTAAAATGACCATTTCAAGGTAGATTTACCCCACTGCTAATGTATACAACCATCCTATCGGGTGTGTCTGTGTGTATTCTGATAAGTGAGTAAATATCAGACACGGTGGCCCTGAACATGCTTAAATGTGCATTTCAGAGTGTACATGTGTACAGAAATGGTATGTTAGGGAACATTTGTAATAGCACATATAGGCCTCCCTACTGTGAAAACCCATTTACAGAAGTGTGCAGTGTATATGTGTTCTGTGATGTGTGGTGATTGGATGTCCGTATGTTCGATGGGAGTATGCAGTACTGCATTAATGTGTTTCTGGTGGTGGTGTGTCATTGTTGTGTGTGTGTGTGTATGCATGTGCATTAGGATGGTTGGTTTATCAGAGCCACAGGGGCCCCGCTGAGAGCGATCCAGCTGTCAGGTCAGAGTCGGAAAATCAGGAGGTCCATGTGATCACGTGTGCCCCCTCAAGCCTTCACAAACCTTGACATATGGAGCAGCACTTTAAGAATCCAGTCTGGAGATATTATGCAAACTTCTAGTAACAGACACACATGCTTAGTATTGCCGTTATGAAATGTTATATCATCTTTGCTGTGTGGTCATTGTTTTTAATGACCTGTGGTTGCTCTTCTTATTAAAACAACACCTGTAGGAATTTAAGTGAACTGAATACATGTCCCTATGAAAAATGACTGACACAAGTGAAAAATAATGACCAAAATGGCTCAAAAAATGAGAAGCTAGTTTTGGAAAAAAGCATTTTGGCATCAGTGTTTTTAAGAGGTTTATTGGTGATAGAATTCCTTGTTTGTTTTTATTCTAAGATATAGCCTGCAGTCTGACAGCTCTTTAATAGGATCTTGCTGACTCCACCGTCAGTACATATTTATGTCACCTTCAATCCGTATTGGCCTATTTTACATCAACTATTAGGATTATGTAATGCGTAAATGGCTGTGGTAAAAGCAACTCATGGCTTTGTGTAGTTGAAGTTCACACTAGCAGTTTCAGAGAAACTATCAAGTGAATTTTCAGTGTCAGTAATGTCATGGCACAAGGTTGCCTGTAAGATTTATACATCGTGAGGTTATTCATTATTTATGGACGATTCGGCGTCTGTCACGTGACATTAAGAACGGCATCTGAGGTAAGCTTGTGTTTATGATTTCTAGATGTATCGTTTTTTATTATCTAATTTGTTATCAAAGATAGCGTATGTGAACTCTTGGGTGTTTGGATATTGAAGGAGTTTAACGTTCAAATGAACAAACGACTTAAACAGAGCTCATTTTGCTGAACAATCGAGCGAGTCAATGAAACGATCATCAAACGGTAAATTCTTAGGTTTAAAGTTGATTAAACATGAAAAATGTCTCATACAGAACTTCCCGATTTCAAATAAAATAGACCATATAACACTGAGAAATAGCGCTGGGAAATCCGATTCATTTTAGTGAATCAGTTCGTTTAAAAAGCGATTCACCGAGTTATCATTCAAAGATGTTACCTGAAGTTCCCACGCAAGACATCACGTGTCATTTTTGTTGTAAATTTGTTGTTTTGTTATTCCCAAACAAAGTTTTCCGTTAAATCTGAGTGATTCACGAAAGATCTGCGAGTTGATTCGACTGAATCGTTTAAAAGAATCGGTTCAAATGAACGATTCATTCGCAAATCGGACATTACGGCGGTGGACACGTTAGTCAGCTAGTTTGCAGGTCAACAACATTTCAAGGAGAGAGGTAATTAGGTTTTATTGATGCTGAAGGATCTTATTGACACCACTGTTTATCTATATTCGCCTCCCTTTGTGGCAGCGAGTGAGTCATTTGCAGAAAGCGCTACTGCAGTAGAATTCATCTAAATAACAGGAATAATTTTGTTGAGAAAATACATGTTTCTTGCCAAATACATCAGCCTGTGTTCTGTAAGGACACATTCAAATGAATAAAACAAACGAAATCAATTTGTTAAAGCCAATTCTGCTCCTCAGAGTTTTAAGTGTTTTATTTCAGGTCTTCAGATTCCTTTTAAACAACACATTGCTTTGTCGACAATCAATTTCAGTTAATAGGAAAAGGGAGAGAATTGATTCCTGATGATAAAATCTAGAGATCCAATCCTTGTCCTCCAGGTTTGCTAGAGCGGCACTTGTGAAGGTCATCTGCTTCCAGTTATCTGTCTCTCATAAAGGCATGCTTCACATATATTACAATATAAGGAGGAAAAAATATGTTTTTAAAAAAACAGAAGAAATAAGAAATAAATACATGAGGAAATACAAATGATAAATACACTTGTTAAATCTCACTGAGGAAAAAATAAGAAATAATAATAATAATAATAATAATATTTTTTATATTATTATATTATTTATATTATTATTAATAGTTTTGCGGGTTTCATTTTCCCATAAAATAAAATGAAATAAATAAATAAAACATTGACATTACTGAAATAAATATATTTATACAAATTATGAATATATTAGTTAAATCTCACTAAGGGGAAAAAAATTATACATTCTTAATAATTTTTTTTTACATGGAAATGTGACTGATAAATAAAAAAATATATATAAATTGTTTTATGTTTTCATAAAAAGCTTTCGTTATTAAGTTGATTTTACTTAAATAAATAAATAAAACCATAGGGGAAAAAAACATTTAAATTACTTAAGAAATAAATAACTGAAACAAAATAAACATTGACATTAACTGAAATAAAAAAATGTAAGCTTATTTATACAAATGATAAATAAATTAGTTAAATCTCACTGAGGAAAAAAAAGAAATTATACATTCTTAATAACATTTTTACATGTATATGTGACTGATAAATAAAATATATATATAATTTGTTTTGTTTTTAACATGAATTTATGAATTTACATAAACACATTTATGTAATATGTTATACATGTAATACATCTGTATATGTTAGTGTTTGTATTCATTTATTTTATTTTATTTTTGAAGGTTTCATTCCCCAAAAATTCATTGAAAAAATTCATACAAAGCTTTAGTTGTTAAGTTAATATTAAGTAAAAAAAATAAAAATAAAAATAAAACCATAGGGGAAAAAATTCCATTGCTTAAAAAAAAGTCGCATGCGTGACTGAACGAATCACTTCCCGAGACGACTCATTCTTCTCCAGACACATTAAAGATTCGTTCAAACGACCCACCACTAATTCGTAGCATCGTGAACGCACATCCCAAAGCCTGTGCTACACGGGCTCTTGTGCTTAAAAAGTATACAAATTTTTATTTTTCGAAAAAAAAAAAAAAAAAAGACACATTGTTTCACTAGATAAGAACGTTCTTCCATGGCAGAGATCGTTTAGAGCCCTTTGAAGCTGCATTTAAACTACATTTTGGAAGTTCAAAATCAGGGCACCAATGAAGTCCATTACATGGAGAAAAAATCCAGAAAACATTTCCTCAAAAACCATAATTTCTTTACGACTGAAGACAGAAAGACATGAACATCTTGGATGACAAGGAGGTGAGTAAATTATCTGTAAATTGTTGTTCTGGAAGTGGACTTCTCCTTTAATTAAATATATAAAAATGTAAGCTTATTTCAGTAATTTCAAATTAAACTAAAACTAAATAACAACTAAAAAAGAAAACAAAAGACAAATAAAAAAAATTAAATAAAAACAAAATCTAAAATAAAAACAAATCAAAAAAACAAAAACAACAAAAAACCTAAAAACTAAAAAAAATATAAAACTGAAATCAATAAAATAAAATTCAAAATAATAGCAAAACCTATGCAAGTACATGAATTATCCTAAAATGACACCGGCTGTTAGGAATGACTGTGTTTGCCAGTTTCCCACATGCTCTCTGGTGAAATACGGGGTCAGCTGTAAATCCCAGTGACGATATTGGCATCCATGCTGGATTTATGACTAAAGGATTCTGGAATCCAAGCCCAGTTTAGGGCCAGAAGATCAGCTGGGTTTCAGTCATCGACACGTCTCTGTGGCTCAGGTGTGAATGCTTTGCAAAGGCATCCTAGACCGGACCACAAAAGTCAAACCAAGCTTGTGTGCTTGTGTTTTGAAGAAACTAAATCAATCAGAAATCTCAGATGACTCATGCTATTGATCTATTATTGATCAGCCATCAGAACGGAGCACAATCTGATTCAAATTAAAACGCAAACGAATCTCAGACATTGCTGTTTTTAATTTCTCAGGTATATCGCTCCGAGTCCCTGTTTTACAGGTGAAGTACGGTACATCAGTAGCGATCTGCTAGCGACAGTTGGATTTGATGAGTAGATTTTGGTGAGCGTTCAGCTAAACATTTACTACTGACCCCCCACCAGTCCGTGTTGTTGTTAATTTGCTCTAATGGAAGGGATTCTGCTTCCTCAGCTGAGTGGTATTAAGCCCCCTGGAGATCTCAGACACAAAGGCTCAGACTGAGCCATGCTTCACTGCCATACGCGCTCTTACAGTGCTTGTCTTTTCTCCTTTTCTCTCTTTTTAATTGAACCTGGTTGTCTTTGTGTGGATGTTCACCTCTCATGTCATTGGACCTCATTCATGAAAATACAAGCAGAAGAATTTCAGAAGAATCTGTTTATACCAAATTTACGCATTCAGTCCAACAAGATAAGTACTATAAGCATGGTTTTATAGACAATTTACAATGAAATGTTTTATTTTCATGTTTCATGAATGAGGTCCAGTGTCTATGCAGTGCTTGCAAAATGTTAAAAGGAATAATATGCTGTATATACATACATATCTATCTATCTATCTATCTATCTATCTATCTATCTATAAGAAATAATAAAAACAGAAATAATAAATAACGTAATAATAATTACATTTATATATTTAAATACTATTGATATTTAAATATTTCAATCATATCTTTAAACAGTTAAAAAGCCATTAATAATAATAATGATAATGTGCTGTATTTTACTCAGTATAATATAATATAATATAATATAATATAATATAAGGACACACACACACACAATGATATTGTTAATGATAATATTAATGATACATAAATTAGTTACATCTCACTGAGAAAAAAGAATACATTCTTAATAAACAAACTTTTTTTGGAAATGGAAATGTGACTGATTAAAAAAATGTATAAATAAATTTATTTTGTTTTAACATGAATTTATGAATGTACATGTATAATTTTTTGTATGTGTTACTGTTTGTCTTCATTTCTGTTTTTATTTTATTTTATTATGTTTGCAGGTTTTATTCCCCATTTTAAAAAAAAAAAATAAAATAAAACAATGGGGGAAAATAAATAACTGAAACAAAATAAAACATTGACATTAACTGAAACATTAATTGAAATAAAAATAAATATATAAAAAGTAAGCTTATTTCAGTTATCTTTGTTTAGTTTAAATAAACAAAAACTGATAATAAAAAATAATTAAAATAGACAAAAAAACAAAATGACAAAAACAACAAAATTACTAAAACTTTAACTTTATGTAAAATGTCAAAGAAAAGTGGCAGAACAATAATAATAATAATAATAATAATAATAATAATAATGATACTGATAATAATATTAATGATAATATATTTTTTATTATTATTATTATTTCAGGGATATCAGATATGGTTAAAAAATTTAAAAAGAATACATCTTGAAATATTTTCATGTGAATTTTTAAGCAAATGTAAAATAATTTCATATTAATATTTAATATTTAAAGTATAAAAATAAATTAAAGTAAATAAACATAAATGTGCTTAAGATTTCATTGCGTTTATATACATTTAATTTCTTAACAGTAAGCTGTATTTTGGCATTAGTTCAACTATAATGCAAACCTGCCCTCTAGATATTGGCAGTGCTCATTTAAAAGCCTATACTGGTCGACAGCTACTAACAAGAGTACTGGCATGAACATGGATACAAGCATTTGGTGCACTGCAATTTTGCCTGAGGATTGTTTGTGTGTGTGTGCGTGTGTGTTTTGCCAAAATTCTGCAGTACTTCAGCCAAAACAGTGTTTATTTTATTCACCACATTGTTCATCTCTTTGTTCATTTGATGTTGTGTCATTTCAGCCTTTAATTTGGTCTGTGTGTAGGTGCCAGCCCGGTCAGCGCGTGTGGGGCTGAGCTTGTTTATGCTGCGTTTCATGTGTGAGATCTGCATGGAGCTCCCACTGAGCCGCCATATGCTGCTGAGACTGGAGCGTCTCCTCATCCGGGCAAACCCGTAGGTTACAGCGAGAACGACTGCACGCTCCAAAACACACTCACGCTCATGTCCAACGAGATTTTAGATGTTTTTTCCTCCTTTTTTGATCCTGGCCAAGCAGTTTGTCTTTTTGAAGGACATACTAGGGTGTGCGTAGCATTTGCTTCAAGGTAAATTGCTCATTTCTTAATCTTACTGCAAACACACTTTTTTGTATTAATATTTTTAATATTTTTTTATTTCAAAGATAACCAACGTAACTCATCTACATGTAAAAATACAATAAAATACAATGAAAACACAAGTATATTTGTTATGATGCTGCTTCGATGAGGGAATGACCTCTCTGCACCCTCTAAAGCTAATTTCTGTGTGAATGGCGTAGTGTTGGTGGAGTGAGGTCGTCACAGATGTCCTCCTGTAGAGGGCAGAGTTTTCCCATTCAAACAGACGGGAGATGTGACCTCACTGCTCAAGCTGTTCTCTGAGGGTTGCTGGCTTATAGAAGAACATTAGTCTCACCTTCCTAAAGCAAGTTATATAAGTGAGCTTCTTCTTTCGTGGCGCATTAAACGCTTGCTTTGAAAGTGCACTGCATATTGTCATATATATGGAGACTATCAGGAGATGTGGTGTATGGTGTTACAGTATTGCACTGTATTTATGATGAAGAGTTTGTATGAGAGGTTTTTCCACTTTAAAAGAATGTAAGTGGAATCATTCATTCATAAGTAGTCTTATGTTTAGTGGCTAATGGCAAAATGATTCTCAGTGTTGCGGGTACCGCATTACAAGTAATGCAAATTATGTAATCAGATTACTTTTTAAAGTAACTAATAAAGTAACATTACTTTTTGATTTACACTGTTACTTATTACAAATAAGTAATGCCAGTTACTAGTTTTTTTTCCTCCTGCGTCCTATTCTTCATGCCATCCAGAAGGGCAGCTGAAAGGTTTGTTTGAGCTGCGCCCTCTACTGAACAGATATGAATTTACATTTCTTTCAGCCTGAGGATTATTCAAAAAGCCCTTTCACTTTTGGTGTGAAAGGGCTTTTACATTTGCCAAAAATCTAACTATTTCATATTAAAAGCCCAACCCGGTCAGCACAGATAGCCCCATGGTTAGTGTGCCAAAATACAGCACGAATGTGCTCACGGCAACCCGAGTTCGATTCCCGTCTCGAGCAGGGTTGCCAGATTTTTACAACAAAACCCACCCAATTGCTACTCAAAACTAGCCCTTTCGCGTTTCGATGGGGGGTCCCCATTAGAAATCGCATTCCAGGGGAGTGTTTTTTGTTGGGGTTCCCCTGGTAAATTTGACTTCAGGGGCTAAATATGATGTTATTGGAGTCGCTTCAACCCGCGGACATCAAAAACAACCCGCGGCAACAGTATTAAAGTTGCCAGATTCCACGGGAAAACCATGGACTTGGCAACACTGGTCTTGAGGTTCTTCCCCCCTCCCTTCTCTCCAACCGATGCTTTCCTGTCAGTCTCATTAAAAGGCGTTAAAAGAACAACGCAAAAGTAACGTAACACATTACCTTCCATTAGAAGTAACTAAGTGACGTAATATTGTAACGCAATATTGTAATGTAACTTTCCCCAACACTGCTGGTTCTGTTTATTGTCCATATTCCCCTTGGGATATCATTAGTGGCACTGAAGAAAATGTGAGTGGTGTTTCTAGGGTGGTTGGTAAGATGTTGCTAAGAAGTTCTGGGTGGTTGCTAAGATATTCTGGGTCTTATCATGTGTTATTAGGAAGTTACTAGGTGTTCTGAGTGGTTGTGAGCATGTTCTTGGTGGTTTTTAAGCATTTGTTTGTGTTGTTAGCTAGTTACTAGGTGTTCTGAGCAGTTGTGAGCATGTTCTTGGTGGTTGCCAGGGTATTCTGGGTGTTGCTATGTGTTGATGGCCAGTTACTAAGTGTTCTAAGCGATTGTGAGCATGTTCTTGGTGGTTGCTAAGATATTCTGGGTGTTGGTCTGTGTTGTTAGCCAGTTACTAGGCTTTCTAGGTGGTTGTGAGCATGTTCTTGGTGGTCGCTAAGGAATTCTGGGTGTTGTGAGCCAGTTACTAGATGTTCTGAGCAGTTGTGAGCATATTCTTTGTGGTCGCTAAGGTATTTCGGTGGTCATTAACCAGTTACTAGGTGTTTTGAGCAGCTGTGAACATGTCCTTGGTGGTCGCTAATGTATTTTGAGTGTTGTTAGCCAGTTACTAGGTGTTCTGAACAGTTGTGAGCATATTCTTTGTGGTCGCTAGGATGTTGCTATGTGTTGTTGGCCAGTTACTTGGTGGTCGCTAATGTACCCAAAACACCCAGAATTCCTTAGCAACCACCAAGAATACACTCACCACCACTTAGAACAGCTAGTAACTGGCCAACAACACAGAGCAACATCCAGAATATCTTAGCGACCACAAAGAACATGCTCACAACTGCTGAGAACACCTAGTAACATTATTCTGGGTGTTGGTCTGTGTTGTTGGCCAGTTACTAGGTGTTCTAAGTGGTGGTGAGTGTATTCTTGGTGGTCGCTAAGGTATTCTGGGTGTTGTGAGCTAGTTACTAGGCACTTTAAGCAGTTGTGAGCATTTTCTTGGTAGTCGCTAAGGTATTTGGGTTGTTGTTAATCAGTTACTAGGCGTTTTGAGCAGCTGTGAACATGTCCTTGGTGGTCGCTAATGTATTCTGAGTGTTGTTAGTCAGTTACTAGGTGTTCTAAATGGGTAATGAGTGTTCTTGGTGGTTGCTAAGGTATTCTGGGTGTTGCTATGTGTTGTTAGGTAGTTATTATATGTTCTAATCAGCTGTGAACATGTTCTTGCTGGTCGCTAAGGTATTCGGGTTGTTGTTAACCAGTTACTATGCATTTTGAACAGCTGTGAAGATGTCTTTGGTGGTCGCTAATGCATTCTGAGTATCGTTAGCCAGTTAATAGGTTTCCTAAGTGGTTGTGAGCGTGCTCTTGGTGGTCGCTAAGGTGTTCTGGATCCTGTTATGTGTTGTTAACTTGTTACTAGGTGTTCTAAGTGGTTGTGAGCATCTTTTTTTGTGATCACTAATGTATTCTGAGTATTGTTAGCCAGTTACTAGGTGTTCTGAGCGGTTGTGAGCATGCTCTTGGTGGTCGCTAAGGTGTTCTGGATCCTGTTATGTGTTGTTAGCTGGTTACCAGGTGTTCTGAATGGTTGTGAGCATGTTCTTGGTGGTCACTAAGGTATTCTGGATGTTGCTACCTTTTGTTAGGTAGTTATTTTGTGTTCAAAGTAGCTGTGAGTGTGTTCTTTGTGGTCGCTAAGGTATTCTGGGTGTTGCTATGTGTTGTTTGGTTGCTAAGGTCTTACTAGCTGGTTGCTAGGGTATTCTGGGAAGTTGGTCGAGTCTCTAAAGTGTTATTGCTAGTTGTTGTGGTGATCTGGGTGTTTTCTAGAGTGTTCTGGCTGGTTGCTAGGGAGTTCTGAGTAGTTGCTAGAGTGTGCTGGCTGGTTGCTAGGGTGTTTGGTCGAGGGTGTTGTTAACTGGCAGCTTCAGTGCTCTAATTGCAACAATCTCTACGGTTTTCTGGCTGGTTGCTTTGGTGATCTGGGTGATTTCTAGGGTGTTCCGGGTGGTTGTTAACGTGTACTGGCTGTTTGCTAGGATGTTCTATGTAATTGCTAGGGTGTTGTTAGCCAGTTGCTAGGATGTTCTGGGTAATTGCCCCTATCTACAGTTTTTTCGATGATTCTTATGGTGATATTGATTTTTAGGGTGTTTCAGGTTATTTGCAGGAGTGTCGCTAGCTGGTTGCTAGGGCATTATGGGTGGTTGCTAGGGTGTACTGAGTGGTTGCTAGGGTGTTCTGGGTAATTGTTCCTGTTTCCACAGTTTTCTAGGTGATTGTTGAGGTGATCTTGGTGATTTATCTGGAACCTTGGCTGGCTGCTAGGGCGATCTAAGTAACTGCTAGGGTGTTTTGCTACCTAGTTGCCAGGAAGATATGGGTGGTTGTTAAGGTACTAGCCGGTTGCTAGGGTCTTCTGGATAATTGCTCCTATCTCTGTTGTTTTCTGGATGGTTATGTTGATTTTGGTGATTTTTAGGGTGTCTTGGGTGGCTGTTAGGGCGATCTAAGTAACTGCTAGGGTGTTTTGCTGGCTGGCAGCTAGGAAGATATGGATGGTTATGGATATGGATGGTTGCTAGGGTGTTCTGAATAATTGATTTTATCTTTGTAGTTTTCTGCATAGTTGTTATGGTGATATTGGTGATTTCTAGGGTGTTCTGGGTAGCTCCTAGGATGTGGCTAGCTGGTTTCTAGGTGGATACAGGGGGTTGCTTGGGAATTGCTCCTATCTCTACAGTTTTCTGGCTGGTTGTTAGGATAATATTGGGTGTTGCTAGTGAGTTCTGAATGATTGGTTGCTAAGATGTTGCTATGTGGTTGCTAGAGTGTTCTGGCTGCTATAGGTGATTTTAAAGAGCCGACTCTGCGTATCTGAAATATTCTGCTCTCTACATATGACTGAGGATCCTCCTCCATTATCAGTAAAAAAAAGAAATTCACGTGACATCAAGCATTTTTTATGTTTTTCCACGCATGTCATCCCTGAAAAGGCAAGGTCGTCCTTTACTGTCACTCCGATAGATGTTCATACGAAGGACATTCATGCCCATATAGGAAAACATCATTCATGTTTATGGGACTGAAGAAAACAACTTAAAGTGATTGTGGATGTGTGCCGTGTAATTGCTTTCAGTCGAAAATTCATTTTCCAACCTGAAATTCCAGATGATCTATGGAATGAGGTGTATTTTTCTAGTTATATGCACTTGATTACGTAATTTGTGAGTAGGAACATGACAGGAGGCATTTTCTTGGAATGGGACGTGGCCAGGAAGAGACATTTTTAATGCACCTGTCACTCTGTGAAGAATGACTCACTCTGTGTTTACCGCTGCCCTCTGGTGACTAACGTAACCCTCTCGGACACACACACACACACACACACACACACATTTACTTGGCTTCCCATCTCTGCTTTCTCATCACTTCATCTGGATGGAGACTGGAACATCTAGACCTTCTCCTACACAGTCCATGGAAAACACATGGGAATTCAGTGGAATTGATTGGCGACGCACAGGAGATTTATTACATTGTTGCGTGTGGTTTTTTTGCGCAGTGCGGTAGATTAGCTCCTGGCTGATTTCTCTGCACTCTTACCCCCAACTACCCCCCATGCCGTCGACCAATGGGAGCGTCTTTGCTCTGCCTTTGCCATATTTGTTAATTGTTTTCCTTCACAATCCTGTTAATGGGACTGAGAGTGTGCGTCAAACAAGACGCTGTAAAATCCATCGTTACTTCATTTGCTGGAAGCATGAGAAATTTGTCAAGATTATAGATGTGGTGAGTGATGAAGAGTCTGCTGTTGGAAAGACCAGCTTGATGTGTTTTGGATGCTGGCAAGGGTGCAAATATCCATTTGTCTGGGGATTTGCAACACAAACTTTAGCCACCATAAAAAACACCTACAAACATAATAGAGACACACAGACGAAACCAGTTGGTAATTTAAGTGGTCTGTGAGTCCATTAAAAATTATATGAAAAAATCTGAAAAAATATTCTAATTATAGAGAGAGAGAGAGAGAGAGAGAGAATTAAAAATGAAAAATACAATGTATGTATAATAATTATAAATACAATATTATTATTAATAAAACACAATTATAGCATACAATACAATTAACATGACATATTATTATTGCTGTTTTTATATTGTAATATTAATTTAAAACTTTAAGATTATATTATAGGTATAATATAGTATTAATAAAATAATATAATTGTTAATTTTAATAATTCTTTATCATGTTAAATTTAATATTATATAGGTGGCATGTGAGCCCTCTAAGGATTATATGTATGAAATGAAATATAATATAGTTCTTATATTATTGTAAATTAATATTAATATGTTTTAATATTATGTATTGTGTTTTATATGTTGTCATTTATGTTATTATTATTATTATTATTATTATTTTTTACACATCGAATTAGATGAAAATAAATAAATAAAATAAAAAGAAATAAGCATACATAGCATATGAAATATAATATCGCTCTTATATTATTGTATAATATCAATTTATTGTTATTATTTATACATTATATTAGGGTATGGAAATAAATATAAATAAAATAAAAGGAATAAACATGAATTATTAATTATTATAATTATTATACTTTGTATACATGACTAATGTTTTATAATAAGATAATAAGAATAATAAGAATAATATTTTAACACACGACTGGTAATGGTTTTCCAATTTATTATATTATATAATTATTATTTTTATTATACTTTGTATTAGAACATGAACATAAATAATATTTTATATATTAATAATATTATATTAGAAATGTCTTATTAATATGAATAATATTTTAACACTGTACATGATTGCTAATAGTTTTACAATTATATCATATTACATGAAAATCTATATTATTATTATTATTATACTTTGTATTAGAACATGACAATACTAAGAATCATGTACAATATATAAAATATTTATATTATAAAACATACACGTGTGGATGTATTTTATAATCTGAATACTATTTTCTATATTGATAATATTATATTATAAATATATTAATAATGAGTAATATTTTAACACTACTTGAATGCTAAAAGTTTTATTTATTATTATATTATATTATATTATATTATATTATATTATATTATATTATATTATTATGCTTTGTATTAGAACATGTGTGCCTAGAAAAGCGCTATATACATGTAATGAATTATGTACAATATATAAAATATTATAAATATTTAAAACATACAAAAATATGAATATACTGAGAATATGAGTAATATTGTAACACTGTACATGATATTACAATGTTATTATATTATATTATATTATACCATAAATGGCTAAAGGCCACAAAATGTATAATAAAAATATTGTGTAGTATTTTACCCCTTCTGCAGGAATGTCTTCTGCAAATGAATGTATATATGTATACTTATTTGACTGGTCGACTTTAATTTAATTTAATTTAATTTAGTTTATTTTTTTGGTTGGTTGGTTGGAAAATTAGCAGGTACATTTTCATTTTCATGTCTTAATAACAGTTTTTAAAAAGTTTTTTTTTTTAATGCAAATGGCCAGGCTCATGTCTTAAAGTTTGCCAACAAATCCCTCGAGCACAATTGTACGTTCTGCTTCGTTTTCAGCATTATGTCTTTAAAATATTCAGTATTGCATATGGATGGAGGGAAGTTTGATCTAAAGTCAGCACACTTTCCTCAGTGTCTGCAGAACAGAAATCTGCCACAATTTAAATGAGCTTCCACTGTGTTGCAGAATAAGCTACAGGCATCTAGTTGGGCAAACCTATTTAAAGTTACAAACCTATTTTTTTAAATATATATATTGTTTTGTGTTATTATTGCTCATTTTTTTAGTTATTGATTAGGTTTTATAGCATGTACAAATATGATTGTGGTGCTTTCTTTGATGTGGCGCCCCCTTCAGATTCAGCCTCACTTATTCACCAGAAAGTCCAGCTTAGTTTTTTTGATTCAAGACTAGCGCCTACCAGAACTAACTAGCTTCAGTCAGCATGGAAATGAATTATATGCCACATCAAAGTGTCAGTATGATTGTGTTATCAGAATCGCCGAGAGGGAGCTAGAGACTGCGTTTTAGCTGTATATCCTTTCTCTGTATCCTTTCATGCCAGCTTTATCTCCAGCATCCATTGTTTCTCATCTCTCTACCATTTATGAAAAGCTATTGTGTTTACCGCGACTTCCAAGGCTGCCTGGAGGCCAAAGCGAAGTGAACGGTATCTCAGAAGGATTATTACTGGTTGGAGGATATGATCTGAACAATGTACGTTCAAATCGTTTGGCCCCGAGCTCATGAGGCTAATTAAAAGTGCTTAATTAATCTACTGTCACCCTCTGTAGGCTGATGAATTTGAGTCTCTAGCTAACACTGCTAACTCTAACACTGTGTTTAACAATGAACACCATTTCATTTTAGATTTTACTGATTAAAACCAGTGTTTAACCATTTTAAGTTTCTATTATTTCAAACTGGCTTTTATTCATTTTTATTTTTTAAATATTAGTTATTGGTAACACTTTACAATAAGGTGTCATTTGTTAATATTAGTATATGCACTTACTAACATGAACAAACAATCAACAATACATGTATTATACTATTAATCTTGTTAATGTTAGTTAATAAAATACAGTCATTCATTGTTTGTTCATGTTAATTCACAGTGTATTAAATATGTAAACAAACACAACTTTAATATAGATGCATTAGTAAATGTTGAAATTAACATGAAGTAAGATTAATAAATGTTGTTGAAATATTGTTCATTCTTACTTCATGTTAACTAATGTAGTTAACTGATGAAACTTATTGTGAAGTGTTAGCGAGTTATTTTTAGTAATGACTTTTTAGTAATTTTTTGTAACATGCTTTTGTTATTTTATTAGTTTTTATTTTTAAATTTTGCTGTTTAGGTTTAATGTATATGTATTTCATTTTAAGTTTTTGTTTTTATTTCTGTTTTTTCTGGTAAAATTATTTTTATATAATTTTATATTTTCAATTTTCATTTAAATTTTTAGTCATGTTTATTAGTTTTTATTTTTAAGTATTACTATTAAGGCTTAATTTACATTTATTTCAGTTTTAGTTTTATTTTAGTCTTTTTTATTTTCAGTAAAAAAAAAAATTTAAATGTATATATATTAAGATTTTGAATAAGCTTTTTTATTTTTTTATTTTCAGTTTTCATTTTAATTTTTAGTTAATTTTGTTATGTTCTTTTCTCATTTTTATTAGTTTTTATTTTTATATTACAATTTAGGTCTCATTTCTATTTATTTCATATATATACACTACCGTTCAAAAGTTTGGGGTCAGTACATTTTTATTGTTTCTTTTTTTTTTTTTTTTAAGAAATTAATACTTTTATTCACCAAGGATGTATTAAGTTAATAATTAAAAGTTTATTAAAAGTTAATAATAAATAATTTACATTGTTATAAAATATTTATATTTTGAATAAACACTGTACTTTTTAAACTTGTTATTCATGAAAGAATCCTGAAAAAAAAAATTACAGGTTCCAAAAAATATTTGGCAGCACAACTGTTGATATTATCCAACATTGATCATTCTAATAATAAATCCGCATATTAGAATGTTTTCTGAAGGATCATGTGACACTTAAGACTGGAGTAACAGCTGATAAAAATACAGCTTTTCATCACAGGAATAAATTCTATTTTAAAGTATGTTAAAATAAAAAACATTATTTTATATTGTAAAAACATTTTGCAATATTACTGTTTTTTTTTCTATATTTTTAATCAAATAAATGCAGCCTTGATGAGCATAAGAGACTACTTTAAAGACTATTACAAGTCTTACTGACCCCAAACTTTTGAACGGTAGTGTATATATATATATATATACATACATTTTTTACATTAATTTTCTGAATACACTTTTTGTATTTTCAGTTTTCATTTTAATTTTAGTTTCATTTTTAGTAATTTTTTTCTTTGATTTTCAGTATAATTTATTTAAAAATATCTTTTCTCATTTTTATTAGTTTTTATTTTTATATTACAGTTTAGGTTTTATATCTATTTATTTCAGTTTAAGATTTAGTTCAGTTTTAGTTTTATTTTCAGTTTCAATATAGATATTTCATATATATTTTAATTACGTACACACACACACATATATAATTTTTTAGTTATTTTAATTTAATATATATCATTTTTTTTTTTCAAATACACTATATTTTCAGTTTTCATTTTAATTTTAGTTTCATTTTTAGCAATTTACGTTCTTTTCTCATTTTTATTTGCTTTTATTTTTAATTTAGGTTTTATATCTATTTATTTCGGTGTAAGATTTAGTTCAGTTTTAGTTTTCTTTTATTTTCAGTTTTAGATATATATATATTTTTCAATTATTTTAATAATTTAACAATTTTTTGAATTTTTTATATTCAGTTTTTATTTTTAATTTTAGTTTACTTACTAGCAATTTTATGTTCTTTTGTCAGTTTTCAATTCATTTTTATTTTTGTATTACAAGTTTATTTTCTAATAGTTTCTTCTTAGATTTAGTTTTAGTTCAGTTTTGTTTTTTATTTTTTTCCAATTAGTAATTTTTGTGCTTAAACTTAAAATTATTTCTAACTTTTCATTTTAAATTCAGATTTTCAAGTTGGTCTTCTAATATTTACATTTTATTTTGTTTAAACGTTAATGTTTTAAATAGTTTTAGGTAAGGTTAATAACTCTTATTAAAACCACATTACATATGTTTCTAAGACCACCATTATGATCATACTTGGACTTGGATGGAGCACTATATAGTAAGCAAGTATGCGTTTAGTGTGATTTCAGACACAGTTCGGAAATCAAATTCACTGTATCCCCACTCAGTTTCAACCCAACCTGGCTCTTGTGCGTTCCTACCCGTCAAACTTTCCGTCAAAGCTTTCTGTAGTGTGTTTAAATCGATACAGGTCAGCCTTCAACATTCATGTCATTCAGATTTCCATGCAGGCCTCTTCAAAGTCATATTACGTTTGCTCTCCTCTCAGTCTTTCGGACAGCAGAAACCCCAGACCGCTGTTTGGCAGTTTCAGAGTCTGGATGTGGATTTTGATGATGGATAGGAAGGCAGAAAGCGTGGATGTTGAAGCAGAGATTCATGTCTGCTTTAAAAGACCGATGCGGCATTGAAAATGATGAGATCGTATGATGTCACCACGCTTGTCATCGACCGCAAGACCAATGCATCTTCTTCAACCTCCTTCTACCGAGTTGTAGAAGTTGGATGTTGTGGAAATCCATGCACTGAATAGCGAACTAACTGCCTGCGTCACTCCGACAATCAATACGACAGCAGGATCATCCAGTATTTATTTCCTGTAAGATAAACCCGGAAACGAGAAGATCCCCAGTGGAATTGGGGCTAAAAATAATAATAATGACTAAATCATTCCCCTTTGAGCTATCGACAGGCCAGTAAGCACAAAATGAGTCTTCTCCAGATCAATTGCTTAATTGCTTTACAGAGTAGCTGCCGTATAAGAGCTGACGGGACAAAATTCTGTCTAGTAAGACCTGCTTGTCCAATACTGGTGAAAACACAAATCGAAAAGGGGCACAAATCGAATGCATAAACTTCATTAGTTACCCTCTGCTTTGACTAGACGTTTCTAAAATATTGACGTTCGCTTGAGTCTTAATGAATGGACAGAAACGAGTGAATAAACCACGGATGACAACGCACATACTGTATACACACAAAGAGATTTTTCACTTTTGAACCATTTAAAACTCTCATGTGGGCTCTGACAGCGTTTTAAACCGTCATACGTGTAAATGTCTTACATTATATATTTCTTAAAGGGATAGTTCACCCAATAATGAAAATTACCCCATGATTTACTTACCTTCAAGACATCCTAGGTGTATATGACTTTCTTCTTTCAGATGAATACAATCAGAGTTATATTAAAAAAAGCTCTGGCTCTTTCAAGTTTTATAATGGCAGTGAATGGGTGTTGAAATTTTGAAGGCCAAAAAAATGCATCCATCTATCATAAAAAGTGCCCCACACTCCGGAGCACTCAGGAGGGTTAATAAAGGTCTTCTGAAGTGAGTCAATGCATTTGTGTAAAAAAATATATCCATATTTAAAGCTTTATGAACTGTAATCTGTAGAATCCGCTAACTGTCATATGCGCATTCACGAGAGAGTGACATTCTAGCGGAATAGGGCGATTTAGAAGTGCAAAATGAGTATTTGTAAAATTTCGATATAAACCAAGAGGAGACTGGTTTTCCTTTGCTGTAAACAAAATTTGGTTCTCACAAGGCTAGAATTTTCTCACCGGAGCTTACGCTACATTTACGTCATATGCTGGAACGCCACTCTGTCATGAACACGCGTATGACAGTTAGTGGAAGCTAGAGATTACGGTTTATAAAGTTTTAAATATGGATAGTTTTTTTTACATAACCACACCGATTCACTTCAGAAGGCCTTTATTAACCCTCCAGAGCACTTTTTATGATGGATGGATGCACTTTATTAGACTTCAAAATCTCAACACCCATTCATTGCCATTATAAAGTTTGGAAGAGCCAAGACATTTTTTGATATAACTCTGATTATATTCGTCTAAAATAAGAAAGTCAGATAAACCTAGGATGGCTTGACATTGAGTAAATCATGGGGTAATTTTCATTTTTGGGTGGGATAAATGTAATAAAATCATTCTAGATATATCGTCTGAAAACAAGTTTTAATATCTTTTAAATTGGATTTCTTAAAGGGATAGTTCACCCCCACAAATGAAAATTACCCCATGATTTACTCACCCTCAAGCCATCCTAGATGTATTTGACTTTCTTCTTTCAGACAAACTGGAGTTATATTAAAAATGTCTTGGCTCTTCCAACTTTTATAATGGCAGTGAATGGGTGTTGAGATTTTGAAGGCCAAAAAAATGCATCCATCCATCATAAAAAGTGCTCCACACCGCTCTGGAGGGTTAATAAAGGTCTTCTGAAGTGAGTCGATGCATTTGTGTAAAAAAAAAAAATCCATATTTAAAGCTTTATAAACTGTAATCTGTAGCATCCGCTAACTGTCGCATGCGCATTCACTAGAGAGCAGCATTCTAGCGGAATAGGACGAATAATAGAAGTGAAAAATGAGGATTTGTAAAGAAAAATGCCAGAGGATTTCAATTTAAACCAAGAGGAGACTGATTTTCCTTTGCTGTAAACAAAATTTGGTTCTCACGAGGCTAGAATTTTCTCACCTGAGCTTACGCTACATTTACGTCATAAGCTGGAACACCACTCTGTCATGAACACGCGTATGTCAGTTAGTGGAAGCTAAAGATTTCGGTTTATAAAGTTTTAAATATGGATCGTTTTTTACATAACCACACCGATTCGCTTCAGAAGGCCTTTATTAACCCTCCAGAGCACTTTTATGATGGATGGATGCATTTTATTGGACTTCAAAATCTCAACACCCATTCACCGCCATTATAAAGCTTGGAAGAGCCAGGAGATTTTCTGATATAACTTTGATTGTATTCGTCGGAAAAAAGAAAGTCATATAAACCTAGGATAGCTTGACAGTGAGTAAATCATGGGGTAATTTTCATTTTTGGGTGGGATAAATGTAATAAAATCATAATTTCAAGATATATTCTCTGAAAACAAGTTTTAATATCTTTTAAATTGGATTTCTTAAAGGGATAGTTCATCCAAAAATGAAAATTACCCCATGATTTACTCACCATTCTAGGTGTATATGACTTTCTTCTTTCAGATTAATACAATCAGAGTTAAAATTAAAAAATGTCATGGCTCTTTGAAGCTTTATAATGGCAGTGTTGAGATTTTGAAGTCCAGTAAAGTGCATTCATGCATCATAGAAGTATTCCACACAGCTCCAGGGATTATTAAAGGCCTTCTGAAGTGAATCGATGTGTTTGTGTACAAAAAAATATTTTATCTATATTCAGAACTTTATGAACCATAATCTCTAGCTTCTGCCAACTGTCGTACTTGCGTTAACGAGAGAGTGGCGTTCCAACTGATGATGTACGATGAATTATCAGTGCAAAACGAGGATTTGTAAAGTAAAATGCCAGAGGATTTCGATATAAGCCAAGAGGAGACTGGTTTTCTTTCACTGTAAGCAAAACTTGGTTCTCACAAGACTAACATATTCTCACTGGAGCTTACGCTACGGCTACATCCTATGTCATCCGCTGGAATGCCACTCTCTCATAAACATGTGCACGACAGTTAGCGGATGCTAGAGATTACGGTTTATAAAGTTTTAAGTATAGATATTTTTCTTACATAAACTCATTAGCGTCATTAGCTTCTTTTTATGATGGATGGATGCATTTTTTTGGACTTCAAAATCTCAACACCTATTCACTGCCATTATAAAGCTTGGAAGAGCCAGGAGATTTTTTGATATAACTCTGATTCTATTCGTCTGAAAGAAGAAAGTCATATACATCATATAAGATGGCTTGAGGTTGAGTAAATCATGGGGTAATTTTCATTTTTGGGTGAACTATTCCTTTAATTAAATATTTGCTCTAAGGATATTTAGATACTTTTAGTGGAAAACAAGACAAAATAGTGATTATTAGAAGTATCTTTTTACATTGTATTAGTATGTTGGTTTAGTCAAAACCAAGTATTTTTGACCTAAAATGACATTTAACAATCATTAAATAAGAGCTGATGTTCTCTTGGAATAACCTTATTTCGGCAGCATTTGTCATTTCGCTCATGCTGCCTTTAGGTACACATGGCAAGGCTGGGTTTTATAAAATCTCTAAAATTTCTTTTCCCAAACGCTCCCCCAGAGGCTTTTGCTTACTAGACTGTTTTGCGCTTCTGTTTGGTGATTCAGAGCAACTCAGGGCCGAGCGCTGTAATAGACTTGAGAAGCGCCCAGCAAATGTGACTCACTTTCCATCATGTTATTGACTCATTTAGTGTCTCTTAAATGCGTTCTTTTCAGTTTCGTTAACGGATTGAAGGATATTTTGCTGTCGTGGTTGTATTAAACAGATATATCCACATATTTAAACCCGATCCCATACAAAATCCTTCTCTGAGTGCAAAAAGAATCCCAAATCTGTGTGTAAATGACTTTCAGTGTTCACAAAACCCTTTAATAAAATGCCAAAGGCATCAAATTAAATTAAATAACACCATAAATGCTGTCTATAATGCAACCCCGCAGGAAAGGTTGTGACAGCCGCTTTGTACTTTACTGCTCTCAAGCTTCACTGAACAATATCATCATCCAGACACTTAACTTCAAATGCATCCTATAGCAGACAGTGCACAATTCTGCCATGTATATGGTGTACAGAACTTAAAGTGCTGTATATATTACCTTAAGACTTATATTTTAGCATCACATTAAAATATAGGAAATAATTCATGCCACAAAGAGAACAGTTTCTGCTCACATGCCCCATCCTTTGTTTAATTACAGTGTATCATTGTCAGCGCATAGTTGTTCATTACGCTTGTGTGACCTTGTCCCACCCTTATAAAAGTCAAGCCCACCCCTCCCTCGCTCGATCCCTCTGTCCTCTGGTGGAAACGGCACGAGGTCTTCTTCTCTCCGCAGCATTGTAGGACCCCTGTGCCTGTGATGGTCACAGGGGATAGAGGCTCATTAGTGGCTGGGATAAGAGGTGATTTGTAAGGGTCACAACTGCCCTCTTTTGCTGAATGTGCTTACATTAATGAAGGGTGAATGTAAGATTGCATTTATAAACAATGGACCACTATATTTCATTTATAGCGCTGCAAACTATTCACATTTTTAAAACTAAAATATGTAAGAACTGATCTGTTTTGCAGGGTTTTAAAATCACTGGATTTTAACATTTAATGACAGGGTATTCATTTTAAATTCAAGTCGTAAGATGAAATTCGTAACTGTTTTACATTTTGGCAAATTTGTGGCTAGTTCTTATGAATTTGTGCGATCTCATTCATAAGTTTTCACGCCCTCCCAGCTAACAGGGAATGTTCTCCGAACTGACATGATCTGGTTCTCTTATGAAAAAAAAAAAGAAAATTCTGTCATTAATTACTCACCCTCATGTCATTCCAAACCCATAAGACCTTCGTTCATTTCCAGAACACAAGTTAAGATATTTTTGATGAAATCCAAGAGTTTTTTGACCGTGCATAGTCAGCAACGCAACTGACACGTTCAAGACACAGAAAGGTAGTAAGAATATCATTAAAATAGTCCATCAGTGGATCAACCGTAATTTTATGAAGCTACGAGAAAACTTTTTGTGCGCAAAAGAAAAAAAAACACAGAAAGCTTCACACAGAAAGCTTTTCTGTGCTTTTTAATAGTTTTTCAATATAAGTATGCACAAGAATGAATTCTTTGACCGTCTTTTGGAAGTAAGCTTATGAGGTGAGACTTATGGTTCATTAGCCGCTATAGAGGGTTTGCACTTACATCTCAATTTGGTCAGTTACCTGGATACGCAGCCATATTGGCGATACTCAGATATAAACAACAGCATTGCATTGTTAATGTACTACTGAATGCACTGTTCTGCTAATTTATGCTGTCTAAACCACAGAAACAATGTGTGGAAGTTGCTAGTAAGCAGGAACTAACCTTAACAAGTGGTAAAGATATGTATGAACAGTATTAATTAAGATAATAGCCTAATATTTCACCTACCTGACCAGAAGTGATAAGAACACACATTAATGTTGTCAAGATTCTTGCCTTGGAAATCCTGGTTCAATTTGTCCAACCACAAACACCTTTTGTTCCTCAGTTTTTTTTGGGGGGTTTTTTTTGCACTCTTCTGCTTGATTTTCATGATTTTTGGCAGTCTATAGTCTGTAGTATGTTTTTTCCATTCAGACCAATTAGTACAACCCAAAACATGACAATAATTTACCATTTTCAGCAGCAATAGTCACCAAGATATGCGAGTTTCGTTCGGTTCGGTGGCATTGTTTACGTTCAGCTCAGCCAATATGGCCGAATGATGACGCGTCGTGAAAACACTAGCGAAATGACGAGAAAAAACAACGTGAAGTAAACGGTAAAACTGTTTGCACTCCAAACCAATGCTCATAATTAAGATAATACACTAAAATAATATGGTAAGACACACCAAAAAAAAATCAGCTGGACGCGGATGAAACCGGAAAATGACCGCGCCCACTCTCAAGGGAAGAAAAATATGGGGTTATTTTTGTGTCTTTATTATTCAAACAAAAATACTGTGTTTGAGAGTAAAACTAAGTATTTTGTAATTAAAAAATAAAAGTTTGCAAAAAAAGTCTTCTTAAATCTCAAAAATAAAGAAATTGATAACAAAAGTATTTGCAGTGCATGTACTTTTCTTTACAATCTTTATTTTTCTTTGCGCACTTCAAACACTTTTCATCGCGAAACCACAAGTTTTGCTCTCCTTTCTGCTTTCTTTTTTTGCGAGTCTAAAATTTTTGTTTGCGAGTTAAAAAGTTTTGCTTGCGAGTAAGCTGTATCTCAGTGGGCGGTCTCTACCTACCAGGATGAAAGGCCTTTTTCTATTGGTCACTCTCGATTGAAGTGACCACGCCCACTACGTTGTGCCGCCAGGCGCCAGTCTGACTGAGGAGCGAGCGAGGTTCAGCCATGGCGAACAACAGCAACAACAGGTCGTTTACTGGGTGAGATAACCAAGTTAACGTCTTAAACTCAGTGACAAGTGAACTTATGTAGTCTATCTTCTCATGCTCACATATTTAAATACGTAACGTTAGATAAGCCCGCCTGTAGTTCGGCGATACCGTTAAATAGAGGGGCACGAGATGACTCGGATGACGATTGTAATCAAGGTAAAGACCATTATGACATGCAAGAGTCGTACAGTTGCAGTATTAACATTAAGTGACATGGCATCTGACGCACGGAAGCCACTGGTGCATGCCACTGCTCAGTGCCAGTGACACATACGGTTTTCTTTGACATATGCCGATGGACTGTGTCACTGCTGAAAGTGTCACTGCTCCTGCACCTTCCGCGTGTCAAATGCCATGTCACTTAATGTTAATACCGCTACTGTATGACTCTTGCATGTCATAATGGTCTTTACCTTGATTACAATCGTCATCCGAGTCATCTCGTGCCCCTCTATTTAACGGTATCGCCGAACTACAGGCGGGCTTATCTAACGTTACGTATTTAAATATGTGAGCATGAGAAGATAGACTACATAAGTTCACTTGTCACTAAGTTTAAGACGTTAACTTGGTTATCTCACCCAGTAAACGACCTGTTGTTGCTGTTGTTCGCCATGGCTGAACCTCGCTCGCTCCTCAGTCAGACTGGCGCCTGGCGGCACAACGTAGTGGGCGTGGTCACTTCAATCGAGAGTGACCAATAGAAAAAGGCCTTTCATCCTGGTAGGTAGAGACCGCCCACTGAGATACAGCTTACTCGCAAGCAAAACTTTTTAACTCGCAAACAAAAATTTTAGACTCGCAAAAAAAGAAAGCAGAAAGGAGAGCAAAACTTGTGGTTTCGCGATGAAAAGTGTTTGAAGTGCGCAAAGAAAAATAAAGATTGTAAAGAAAAGTACATGCACTGCAAATACTTTTGTTATCAATTTCTTTATTTTTGAGATTTAAGAAGACTTTTTTTGCAAACTTTTATTTTTTAATTACAAAATACTTAGTTTTACTCTCAAACACAGTATTTTTGTTTGAATAATAAAGACACAAAAATAACCCCATAGAAAAAGGTGGATAGACTTGGCGTTCTTGTCCATTCAGTTGCGCTGCGCCTCCCACGAACAAGTCCTGTAACTTGAAGGATGTATTCTGTATGAAATTCACACAGAACGCGTTTTGCGTTCCACCATGTTGCTTTTAATACTTTATGTAAACATTCTCGAGAGTGAACTTTTTTTCGCTGCTTGTCTCCGCACATTAGCGTCGCGTTTTAAAGACGTTCGCGTCTGGAGACCCTGCGTTCGTTTCCATTATACTGCGTCTTGCGCGAAGGCCTCCTTTATGAATATGCTGCATTTTAGCCATGCTGTGTTCAACGCTGATAGTATACGATACAAAATTGAGATATATCATGATCTTGCTTCGGTTCATAATGCAAAAACTATCATTAAATGACGTAGTTACGTATTATTTATACTATTTAAATGTAATAATAATAAACATTATTGCGAAGTCATATGTTGTATTATGCTATTTTATGATGTATTTTAACATATTTTGAGAATGCAATGTTGTTTCATTATTTTATAATTTAATAGAATCACAAAGGTGTTGTCACCTTTTTCACCTCACAAGTGTGGAGGGAATCATTTACACGCCTGGACATTTAATTAGGTCAAATAATTTTTTGAATATGTTCACCTATTTAATTTTTTTAAAATGAAATTATATTCATGATGCATATACCATTCCACAATGCCATGTGAAACTATATTCAGTGCTATCTAATGTTTAGAACCTGGCCATGATAAATAATGTCCCCCCCGCTGACGGGTTTGTTTGTTTTTGCAGCTCTATTATTTTCCACATCTCTGTTTGTCACTCAGGAGGACTAGCACATGTCACGGCCCTTAGGAGCCGCTCTGGATGGCAGGTTAGGTAATAAGCGCTCCTCTCATTCTCTTGATTAACTCCGTGTCCTTCACAGTCTCCTCCTGGCCGTTCTCTCCTGTATGTTTTGCCTGTTCTGCGGTCTCTCGCCGTTTCTGCTGAGGACTCGCTCCACAGAGGACATTCATTACAGGCTACGTCATTTTCTTTTTCTCGCACTTGCAGCTAATGATAATGACATGCCAACTAAATCCCAGCAGCAATCCTGCAGTGTTTTAAATACTGTACTGATTTCATCAGATATTTATATTTACCATATTTACCAATCATGTTTTATTTGCCATATTAATGATTTTATGGTGCTGTAAATCCATTACGCTCTGTGTGGGAAGGTTACAGCAGCTGAATTGTGCATTCTGGAGAGCTGACTGTGGTGCCACACAGAGGCACAGGTGTCAAGGGCAATTTATCTTGCTTCCTTGCATTGTTTTTGCAGAGATGTGTCAGACGGGCTGACTGGGCATCGCTGCCATTTGGAGCCCAGCGTGAAAGTGTGAGGTCTGTCTCTAAAACTGCAGATGCAGAACAGCAGCGGACACTGGGGAGCTGTAGGGGGCGCTGTCTACTGACCACACTGGAGGGTAATAGAAAAATCTTCAGTTTGTGCTTTGGTCTGGGTGTAGTAAATAACTTCACCATCCAAAGTGAAGAGCTACACTGCCTGGTTTAACAGTATAATCTGACCATTGGTAAATCTCAAATTCAGATTGAAACAGGAAATAGAGAGAGTGAAAAGGTGTACCCCTCCCTCTTTTAAATGATAAACATAAGACCTGAGGTGGTCTGTAAGTGTCTTTGTTTGGTTTCCTGCCTCTATTGCGGATAATATCTTAAGTGGAGGGCCACACTCTGAGAGCAGAAAGAATCAGAGGAAGTTGTCAGTGTAATGCAGGCAGTGAGTGAGGGTTTCCTGTGGGAGTCATGCAGTCACTGAGAGATGCGGTGCCAGATTTACTCAACAGATTTAAAATTAAAATACACTTACATGGTGTAAAAGTATTAAAGCAAAAGTAAAGTTATCTATCTATCTATCTATCTATCTATCTATCCATCCATCCATCCATCCATCCGTCTATCTATCTATCTATCTATCTATCTATCTATCTATCTATCTATCTATCTATCTATCCATCCATCCATCTATCTATCTGTCTCTCTCTCTCTCTGTCTCTCTATTTATGTCTATCTGTCTCTATCTATCCATCCATCCATCTATCTGTCTCTCTATTTATCTATCATCCATCTATCTATCTATCTATCTATCTATCTATCTATCTATCTATCTATCTATCTATCATCTATCTAGCTAACCATCCATCCATCCATCCATCTATCTATCTGTCTCCCTATTTATCTATCTATCTATCTATCTATCTGTCTGTCTCTCTATTTATCTATCATCCATCTATCTATCTATCTATCTATCTATCTATCTATCTATCTATCTATCATCCATCCATCATCTATCTATGTATCTATCTATCTATTTGTTCATCTGTTTATCTATTTATCTATCTATCAGTCTACATATATATATATATATAAATCTGTGTTTCTCTCTCTGTTTATCAGTCTATCTGTCCATCCATCCATCACCCATCTATCTGTTTGTCTATCTATCTGTCTATCTGTTCATCTATCTATCTATCATCCATCCATCCTCTATCTATCTATCTATCTATTCTATCTATTTGTTCATCTATCTATCTATCTATCAGTTTACATATATATCTGTGTTTCTCTCTCTATATATCAGTCTATCTGTCCATCCATCCATCACCCATCCATCTGTTTGTCTGTCTATTTATCTATCTATTTGTCTATCTTTCTGTTTGTCTGTCTGTCTATCTATCTAAATATCTATCATCTATCTATCTGTCTATTTGTTCATCTATCTATCTATCATCCATCCATCTATCTATCTATCTAGCTATCTATCTATCAGTCTATATATATATATATATATATATATATATATATATATATATATATATATGTATACACAAATCTGTGTTTCTCTCTCTATTTATCAGTCTATCTGTCCATCCATCCATCACCCATCCATCTGTTTGTCTATCTGTCTATCTATCTATCTATCGGTCTGTCTATTTATGTACACAGCTATACATCTAATAAATAAACATTTCTTAACAGTAAAAAAAGAAAGCAATAAGGAAAGTCGTTCCCCTATTTGGGTCTGTTCGTTTTGCTGGATTTACATAAAATGTTGTGCTCTAATAACCCCTACATTCACAATACTCGGTTTATAAAATCACTTCACCTCAATGCCTTTTTATAACAACACAGCAAAGTGGAACATCCCAGATAGGGATGCTGCTGCTGCTCTGCTCTCCTCTCCTCTCTCATGTTCCCACCCCTGGAGAGATGCAGTGGAAATGTCCAGCCAGACAGACATGTCACTGCTATGCTGTGGGAAAGAGAGCAGAGCAGAGCTCATCTCATCCTCCTCCTGCTGCCGCCGCTGCTGCCATTGCAGTGAGTCTGCTGCACAGGGCTAAAGCACGACATCCCGCCCTCTGCTTCCCGCAGGTGTACCAACACACCTCTCAACGGATATTATACACAAGGACTGCGCTGAATACACCCGATTCTTGCGGGACAGACGTGGCACGTTTAGAGATTTTGTCAGATGTATTCGCTTCATCAGCAATAAGAGGAGATCGCTGGCGGTACATGGCGAACTTTACGCTCATCTGACATGTTGCTGCTCATCCTTATAAGAGACCACAACACACTTTAGCCCGACACAAGGGCCAGAGGAGACGAAAAACGCGGATTTTATCTCTTCTGGGTCGATCAAACCCTGTTTTGTATTCATTTCGTTGAGGCGACAACATTTAGCCTCAACTTGCTTCAGCGCGAACAGCTAAAGGAACAAAATGTCTGCCCGTGCTGCCTCTAATAAGGTTTGTGCTCTTTTAATAACGTTTTGCATACAATGTCAGCAGTTGTTAGAGCTAAAAGATAAATTATATTTAAACCAGAGCTTAAAATGTGTGCAATAGATGCCTGAGGTCATAAATGTGGGTGCGCGTTTAGCCTCAGCTAACGGAGATTCCTCAACTTATGCTAACACGCTAACGCTAGCCGATTTGTACGATAGTTTATAGGTTTTATTAAACACACAGCACTTTGGTTTTGTATCCAACCTTTCGTTTATAACTATAAATACTCTAGTTTTGTTATGTAGCATTTGTTTATGAATATATCGCATTTGTTTTGTGTGACAGTGACATAAATACTGCTTAGCCGAAGTGGTTTTCAAAGTCTGTTGGTTTCATGAAGCTTTTTTTTTAATGTTGACGATTTTAAACGTTTTAAATTTTATAATGATAATTTGTACTGTCGTGTTAAGATTTTAAACAAACAGCTGACAAAGCATTGCAATGACAGTATCTTAAGTTATCGCAAAATATGTCAGAGAAGGGAAAGTGCTTATGTAAAATCTGCTTAAGCGCTTATAAAATGTGTTATGTAAAATTTCGCTGTATTTCAGCATTAAATGTTTCACTGTATTTTATAACTGCTAATGCGTGTGTGTTTATAGATGGTGTCAAAAGTGAGCTTTTGGACGCGTCCCATAGCAAACAGACACAGCTGATGACAGGAATGATAAATATCAGACTCCTCAGCTGCTGTTTACACAATGCTTTATTTTAATTTTAAGTTATCCTGTCAGCTTTCATTTAAAGCCCATAGAAACTTTAGGACAGGAAATAATGTAAATGAGATGATCTGTCACACTGATACAGTTTCTGTTGGGCGGGTCTTTCCATTGACACCTGTTGAAGCCCCTCCCACAACAGGTGAGCTTCATGAAACAGGTGGAACATCTCAGGAATGTGACTCTTCAGCCCTTCCTCCTTTTCATGAGTCACGGGTTGCTTTCCTGTTTCTGATGTTTGGTTAAGCAGAGTAACATTAACCTGTCTGACCGGATCAGCCGACAGAGCATGATTTACTAGAGTTGTTTTCGTAATGCATTACATGAGTTATGATTCAACTTAAATTCTTTTTGTATTAATGTGCTACCAGTGTGTATATGGAAGTAAGCATAAGTAATTTTTTTGACGTATGGCAATAGTGGTAGACCGTTATAGGCCATTATTGATGTGTTGTAAAAAAATGTGTACATATTTTGTGAGTATTTTATATAATACAATTAATAATTTTTTACATAATGTAATTGAGTGTGTGTCTGTTTTTTAACAAAAAAAAATGTTTTTGTTAAAATATAGACTTTGGAACTGATAGCTGATAAAAAACTGAAAAAAAAAAAATATATATATATATAGATAGATAGATAGATGTATGTACACGTGTGTGTGTGTGTATATATGTAATATAGTATAATATAGTATATAATATAGCTCATCACATTTATCAATGTTCAGTGTTAATTTATCAGTATTATAAAATAAATATTTTTATATTATATAAAATGAATCAATATTAGTTTTATTAATATTTAGATTTTTTTTTTTAAATATTTTCTGTTTTGATTTTCATTTTTGTTAAAATTGTAGTAATTTTGTTGTCTGTACACATCTATCTATACACAAACAGACAGAGCTCATCTTAATTTATTGTTAAAAATAATATTTTTTTAACACCCCCAGTGTTATTTTATCAATATTTTAAAACAAAATGTATAATTTTATATTATATAGTAAAAACTATATTATAAAATATTATTTTTTGTTAATATTTTTAATTTTTTTTAAAAATATTTTCTATTTTCATTTTCATTTTAGTTACAATTTTAGTAATTTTGTTGTCTGTACACATCTATCTATACACAGACAGAGCTCATCTTATTTATTGTTAAAAATATTTTTTAAACACCCCCCAGTGTTATTTTATCAATATTTTAAAATGAAATGTTATTTTATATTATATATTAAAAACGTATAAAGCTAATATTATTTTTATTAATATTTTTAAACAGTTTTAGTAATTTTGTTGTG
Organism: Cirrhinus mrigala; assembly: GCA_036247105.1. Classification (NCBI taxonomy): domain Eukaryota; kingdom Metazoa; phylum Chordata; class Actinopteri; order Cypriniformes; family Cyprinidae; genus Cirrhinus; species Cirrhinus mrigala. Next base: position 7,791,450 of record CM070031.1, read on the forward strand.
TGTTATTGTTATTTTTTATTTTTTTAAATGTGTCTATATAGTTTCATTTTATTTCAGTTTTAGTTAATTTTTAATTTTAGTTTAGTTAATTTTATTTAATTTTAGTACATTAAATTAAACTAAAGCTTAAAAATGTTGTTTTGGCATTTAGTTGAAATAAAAAATAAAAAAAACGTATGCATTTTATTTCAGTAAACCATTTTTTATTCAAATAACAGATTTTTTTTTTAATTGGAATTTTAGTTTTTGTTAACTGTAATATTCCTGACACATACAGAATTATTTATATTTATTATTATTTTAATAATAGATTTTGTAACTGTCTCTTGGAAAGGCCATTTCTGTTAAACGGCCAATTAGAGACCAATGATGTTAATTTGAAAATGGCCAAATTTTGGCAGGTTAATTGGCCTGTGCAGTATATCGATCTCTCACTACCTGCCAATTTCAGGCTTAAATGTTTCTCACTAGCCTTAAAACCGTATTTGGAATCATTAAATTCAAGTAAATTTCTATTGTTATTGTAAAAAAAAATATTTAGCTGCTGTTTTTTTTTTTTTAGGTTTCATTTGTTTGTTTGTTGCTCACATTAGGATCAGACTATCATCCTTGTGTTTTACATTGCATTTTCTTAAAGTTACTTGCTTACTGACCAGCAGGCCATTATTCCCTCACCAAAGGCATTTTTATGCATGCTTGGTGCTTGTTGAGTGTTAATTTTTGACTGTGGTTGTCAGACTTGTTTTGTAGGTTAATAACATCACTTATTTGTGGACAAAACAGATGCAGGCCAAAGGGATTGTGCTGTAGTTTGCATTGTTTGGTAATACTTATCCGTCTCATGGTCTGTGACTTTGGGCCGGTCGTTTCACTGGTCAAGTCTCAGTAATCCTGTTGGCCTAATCGCTTCATGAGATCAAAGGCAGAACCACAACACGATTTCCCGTCTAGCCTAAATGGAGGATTTTGTTTGTGCCTCGCTCGATGCCCTTTCTTGGTAAAAACACTGGCCCACTCTCCCGCCCTGCGTTGCAACTTAAATGAAGCTTTAGATGTAGACTTGTTAGAGTAATGCAGTTTGGCACATGCGGAGACCTGGACGCTGGCTTCTTTACGAGTCGCTCAAGGTATCTGGATGGATGCTAGACAACTTTACAGTTGCCCTGTGATTTCTGGCTTTGATTAAAATCTGTTTTTAGGAAAATAAACCCACCTCCTTCCGTCATTATCATAATGAAGGCCAGTGATTTTAATCTGTGTGTAATGTATACAGTTATTTTGGCTGCTTATTTTCTTAATGCCCTCTTCCTTTGTAGTTTTGCTTGGGTGGCTCATAGGTTTCAGTGGGGCCCTATGATTTGCTCGATGTGGAAAACGTGGATAGAGAATCTTAAAAATGGAATTTACTGTATAATGCAAAATGTCATGGAATTTGTCAAAGTTTGGATTTAAATATGACTATTTAAATATGAATCCTGCGTGTCTGCTCTGAGAGTCACTTACTGAGCATTTTACCATTTCATTTGAGTAAAACTAGCGAATCATATACACACAGAAATTTAAAGGTATTCATGACAACCTGGCAAAAGAAAATTTTGGTTTGCCTTGAAGACATTGTGCCAGAAATATATTGCTATTGTTCAGTAGGTAGTGTACATACTACTACTACTGCTAAATTATTAAAACTTTCATTTTTTTAAGCATTAATTACACAATATTTCTTGTGTTTTAATTTTAATAATAAATCACCTTTGTTTGACAAAAAAAAGTTTAATTTTCAGTAATTAAAAGATAAATTACACTAATGTTTTATGCCTTCGTTTAATAATCCAAAATGGCACACAGCACAGAATTTCTGAGAAAAAAAATGTATAAGGCTATTGTAAGAATAAATTTGAATAAATGTATTTTTAATTTTTTTATCAATTTTTGAAAATCTTAAGTTTTATTTTTGAATAAAGTTTTTGTGCATTCCAATAATTAGATATGTTAAAACACTGGAATTTGGTAACAATGAAACATAAGGTGAGAAAAGAAAATAATTTCATAGGCCCTAAATATGTAAATTTAACAACATTAAAAAAAAAAAAAAAAAAAAAGTTGTTAAATTAAGTTCTATTATTTTTAATTATTTAGACATGCTTTTTGATTAGTGAAATTTAATTTCAAAATTGAATTAAAACAGAAAAAAAAATTACATTTGGAATAAACAAAATTGAATTTTGTTTATTTTAGTTTGTAGCATCTTAAATAAATAAAACCAGACATAATACAATTTCTTGTTTTCCATAAAGTACAGTAATTAAAAAATAATAATAATTATTATTATTATTCTTGGGCTACAATTTACATTAACCATTAAAAAGGAGTCCAGAAAAATTAAAACAGCATAAAAAAAGAAAAAACAGAATCTAGAAAAATTAAAACAAGAAAAAGGAATTTGGGAAGAAATAAAATGGATTTCAAAGGGCCTTATTTATGTTTGTAGTGTCTCATTTAATAAAACCAGACATAATAGCATGACTTGTTTTCAATTAATTTTTTTTTTTTTTTTTTTTTTTTTTTAAATTAGTAAAAAAATGTTGTGAAAGACCTACAATACGAATAATAGTAGTAATATTATTATTATTATTATTATTAGAAATAATTTTTAATAATTGTAAGAATTTCTTAAATGTAAGATTTTTTTTTTTGATTTTTTTTTTACACTATTTATATTGCAATTTTTTAAAAAAATGAAAATATTTTATTTTTTATAATAGTCTGTTTTTTTGGAACATATTTATTTATTTATTTGTTCATTTATTTATTTGTTTGTATTATTACACATTCTTTTGAATTAATAATAATATCTAAATTGTTTTAATTTCGTTTGCTTTAGTATGATGCAATAACGTGAATATCAACTAATGAGTATTAAAATATTTAGCTTAATTTATATTTTTAGGGGGATCTTTATTTTTGTTTCATATTTTATTCCCCAAAAGTTATTACCATTGATCCATGTCCAAAACACATTCTGCACATTTTAGTATCTTTTTAGTGAGCTTTATTTTTTTTTTTAGCTTTATTTTCTCTTCTTAAAGCTTATAGTGACCAAAAGAGGAGAACGAAACATCTCCAGTAGAGTATTTAACTGCTGTTTGTTCGTTAGTTATTATTTTTTATCATAAGTCCTTTAGCTACAGTGTGCGTTTGGGAGTTGGCATGGTGATTTTCGCCCTCCAACACCCTTCACCCAGTTGTTTAATCTTGTAAAAGAATGTGAGAGCCGTCCTTCACAGCGGCGGTGGGCAAATCCAGACTTGGCCGAGGGTAGAGACACAAATGGCTCTCTAACGAAGTTTCCACAACGCTCCCCCCGTCCGCCATTGGTCAGATAGCCCCGCCCCTAAACTCACGCCATTGGTGGAGCCGAAAATGACTTCAGCTTCAAGTTTCTGTTCTCTATATAACTATGTAGATTTAGAACTTCCTTCTGTTAATCAGCCATTTAGAAACCATTATTGGTCAATACAGATCGGCCAATTAATCGTTTACTCATTTAATTGAACACATTTGTCTAGCTAAGTGCTTTTCCTTTAGGATGTTGAGCGTTTCTAGTGTGTTTGGTGGTTTTTAGCTCGTGTGTGTGTCCTCGGTCGTCCTGTATAGTGATGCATTTGATACATGAGATTGAAGGGATCAAGGTCAAAGATGCAGAGCTCGGTCTTGCGCTTCTGTTTCAGGTGACCTGCTTTTCTCTGAAACTTGGATGTGTGTTTTCTCTCGTGGATCAAGGGATTATTTTGTGTTTGTGGGTTGGTCACTGACCCAGTACTTCTGTGTGTAAGGCTGTAAGGACGCTGTCTAGATGAGACACAAGTGGTGGTTTAGTAGCGTAATGAACGTGTAATGAGCTAGCGGTGCCTTTGGTAGTACAATAATTGTGAATGGAAAACAAATGGTGGCTTAAGTTAAAAATAATGGTTGATGAATAAATAATAAGTCTCCTGGGCAGCATAGAGTTGTTAAGATGAAAATGCCTGTTGGATTTACACACAGGACGTGTTTTTGCATTCTTTATGTGGTTAAAAATAAATAATCAGCAAGAGTTTGTACAAAGTTAAAAATAGTTCAGCTTTTGTTATGCAGCATTTTTTTTTCATATCGAGTGTTTACAGTAGCAAATAAAAGATGCTCAATGCAAGTAAAAAATGTTATGCTTATAATTTATGATGATGTCTGCACTCCTGGCTGTGCTAAAAATGCAGCTTGAACTTGCAATATAAATTAAATTGTGTTCTGACGCATGCACGAAATCAAGCTTTTGTAGCTAGAAAAATTTGCTTTTATATTTGCATATTGTTTTGTTCTGTTTAAAATGCAATCATTAAAATATTATTAGAAATATGTAAGAATTTTAAAAAATATATATCAAGTATTTTGTTTTTTATGTTGAGTATGTATTTTAAGTAATATATATTTTTCTTTAAAAAATCTTAGAAAATATCTAATCTAAAAATAATTTCTTAAAAACAAAAAATATTAAATAAATTAATCATTTAAAAATATTATATTGTAATATAAAAATCTTAAAAGTATCTTAAAATAATCTTAAAGTAAATTATTTTTTGAAGTTTTAAATAAAATGGTGATTATTAGAGTGTTTTACAAAAAATACTATTTCAGTTTTTCTACTTCGAAATTTTGTTTAAAAATATTTTGGTTTTTATGTTGACTGGATGTATTTTAAGTAATATAAGATGTAGTTTTCTTACATTTCTTTAAAATCTTTAAAAATAGATTCTTAAAAACTAAGATTGTCAGTTTTAAAATAATTGTGATTTAATCTCATGATTTCTAATTAACTGAGAAAACAGAATAAAACAGTAATAAAAAGTGTCGTAAATGTAGCACTTTAAGTCTTTTTTTAATTAATATTTAATATTTTAAGTTGACATTTTATAAGAACATTTTGCACAAATTTCACAAACCCTCATTAATAATAAAAAAATCTTAAAGCAAATTGTTTTTTTTTTTTTTAAGTTTTAAATAAAACAACGATTATTAGAGTGTTTTACAATAAAATACTATTTCAGTTTTTCAAAAACTTCAAAATTTCATGTTTAATTAAAAATATTTTGGTTTTTATGTTGACAGTATTGACAATTTTCTTAAAATTCTTTAAAAGCTTAAAAAAAAAATCGAATCTAAAAATAGTGTCTAAGATTGTCAGTATTAAAATAAATGATTATGTAAGTGCGATTATGTATTACTATAAGTATTTTTTAAATTAATATTTGATATTTTAAGTTAGCATTTTATAAAAACATTTTGCACGAATTTCACAAACCCTCAAACCTATATTAATAACGCTAATCTTGAAAATATAAAATATTAAACATATCTTAAAGTAATTTTTGACGTTTTCAATAAAACAATGAATAGTGTATGTTTTACAGTAAAATACTATTTCAGTTTTTCAAAAATTTCCAAATTTAATGTTTAATTCAATGTGTTACTTTTACTTTTTACGTTTCTTTGTGATTTGTGAAATTTCTTAACAATTTATGAGTGAAAATTGTTTTTAGTGTACCTTTTCTTTAGAGAGAGCACAATTTCTGCATCATCTGTAAAGCTTGTGTTTTATATGCTTATATCCTTTCATAATTTTCTTAAAGGTCAAATGAAAGGTCAGAACTGATTTTGTTTCTTAACCATTAGAATTTAGCAGTAAAGACATTGTTCACTGTTTCCATTAAATGTTTTTAGTTTCAGAATACTGTGAAATCAGTGCCTACTCTCTTGTATGTGACGGTGGATATTGCAGAGCGTTTTTTTTTTTTTTTTGAAAGCGTCGAGAATGAAACGCGGTACTATCCCTCGAGCACAATATCATTACATTTTCACTTCAGCCAGAAATAGATGTGCTGAGACACCACATTTAAAAATAGCACTGTCAGAACGTGAAGGCTTCAACTGATTTTGCTAAACTGAGTTTATATTGCGTCTGAGTGTATTTGAAAGAAGCAACTCATGCGTGGCTGCATGGAGCACTTAGCATCGCTTCACAGCGTCTGATGGACCGAGCCATCTCAAATCAGGGAGCGGTTTTGTTTAGTGTTGAATGTGAAGGAAGCCGTGCAGCTGAAAGCATGTTAACAGTAGTGAGGATGAATCTTGTCATTTTTGTGCTCGTGTTTGCCGATTCTGGCTGCAGTCTCAGTTGACTGATCTTTCTGCCTTGAGCTTTTTGGCTGCAAGCTTGACGTGCTGAAGTCTTTTATCTAGATCCAATCATCTAGATTCAATGAAACTTTGAATTTCCCTCACATTTGCTGAACGAATGAAGTGTCTCACTCTTGCTGGTGGACGAATGAAGCATCTAGTTTGTGAACAAAAGCACCTTGATTCGAACAAAGCAATTTAATGAATAAAGCATCACTTTTGAACAACTAAGCACACTGTAAAAAAACTATTTGTTGAGTCAACTTAAAATAATTTGTAACCTGGCTGTCAACTCAAAAAAAAAAAGTTTATTCAAATTGAAATGTTAAATTATATTAAGTGACAACTTAGATATTTGAGTTGAATCAACTTAAAATTTTAAGGCAGCTGGGTTACTTACCCATCTGTTAAGTTTAGCAAACACAAATATCTAAGTTGTTACTTAGTACAACTTAACATTTCAAGTTGACTAAACTTATTTTAATTTACTGAACTTAAAATTTTAAGGCAGCGGGGTAACAAATTATTTTAAGCTGACTCAACAAATTGTGTTTTTTATTTTTTACGGTGTAGTTTGTGGAAGCAAACTGAACAAATAAAGCATCTTATTCTTGAATCGGCTAGGATGTTTCTTTGAACGAATGAAGTATTTGGTAGCTCACATTGTATGACCAAAGCATCTTGCTGTTGAAACAACTGAAACAACTCTGCATTTTGTTCGTGAACAAACTGAATGAAACGGTTCATCTTGTTTATGAATAACTGAACAAACAGAGCATCATCATTTCATTCTTGAGAAAACTGATTCAATGGAGCATTTTATTTGTGAACAAACTAAACGAATCAGTAAATCTTGTTCATGAATAAAATGAACAAAGTGTCTTGTTCTTGGATGAACTGAACAAATTAATCATCTTGTTTGAACAAACTGAACAAATGAGGCATCTCATTCGTGAGATGACTGATTTAACTAAGGATTTTGTGAACAAACTAAATGAGTCGTTGTATCTCGTTCATGACTAAATTGGCCAAACAAACTATCTCATTCTTTGACAAACTGAACAAATGAAGCATCTTGTTGTTGAACGGATTGAACAAATGAGGCATCTCATTCTTGAGAAAACTGACTCAATTAAGCATTTTGTTTTTGAACAAACTAAACAAATCAGTAAATCTTGTTCATGAATAAAATGAACAAACAAAGTGTCTTGTTCTTGGACGAACTGAACAAATGAATCATCTTGTTTGAACAAACTGAACAAATCAGGCATCTCATTCTTGAGAAAACTGATTCAACTGAGCATTTTGTTTGTGAACAAACTAAATGATTCGTACATCTCTCTCATGACTAAAATGAACAAAGTATCTCATTCTTGGACAAACAACTAACGAATCTTCTTGTTTGAATGAACTGAACAAATGAGACGTCTCATTCTTGAGAACTGATTCAACTAAGCATCTCGTTGATGAACAAACTAAACAAATGAGGCATCTCGTTCTTGAGAATGACTGAACTAAGCATTTTGTTTGTGAACAAACTAAATTAACCAGTAGATCTTGTTCATGAAGAAAATGAACAAACAAAGTGTCTCGTTCTTGGACAAACTGAACAAATGAGGCATTTAATTCTTGAGAAATATCTTTGTGAACAAACTAAATGAATCAGTACTTCTCATTCATGACTGAAATAAGCGAACAAAGTGTCTCATTTTTGGACAAACTGAACAAATGAATCATCTTGTTGGTGAACGAACTGAACAAATGAGCTTATTCTTGAGAAAACTGATTCAACTAAGTGCTTGTTTGTAAATGGATCAGTACATTTTGTTCATGAATAAAATGAACAAAGTATCTCGTTCTTGGACAAACTGAGCAAATGAAGCATTTTGTTTGAATGAACTGAACAAATGAGGCACTCATTCTTGAGAAAACCGATTCAACGAAGCATTTTGTTTTGCGCAAACTAAATGAATCATGTCATCTCATATCTGAATAAAACAGATATGGACAAACTGAACAAATGAGGCATTTAATTCTTGAGAAATATCATTGTGAACAAACTAAATTAATCGGTACATCTCATTCATGACTGAAATAAATAAAGTATCTCATTCTTGGACAAACTGAGCTAACAAAAAACCTTGTTTGAATTAACTGAACAAATGAGACATCTCATTCTTGAGAATGATTCAACTAAGCATTTTGTTTGTTAACAAACTAAATTAACCAGTAGATCTTGTTCATGAATAAAATGAACAAACAAAGTGTCTCGTTCTTGGACAAACTGAACAAATGAAACATCTTGTTGAAGAACGATCTGAAGAAAGGAGACATCTCGTTCTTGACACATCTGATTCAACTAAGCATTTTGTTTGCGAAGAGCATCTCGTGCATGACTATAATGGACAAACGAAGTATCTCATTCTTGGACAAACTAAACAAGTGAAGCATCTTGAACCAACTGAACAATTGAGGCATCACATTCTTTAGAAAACCAATTCAACAGAGCATTTTGTTTGTGAGCAAACTAAATTAATCACTGCATCTCATTCATGATTAAAATAAATGAAGTATCTCGTTCTTGAACAAACTGAACAAATTAAGCATCTTGTTAGTGAATGAACTGAACAATTGAGGCATCTCATTTTTGAGAAAACCAATTCAACAGAGCATTTTGTTTGTGAGCAAACTAAATTAACCACTGCATCTCATTCATGATTAAAATGAATGAATAAAGTATCTCGTTCCTGAAAACACTGAACAAATTAAGCATCTTGTTAGTGAATGAACTGAACAATTGAGGCATCTCATTCTTGAGAAGACTGATTAAATTTAGCAGTTTGTTTGTGAACAATCTTGTTGATCTTGTTCATGACTAAACTGAACAAATGAGGCATCTCTTTCTTGAGAAAACTAATTTAACTAAGATGTTGTATGTGAAAAAGCTAAATCGGCACATCTTGTTCATGACTAAAACAAACAACAAAGTATCTCATTCTTGGACAAACTGAACAAATGGAGCATCTTGCTGAAGAATGAACTGAACAAACGAGGCATCATTCTTGAGAAAACTGATTCAAATAAGCATTTTGTTTGTGAAAAGGCTAAATGAATTGGTACAAAAATATATATATCTTGGACAAACTGAACAATTGAACTGAAGAAATGAGGCATCTCGTTCTTGAAACAATTGATTCAACTAAGTATTTTGTTTGTGAACAAAATGAAACGAACCTACTATCTTGTTGTTGGACCAACTGAAAAAAATTAAGCATCTTGTTGGTGAGCAAACTGAACAAATGAGCATCTCATTCTTGAATGAACTGTGACGTATTGTTTGTGAACAAATATGAATCGGTACAGCTTGTTCTTGAATGAACTGAACAAACAGCATCTCATTCTTGAAACAACTGAACAGACTGGTTCATGAACCATCAGTATAGATTTGTAATGAATTGATAAATTCATTTGTTTCTGCTTACTTTAATTTCATTTGTAGCATGCAGGCTGTTTTAGTTTTTAGTATGTTTTATTGTCCTTTTAATTAACAAGTTAGAATAAATGTACATGAATGAACATCTGGTTCATGAACAAACTGAACAATGAAGCAACTCATTTGTGAATTAATTTGAACGAACAAAGCACCTCCATTGTGAACTAACTGACAAAATTGGGCATCTTGTCTGCAAATGTTGGTTTGTATATGAATCTGAAATAATTTTGCCAAAAAGATGATTCAGTATTGTTCCGTAAAGGTGGTTCTTTTTTGTCTGTATCTTATTAGCATAGATCATTTAATATATCTGAAGTCTTCAGTAATTCTCAATTCACTTTTGCCTACTTATCAGCTTTGCCGTTAACTTGAAGGCAAGAGTGTTCCCTAAAAACATAAAGTAAGTGCAGAGCCCTGCAGCAGAAATAGTCCCGAACATCAAAGCACAGGATTTAAAATTCATCCTGCATACTGAGACCACATAGTCAGAAACCGTCTGTTGTTTCACTCTCATCTTGAAACTAACTTACATAACACAGGGAACATTGGCGCACGTCATTTTGCGCAAACACAACATAACGTTACATATTAATTGTGGCTGAGTTATGCAAGGGTGTGTTCCGTAGTAATTCGTATATGTGTGTATAACTCTGACATCTTCTCCAGAATTGTTGCGGCACGAGGGTTCAAAGGTCAGCTATGACACCGGGGTTAACGAGGCCTTGGCTTCCTGCTGTCTAGTGTAGTATTTCTCACCACGCTATCACCTGGACGTGAGCCAGATGCTGTAATGTGAACAGTGAAACACACACAGACAGTGTGAGAGCACAAGGAGACGCCCCATACCTGACATACCTGATCTGATTGTCAACATTGTTTCGTTCCAGTGAGCTGTCGAACTAGTTTCGGGAAAACAAGTTGTGTGGATGTAGCGATACGGTCCGAGGCCATCCACCAGCCAGGGGAGTTTTGCGTTTGGAGCCTTATTAGTTTCTGGAAAGCTCATTGTTAGTGGCTTCATGCAGGCCAGGCTGCTTATGGACTGATGAACATGTTTTTTTTTCATTTGGCCACTTTAATTTCGCCTCTGTCAATTTTAGATGCAGCGTCCCGAGACACGTGCCTATTTATACGACTCGAGTACGAGCGCACAATTATTCTGCTTCCCTAAATGAGGGCATTTTTTGCTCTTTGGGATTCATTAAAATAGCATTTCATCTGTAAATGGTCTGAAAGATGTGCGTGTATGACGTATTTGTAATTGCGTGCTTGCATTAGAGGCTGTTTGCATGAGTTCAGAGCGCAACTGTGTGTTGTGCGTCCTTGTTAATGCTCTGAATTGATTACGTGAAACGAGAGCCCGATAGCCTATCTCGCCGGAGCCGACCCTTCTGCTTTTGTTCGGCAGGGGAGAAGGTGTGTGTTTGTCGGGGGGCCGAGTCTTTGTCCGGGACAGCTGTTATCAGTGCGTTCCCGCTCCTCTACGAGCTCCGTGGAGGTCTCTGATAACTCCCAGCATGCACTCTGGTGTGAGTAGAGTCTGTTGCAGTCAGATTGGTTTAAATCTAAAAGCTTTGATTATTGTTGTGATGGAAGGATTTGTTTCCTCTGAGTGTCTTCTGATGCATTTGAGGGGTTCTTTTAGGGTTGCACTGATGGTGGATGTTTTCACATTATGGCTTATAACCGATGCAATATCTTATATTATTCTGACCATTTTGATATTTCAAATGTTTCTATATGATTAGTATTTTTTTTAAACTTTGTAGGAAGAAAACTGAGCGCAATACTGTTGAATTGAGGAAAAATCCATCTTAATATCTGCTTTTAATTTGACATTATTTCAAATATTGACTAATAACTCTTCATTTCTTTTTAAACAAACAAACAAAGAAGGGTTAAAAGTATGCAAGCAAAGTATGCTTTTCATAGAAATATTTGCTGTTAATTTATTTTATTTATTTAAAATTAGTTTGCATGCTACAAGCAACTTAAAATGTGCAAAAACAAGCAAAATAATTATTTAAAATTACAATGTCTAAAATTTTAGATAAATTTATAATTTTAAATAATTATTTCACTTGTTTCTGCCTATTTTAAGCTTACTTGTAGCATTTGTTTATTTCAGTTTTTCTGTACGTTTTATTTTAATTTATTTAAATTAGTTAATTTATTTTTATTTTTTGTTTTTTTAATTAATTGATTTAATTTGTGTCTGCTTATTTTAAATTGGCATGTAGCATGCAGGCTGTTTTGGTTTTTAGCATGTTTTAATTTAGTATGTTTTAATGCCAATTTGACATAATTCATTTTAATTAATTTGTTTCTGCCTATTTTAAATTCTAATTTTTAGTATGTTTGTATAGATTTACAATATTGCCTGTTTAACAGATAATTAAATTCATTGATTAATTAATTTGTGCATATTTTAAATTTAATTTTAGCATATGAACCAATTATTTTATGTTTTAATGACCTTTTTCTTAGTTTTAAGTATAGATTTATAATAATGCCCATTTATTGGTTAGCTATGTAAGCCTGTTTCTGCCAATTAAAAAATATTTTTTAAGAAGGTAATCTCAATTCTGACTTTTTTTTTCTCGCAATTACAAGTTTACATTTCACAATTCTGACTTTTTTTTTTCTCAAAATTTTGGGATATAAACTTGCAGTCAGAATTGCAAGATAGAAAAATCTTTTTTGCATGATATAGACTCACAGTTATGAGTTATGTCAGAATTGCAGGTAAAAAGTCAGTGTTATATAATGTAAACTCACAATTGCAAGAAATAAAGACTTTTTTTCTCAGAATTGCAAGTTTATTTCTCACAATTCTGGCTTTATAACTCAATTGCCAGTTCATATCCCGTAATTCTGACTTTATTTCTCACAGTTCTGACTTTATATCTCACAATTCTGAGAAAAAAAAAGCCAGAATTGGGAGTTTTTTTTTTTTTTTTTTTTCATTCAGTGGTGGAAATGGGCTTCCACAGCTGTCGGCTATTATTATAAAATTAATAATTGCCTCATTTCTGTTGTTTAGAGTTTCAATAATGATGCATCAGAAATAAAATACTGTTCAATACTGTGGTATGAGGGAACATTAGCAGGGTTGCCAGGTCTGCATAACAAAACCAGTCCAATTGGTACTCAAACCTAACTCAATCATGACCAAAACTAGCCCAATCGTGTTTCAGGGAAATAGATATCAAAATCACTCCAAAATTCAGTCAAAACCCACAGCAGCGGTATAAAACTAGCCCAGTTTCACCAGAAAACCGCAGACTTGGCAACACTGAATTTTAGCACTCATAATATCAATTTATAACAACAGCCAATGACTATGAATTTGAACAAAAATGATCTATTGATGCCAATGGTTGTATGACCTGTAGCATCTTTGTTGTTAAACAGTTTGTGCTTTGTGAATTTGTGAATATGTGCTCTGGTAGTCACTTGTGAGTTGAAGCATGTGATTCCATTAAGAGAGCGAACTAAAGTTAGCCGTGTCACTGTGGAATGACAGGAAGTGAGTGATCCCTGACGTGATCTTTCATGCACAAGTGTGACGTTGCCGGTGGTCTGGCCATCATCAGAGATTCCCCGTCTCCCCCTCTGATACCAGCTGAGAACCTAAAATAGCTACCTCTGTATGACTTCCCCTACATGAGATCCAGCACACTTCAGGTGCAGCAGTCTTAAAGAGATAGTTTAACCAAAATGAAATCACCGTTTACTCCAAACCTGTTTCACATTCATTCAATGCTTTTTTTTCCATGAAAGACACAGCGTATAAAAGATATCAAATGTCCTTGTGGAATCAAGGCTACTATTGCAGCATCGTTTACCAGCATTCAGAAATTGTTGCTTTTTATTGGATGCTTTTTATAGCCTCTGATTTGTTTTTGTTAGTCATTTTTGGCCTTTGTTTGAAGAATTTACTCCCACTAGGTATTGTTTTTTTACATTCCTACACACATACTTTTTTTTTTTTTTTTTTTTTCCCCAGCCTACATGAATGTCACTGCTAGAGGTCATTGAATGGAAATGAACTACAGCATCTATCCATCCATCCATACCGTGTCCCCTTGCTCCCGTGAAACCTGAGCCCTAATCATTACCTATGGGCTCTTTATAATACTGTAGAGTCAGCAGCCTTCAGCTATATATAGTCTTTTCAATACAGTGGACGCTTCACTGGTGTCACGTTTTTCCCGGTTTTCACCCCCAAAGAAGTCCTTCAGCGGATGTGGAAGACGTCAGTCTTGCATGCCACCTTGGGATCAGATCATATTAGCATAACCTTAAACATAGCATTGGTTTCAACTATACTAGCTAAAATCGATTTATAGGAATATTAGATTGCTGTCACTTTAAGACCCAACGTACAGATCCGGTGTACTGAATGCATACGTTTCCATTCTCGGCTGTTTCCGTTTACTTAAAACAAACTGATATATTTTTTTTTTTTTTTTAAGGTGTTTAAGCATGTAGCGCTGAAACCCTATTGTAATTGTTAGAATGGTCGTGGATCAGCAATCTCCACATAAAAATGATCATGCAGACCAATCCATAAGTCTTAGAGACTTGAAACTTGGAGAGATGGTAGTACTCGCACCGCCGACAACATCATCAAGGCTCGCCCCAATCAGCCTGATGGGGGCGCTACAGCAATCGTAAGTACGAAATTGCTCTTAACTCCTAAACTGTCAGTCGCACACTCAAGTATTTCATGACGTTGGAATCCTTGGCTCACAGCGGTTCAAACCCACGCCTTAGATTCGATCGTGAGCTTGGCAAAATTTTTGGGTATTCATATTTTGGGAAAAACCTACTTTTGCAAACTAGTCCAAGGTTTTTGGCCCGATCGGAACCAAACTAGTGCAGAAAGATTCTCTGGAGAGTGAATATCAATAATTGTCAAAAAAAAGTTGAACTTTCGACTCACCGTCGCAAAGGGGCGCCAAAACATTCGAAAGAGGCAGGGCCAATTTTAGTAAAATGCCTGTAACTCCTGAACGGAATGAGATATCACTGCCAAACTCAGAACACTTATGTAAGAGCTCAATCTGAGGTCACAGGACAAAAATCGCAGAGCTTGGCCACTTGGTGGCGTTATAAGAGGGGAAAAAACATAAAAATGGCTATAACTGCACAACAGTTTGTCCTATCAACCTGAAAATTGCATTGGACCGTCTTGGCCCAAAGTGCCACAGGTGTCTACAAAGACATTTGCGTAGCTCAAAAAACATTGTCGCCATTGGAACGAAACTTGGTGGGCCTGTTCATGACTCGGCCTCAAAGGTCTTAGACATTTAAAAGAAATCGGCCACTGGGGGGGGTGATATGACATTTTTCAAGGACGTAAATAATTGTACGTTGTGCGTTTTTTTTCGCACATACATCTGATGTTCGGTATTATACGTATTAAACTCCTTATTCCGGACAACTTTGCCTCCAGAACCACTTCTGTCAGTCAAATTGTTTTTTTTTTTTTTTGCAAAATAGTCCTAGGTGGAAAAAAACACTGCAGTACAATTCTCTGGACTCTCTAAGCCAATAATTATCAAAAAAATGTTGAAATTTACCCTTCTGGAAGCTATAATGGGGTCGTTTGGAAAAGCGGCCTGTGTACAGCCTTGCTAAATAATATGTAGCATCTTTTTACTTGCATGCTTAAATGCCTTAAGCGCTTGAACCCTGGTAATCGCTGTTTGCAGCTATATTTTTTTGTTTTGATTTTTTTAATTCCATTGCCCTGTATTATTATTTTTTTTTTTTTGAAAATGCAAATAACATTCTTTATGAATGGCCACTAAAACATCAAATTAGAAAGTTTGAGTTTTAAGACAATTTGTGGCTGTTTAAAAGCATCTTATCAGATCAGTGTGGTTCGGTAGTGCAGTCATTTTCTGCGTAATTCCTACATTTATTCCTCTAACATAGACATATTTGTCACAACGCTGCCGAATGCCATTCGAAACGAGGTGCAGTGAGCTGGCAGCATGGAAATAGCTGACAAAACTCTGCTTATGTTCACCAGACTGTCTAGTCATGTTGCTGAACTGAGGAAGATCTTCTGCCCTGAACTCACTGTATGGTGCAAGAATCAAGCTGGAATTTTATGAAAATTGGCCAGTTAAATGCTGACACAACCTGTATTCTACAAGCACAAGTAGCTGGTTGGGCTTCAAATGGCATTGCTTCAGCAGAAAGACCTGTTTATTTAACCAATAGCAGTAAACGTGTTTTATGAACTCTGCACAATATTTTTCTGCTGCTTCTATTGATAGTAAAGTAATCCCATGTTGTAGCTGTGCTAAACAGCGAGGAAAGGAAAACGTGCATGGAATCTGTCGTCACTCCAGGCCTGTGCGTTCCAGTCTGACAGCTTGTCAAAGGAGCTACACGTGCATATTGCATTTCCAACATTTTTGGGGAGTTTTGAGGCAGGGATGTATACAGAGTTGGTTTTAATTTAAGCTTCACTGTCACTAAACCATTCTACTGTTCTTCAAATATGGTTTATACACATTGAAGCATTACTGTTTCAAGTCATGTTTTGAACTTCAGTGTTACATAATGTACTGCAAAACTTACTTGGTTGTTAAAAGATTAGCTCACTTCCAGAATTAAAAATTGCTGATAATTTACTCACCCCCATGTCATCCATCTTTCTTTTTTCAGTCAAATAGAATTTGAGGTTTTTGAGGAAAACATTCCAGGATTTTTTTCCATATAGTGGAATTCAATGGTGATCAACAGGTTGGAGGTCCAAACTGCAGTTTCAGTGCAGCTTCAGAAAGCTCTATTTTTAAATGTTTCTTAAATGTATACATGAACATGCTTTTATTTATATATACATAATAATTACACACAGTACACACACATATATTAGGCAAACTCAAACTTTAATTTTGTATGGGATTAATTGCAATTAATCATTTGCCAGCCCTAGTTTTAACAGTTTTGTTCAATAAAACCATATGATTACTTGCTTTTGATGCTTTATTTGAACTAATTATTGTTACCTCATTGCTGTTATATATCTATTTTAAGTAATTCTAAAGGCTATTGTTCGCTTAGGTCTGTTTTTATTACTAAAAAATGAATTATAATTATTCAGTTACTCGATTAATTGTCAAAATAATCAGATTACTCGATTGCCAAAATAATCCTAAGTGACAGCCCTTCATCTGTGTACTTCGGTTCAAAGAGGTAGGGTAGGGCGAAAAAATCCATCTCATTTTCTTCTCCAACTTCTCCAACCGTCCGACTTCGATGTCTACCTTATTTTTTTTTTTTTTTTTTGTAAAGGGCGTTTAACTTGCATGATCGCTTTGTAAACACTGGGTCGGTACTTCCACCTACACCACACGCGACCTCTCCAATGTGATTACTGCATGAAGTCCAGCTAGTGCAAAACAAGCATTTGTGGTTAAAAGGTGTATACTTTTTTTTTTTTTTTTTTTTTGAAAATGACAAATCATTTCGCTAGATAAGACACTTATTCCTCAGCTGGGATTGTGTAGAACGCTTTGACGCTGCATTGAAACTGCAATTTGGACCTTCAACCTATTGATCCCCATTGAAGTCCACTATATAGAGAAAAATCCTGGAATGTTTTCCTCTAAAACGAAGACAACATGAACATCTTGGATGAAGTAGTGAAAAGGAGTGCGATACTAGTATTGCATAGATAGATAGTAGTGCTAGAGGGCTTTCGAAATGTTGTCCCGCTCCCGCGGCACCCAAAGGGTTAATACCGATACAGCACTTTCTACTGCAGATGGATCTGTGCTCCTACTGAGCAGAGCAGTTCTACAGTGAAGCACTGCTGCAGCTCAGTACACACACTCACACTTACTAGAACGCTGCCAGGCCACAGGGATTTACTTCAGCGGCTCACGTTTGCCGTGACGAGGTTGGCGAGAATAAAACACGACTCAAACCCACGCAACTTTACTGGAAGTGTGCGGAGTACTTTTAAAAGCGCCTGAGCTGCTCAGCAAATCGATGCCGTTGGTGGATGCGCCTCATCTCTTTTCTGAAGTGATTGAACAGTAACTTGCTGTTCTCGGCTGGCCGCCGCTTGATACATCGGGGCAGGGTTGGGACTCTCTCTTTTTGTCTGTACCTCTCTCTCCCTCCCTTCCCCCTCTCTCTCTGCACTATCTTCCTCCCTCCCCCGCCTCGTGCCGATTGAATCGGGGATCTCGCTGTGATCAGCCAGGTTCAGTATGAGGGCTGGAGGCTTGCTGGAGTGCACACAGGTCTGTGGGACCCTAGTTTTGGACCATGCATGTGACTGAAGAAAGCTGCAGATATGCTTCTGGTTCTTCTGAGATGATCTAACGGCTGTAAGTTATTATTGATATTTTTGTGAGAATGGTTGGATTTGTATCATAGGGAAGCAACTTGCGTTCAAGTTGAACCTGATTTGGCTCTGAAATGCATGAAACTATTCAGCATTAGTTTCTTAATACTTTGGAGGAGTACAACAAGTGCTCCAACAGTTGCGCAAATTGATGTTTTCATTTAGCTGCAGTGTTTGGCGTGCCTTTAGCGCCGTAAATCTGCAGTGACGTTGCCGGGGTGCGTATGTGCGGGATGTCGCTACGTCCTCTGGGAACCACCTCCCCTTGCTGTGAGCTTTCCTGCTCCTTCGTTTGAATAGCTGGATCACATGCTCCCCGATTGGGGCTTTTAGCCATCGTCAGCACTTTGAGACACATCTTTCTCCATTTCTGAAGTCATCAGTCATCAGCTCCTACGTGTTGCGGGTTTGATGCCAGATCTAGAGGTGCTGTGTGTGTGTGTGTGTGTGTGTGTGTGTTTTTAAGAGAGAGACATTTGGATGTTTTTCCACCCTCCTCGTCTTCTTTTGGCTTCCAGTCAACATACGCAATGTTCTCTAGAAGCGTTTGTTTGTGCTGTCCAATGCAGCTCCTTCTCTGTCTGGCTCTCCTTAACCCCTGTTTGATTGTTACCTGACATCCTTAAAGGGTTTTTATTTTCCTTTTTTAAATCAGATGTAAATTCATGTCCCAGTCACATTTTCTTGGTAAAGTAACTATTACTTACACTGTCAGAAAAATAAATGTATATTTTTACATTAACAGTGTAATCAGTATTCTATTTATTAAAGCCAAATATAAATCTCAAGTTTATTCCAGCATTTATTCCAAAATAGCTCAAGGCAGTAACAATTTAAACAGTAGATTTTATTTGTGAGCTTATGTTCAGCTATTCTTTTTAATAGTTAACTTTTAACTATTTTTTTCTTTTTTCAGATCATCAGTCATCAAAACTTGGTAAATATTGTCACAGACATGGAGATTTACTTTAAATTTCACCCAAGCTGATTACTCACTAAAAACTCCCACAGATTATGTTTTCATGTCATTTCATGTCTTGTTTTGACGTAAAGAAGTGGTTATAACTGAATTGTGTGTTTGCTTTGTTAAATTAGTCTTCCCATTAATGCTATTATATTGTTCATTCAGTCTGATTTGTGAAAGCGGAGCGTGTACAGACATGAGGTGGGAAGCTGATCATAACCAGTTATATCCAATCATATCTTGATCGAGGCATTGCCTCCTCTCTGGGGGTGTAACAAATATATACATTTATACATGAGCCCCCATATCTTGAATTATGTGATTAGACGCGGACTCCCTCTGTGACTTTACCTGCTGGTGTCGCTGTTCGACAGTGTTTCTTGAGAAAAATATGTTAATAATTCTGATTTAAACATGAGATTAAAACTGACCTGATACTCTCTCAATAGCTGAATGTTCCTGGTCATATTGACCACAGTTTATGAAAGGTGTTTTATTATATTTCCATTTAATTTGATTATTATTATTATTATTATTATTTATATTATATATTTATATATATTTAGATTGAAAATACATTAATTGTGAATTAATATATCAAAATATAAATACAATATAATTTATATAAATTTTTATTAATTTTAATTTAATATAAGTATTTAAGTAGTTGTTGTTCCACTCAATTTTTTACAACTTCAACTCTGCCATGTTATGAAAAGGTCATATTATTTGATATTTTAGGAGAATTAATGACCTTGACACCAAGTTATGAGGGTCATTTCCTATTTTATTCTCGCATATTTCTGCCCAATTATTTGCGCCACTTTTGGGAGATTAAAGTCAATTAAAATATTCTACCAAATTGCTCCAGTTCACTTTTTGTCCAAAAACTTTTTATAAAAAACAGTCAAACTACAGATTATTTTCATTATCTAGTGCTATCCGTAGGTAGTGCTAGATGATGGCAAATGTACAATTAAATTACCCAAAAATTGGTAAAAATTAGCTAATGTTGACCAGTAATAATAAAAAATACTAATACCACCTCATACCTATACAGTTCCAAACTATTGTGCATCCCAACTATTCTTCCGTCAAGCACGCTGTTTTCTTCTTGTAGCACTGAGAGAAAACTAGGTCATTTCTCCACAACTTGTGAATCAAAGCTCCTCTTTTTTTTTTTCAGTGGCCAACATAGTATCTAATTTGGTACTGCTGCGTTCATTTCTGGATTAGCTCCATATCATCTCAGACCTGCACTCGCACAGCTTCCCCGAAATTCTCTAACAGTACTTGTCGTCATTGTGAATTAGCCTAATCCAGCTGCGTGTCTCCTAGCGTCTCCCCTGAACGTCATCTTCATGTCGTCCGCATCGCGGCCCCGCTAGTTCCCTGCATCTGAACCCGATGGCGACAACCAGAGAGTTATTTTTAGATCCTCCCTCTTGCTTCCTGCGTTTCGCTCTCTCGATTTCACTCTCCTGTGGTGAGGGATAATGTGCTGCATATCCAGATTTAAAAAGACGCTGAATCCCTGCCTCAGTTCACACCAGCATAGTAATGACTGTTAGCGGTTAGAAAGAGCTTGACACTTACTATTCGCAATGCCTCAATGACGCATTACACAGAGGAGGTGACTTGGTTGTAAGCAAAAAATCACTCACACAACTCTGTCACATTTCCACCCTAATGATGCGGATATCTTTCGCCGCTTTAATGGGGTATCTTAGGTCTGGGCGTTATCTCTGAAAGAGTCTCTGAAGTCGGACTATTAGAAGGCCAAGTTACTTACGCAAGAATTGTTTGCATGCCGCTTGCAAGCCAATTATCCCAGATCCGAGTTTTACCATCCTCCCTGTCAGATCGCCCCCATATAGTTGTCGTTACGTAAAAACCGCAGATACATACACCATCTGTGCATCCTCCTATAATTGACTTTTTCCGGCTTTGTCCGAATTGATAACCCCTTCCACCCCCTGTTCCGTATCATTAATTAAAATGACTTGGGTAGGTTCCTGTTGGAATAACTTGGCCCTTACCACTCGTTATGACTGTGTTCAGCTGTCCGATCCATCTGTGAGAGGGTCCATGGCTGCCCATGCCTCCAGAACTCTGACAGTATAGAGTATTGGCTTCCAGTCAAGCCAGTATTCTTTCTGCACTGTGAAGATTTGATTGACCAAGGCGTAGGTGAATGTGCAACCTGTCCTTCTGAGAGCACATATTTAGCATTAATATGTGTGCAAACAGTGGACATATTTGTCTAGTGTGGTTTACACTACACTTATTACAGGGCACAATGTCTTTTCTGAGAAAAACCCATGTAGGGTTCAAGAGTACAACTTGTCCATTACTAGACATCAAGTTTAGAAATTCATCTTCTGCTCATTCAGATTCCAATTAAACTTCCAGTGGGGTGTGACCAATTCAATTCAGATTCCAAATAGTGATTTTTTTTATTTTTTATTTTCCAAGTTTTCATTTACCCGTAATTAAATTTTGGTAATTGATCTCTGAATGCTGTTTGTAGTGTTGTGTTCTTAGGTGATCAATTGAACCAGTCAAAAAGTAAGTTCTTCAGCATCAAACTGCGTATTTCGCCCAAACACATTTTATATATTACTTCCATACCATCATTTTTGCTAATGATGAAGTGCAACCACACTGCTTATCCACGTCGTCTGCATGAAAGACTGTGACACAGTCAAAACCATAGACTTCAAAAAAAAAAAAAAAAAAAAGATGGATGACACTCCATTTCTCTATTTTTTTCCACTAGAAAAGTGAATCCAAAACATCCCAGTATGGCTGCTGTCATTTTGCACCACTGACGTAATTTGGAGCCTGAGTCTGTGCAGTAGTGATTCATTTGGATTTGAGCTTTAGCAGTAGTGATTCATTTGGATTCAAGTCTGTGCAATAGTGATTCATTTGGAGCACAACTCTTAGTACTAGTGATTTATTTAGAGCCCGAGTCTGTGCAGTAGTGATTCATTTGGAGCCAGAGTCTGTGCACTGTTGATTCATTTGGAGCCCGACCCTGTACAGTAGCATTTATTTGGAGCCCAATTCTGCACAGTAGTCATTCATTTAGAGCCCAAATCAGAGCAGTAGTGATTCATTTGGAGTCAGAGTCTGTGCAGTAATGATTCGTTTGGACCCCGATTCTGTGCAGTAGCGTTTATTTGGAGCCCAATTCTGCGCTATAGTGATTCATTTGGAGACAGAGTCAGTGCAGTAGTGATTCATTTGGTGCCTGAGTCTGAGCAGTAGTGATTCATTTGGAGCCTGAGTCTGAACAGTAGTGATTCATTTGGCGCCCGAGTCTGAACAGTGGTAGTTTATTTGGAGCCCGAGTCTGAGCGGTAGAAATTAATTTGGAGCCTGAGTCTGCACAGTAAGTGAGTTATAACCGTGGTCTCACTCAAACTCCCACATAGCCAATTGCAAGCTCACAATCATGACACTACACCGCTTTTTTTTTTATACCGGAACCACTTAAAATGATGAAAACCATCTTTGGTAAAACAATTTATATGAAGTGTAAAATTTTTGTTTGACTTGCGTCCCATTTGTTTGCATGGAGATGGCAGGGTGTATGACCTGTACTGCATCCCGCCACCAGATAGCGATCAAAAGGTTTTGACTTGACCTGCCAAAACCAAAAATTCTTGTTTTTGCCAAATAATTTGGGTGCGTCACTAATTGCGACTTATCAATTGAAGGGGAGCCAAGTATTTCTCAACCATTATATTTATACTGGAGATACAAGTCCAAGCTAAATCTTTATTTACATAGTTATCTGTTGTCTTATCAATCACAACGCTAACACCTTTTAGGATAATGCTCCAAAATATATCAAAAGCCATTCAATGTGGTGTCATCCTCAGCAAATGACTTGTTTCGTAACCTTGCCATCTAGACTTTCCTCAGACGAGCGATTCGCTACTTGAGCGGGTTGATGAATTGATGCAATGAAGTTTTATCTCTAGCGTGGGAATCTCTTGATTGAGGAAATCTGTCAAAATGAATCTGGAGCCCACGGGGCTCTCATACATTTATACAGCAGCATCAGGACGGTCGTTACAGTGATTCCCGTCACAAAGTAATCCTTTTATGACACGTATGATGTGAGGCGTTTGATTGCTGCCTATGGGCGTCCTAAAATATCTGTCATGTTTCATTTTTGACAGTAAATGGAGTAAAAGTGAAGGTCGACTGTGCTTGTTACATACTTGCCGGTTGTTTTATAGTGTGGTGAGAAACGAAGTGAGACTTTAAAATCAGAAGTCTGTTCTGACGTATCATGTTTTGTTTTATCCAGAGCAACGTATGTCACACTAAATTCAAGGACTTTTTGAAGGAACTTCCTATCACATACTAACTGCATCATAGTAAAGCAGAACTGTGATCTCAGTGACACTTGACTTGCACTTCGTTTAAATATGTAATTTGTTGGTGGCATTTGACTTGGACTAATATGTCACCACCAATAGCAACCATATAGCTATGTGCTAAAAGCACTCAGAAGACCTTAGCAACCATGTGGCAATGGCTTGGCATCCACCCACAGCACCACTCCACATGGGTGGCTCTACTTTCAATTAAATTCTGTAGAGTTTCACAATACTTGACGTGAGCCACTGAACAACTCCCAGGAACAGCCTAACATATTCTGAAATTTGTAAAAATATTCAGAATATCGTAACAACCAATTGGAAACTTTTTGCCAAATATTCACTGTTCTGTGCAAGAGATTCATTCAGTTTACGCAATTCAAACAAAATTCATTACCACCTAGAAGCTGCTTGGAACACCCTGGAAACCATATGACAAAGGAGGAAAAAAAAACATAACTTCCTAGCAACCAAATTACTTTTTAGCATCCACTTACTGCTCTGTACAAGAGATTCACCATACAATTCAAATTCAGTTTATGCAATTCAAGCAAAATTCATTATCATCTAGAAACTATTCATGACACCCCAGAAACCGCATAACAATGAGGAAAAAACATGCAGAACATTTTAGAAACCAAATTTTGGAGCCCAAATCTGAGCAGCAGTGATTCATTTGAAGCCCAATTCTGAGCAGTAGTGATTCATTTGGAGCTCGAGTCTGAGCAGTCATGATTCATTTGAGTCCTGAGTTTGAGCAGTAGTGGCTCATTTGGGGCCCATGTCTGAGTAGTAATGATTCATTTGGAGCAAGAGTCTGCTCAGTAGTGATTCATTTGGAGCCTGAATCTGAGCAGTAGTGATTCATTTGGAGCCTGAATCTGAGCAGTAGTGATTCATTTGGAGCCTGAGTCTGAGCAGATTCATTTAGAGCTGGAGTCTGAGCAGTAATGATTCATTTGGAGCCTAAGTCTGAGCATATTCATTTGAAGCCTCAGTCTAAGCAGTAGTGATTCATTTGAAGTCTGCATCTGAGCAGTAGTGTTCATTTGGAATTCGAGTCTGAGAGGTAGCGATTCATTTGGCCCCACGAGTCTGCGCAGTAGCGATTCATATGGAGCCTGAGTTCGAGCAGATTCATTTGAAACCCAAGTCTGTGTAGTAGTGATTCATTTGGAGCCTGAGTCTGAGCAGTAGTGATTCATTTGGAATCAGAGTCTGAGCAGATTCATTTGGAGCCAGAGTCTGAGTAGATTCATTTGGAGCCAGAGTCTGAGCAGATTCATTTGGAATCAGAGTCTGAGCAGATTCATTTGGAGCCAGAGTCTGAGCAGATTCATTTGGAATCAGAGTCTGAGCAGATTCATTTGGAGCCAGAGTCTGAGCAGATTCATTTGGAGCCAGAGTCTGAGCAGATTCATTTGGACCCTGAGTCTGAGCAGTAGTGATTCACTTGGAGCCTGAGTCTGAGCAGTAGTGTTTCACATAGAATCAGAGTCTGAACAGTAGGGTTCATTTGGAACCCAAATCTAAGCAGTAGTGTTTAGTTTGAAAACTGAGTCTACGCAGTAGTGATTCACTTGGAGCCCGCATCGGAGCAGTAGTGTTCTTTTCAAACCCAAGTCTTTGCAGTAGTGATTCATTTGGATCCAGAATTTGAGCTGTAATGATCCATTTAGAATCTAAATCATTAATTATTAGCTTACCATTACCCATATTACTCATTTCTGGTTAATTTTGCCTGGAAGTTACTGGAAGAAGATTGATTGACAAATGATTGGTGCGAGACCCACCATTCAATTAGAAAATGAGAGAACCTTATCTTTCTCTGTCTCACTATCCTTTCTGCTTTCAAGACCAATTAGTACGAGTAGCTACAGTGCTACAAATCTTTACCTATACAAACAACCTCAAAATGCTGGCTCATCAGGTTTTTGTCCCCTTTAGCTGTTAACCAAAGTGAAATGGGACTTTTTTTCAGCTAAAGCAGTGTTGTCATGGAGCTTGAAGACACTGTCAGAGTTTGTTTTGCATGTGTGTTTATTTGAATTTGAGCAGGAACTGTATTGCCCAGTCATGTTCTGCCATTAAAAGACGACTGGTGAATCTCTGAAGTGCTTTTCCGCTTTGTGTAAACTGAACTTAAACTTCAGAAGAAACTGTGAACTAAGATTTACTGTCAACAGGAATCAAGTGGTCCCTTTGTTAGCTTTTCGGCTGGCCGATGGAAACCACCCATAAATTCTGACAAAATGGTGCAGGGTATGTTGCATCAGCGTTTTTACTCCGCCGATCAGCCTTAAGATGGGCATAAATCCTCCCTACCCCCCTTTTGCTCTCTAGAGTGCAAACTTTTCCCAGTTGGGCTTCAGTCGTCTTCTGTTTTGCACACTTTTGTTTATGAATATTTAAGATTGTCTGAAGTACTGTATTGTGTTTCCCCTCAAGTAGGGTTTCTGCTTGTCAGTTGCCGATGATTTGTGTATAAATTATTCTTGTGTATACATGGAGGCCTTTGTATATTCTTTACAGCAGATATATTTTTAAAGCTGTCTGAATTAAGACAACAACCCATTTGTACTTCTCTTGATGCTGTGTAATTCCTGTGTTAGTTTCTTTTTCTTACCCTCCAACTCTGGAGCTGGCTGGCAGCTTGCCTAGACCGACAGGAGGAACTGAGGGATGAGTAATGATGTGGTTAACAGGATAAATCCTAAGCTCTGTTCAAAACCAAGTAAGCTACCTCACTGTTTACTGCCTACATGTTTAGCTACCATCTAAGGTGGCATCCTAACCACCACCAAACCACATAAGTGTGCAGTTTGGAACACAGCCAACTTTTCTGTACTTCTTTCCACTATAGAAAAGTGAATCCAAAACATCCCAGCGCCAATGACAATTTGGAGCCTGAGTCTAAGCAGGAGTGATTTGGTTAGAGCCTGAGTCTGCGTGGTAGTGATTAATCTAGAATCAGAATCTGCAGAGAGTAGTGATTCATCTGGAAACCGAGTCTGAGCGGTAGTGATTCATTTGCAGCCCGACACGAGTCTGCGCTGTAGTGATTCATTTGCAGCCAGAGTCTGAGCAGTAGTGATTCATTTGGAGCTAGAGTCTGCGTAGTAGTGATTCATTTGCAGCCTAACACGAGTCTGTGAAGTAGTGATTCATTTGCAGCCCGAGTCTGCATAGTAGTGAATCATTTGTAACCTGAGTCTGCATGTTAGTGAGTTATTTGGGGCCTGAGTCTGAGCGGTAGTGAATCATTTGGAGCTTGATTCTGAACGGTAGTGATTCATTTGGAGCCAGAGTCTGAGCAGTAGTGATTCTTTTGGAGCCTGAGTCTGAACAGTAGTGATTCATCTGGAACCCGAGTCTGAGCTGGTGATTCTATTGCAGCCTAACTCTGCATGTTAGTGAGTTATGTGGAGCCCGAGTCAAAACTGTAGTGAATCAATTGGGGCCTGAGTCTGAGCAGTAGTGAATCATTTGGAGCCGAGTTTGAACGGTAGTGATTCATTTGGAACTCAAGTCTGCATGGTAATGAACCATTTAGAGCCGAGTCTGCACGGTAGCGAATCATTTAGAGCCTGAGTCTGCACGGTAGTGATTCATTTGGAGCCAGAGTTTGTAGGGTTGTGATTCATTTGAAGCCTGAGTCTGAGCGCTAGTGATTCATTTGAAGCCTGAGTTGGAGCAGTAGTGATTCATTTGGAGCCAGAGTCTGAACGGTAGTGATTCCTTTGGAGCCAGAGTCTGCACGGTAGTGATTCATTTGGAGCCTGAGTCTGAGCCAAAGTGAATCATTTGGAGCCAGAGTTTGAACAGTAGTGATTCCTTTGGGGCCTGAGTCTGAGCAGTAGTGAATCATTTGGAGCCGAGTTTGAACGGTAGTGATTCATTTGGAACTCGAGTCTGCATGGTAGTGAACCATTTAGAGCCGAGTCTGCACGGTAGCGAATCATTTGGAGCTTGAGTCTGCATGGTAGTGATTCATTTTAGTAGTCAGTAGTAGTCTCCTGTAAAATGTTCAGGTTGCCACGGTCATTGCATTCTTTGCATGTGCACTTTTTTTGCACCGTTTTGTTTTATTAGTTTTTATTTAGAATTTAAAAGATAAACAATATTGGTTGATAAATGAGATCTCTGATTTCAGTTCTTGAAAACCAAAAAAGTAGTGCTTAAATTCCTTGAAGCTCCTGGAATTTCCTGAAATTAATTGAACTGAACTGTAGTTTTCTGTAGTAAACTGTCTTTGTACATTTCCTTTTTTATATTCATTTCTTAGTATTTAATTTACCATTATTTCTTTTGAACAAAACTATTTCAGACTGAGCCTGTCAAGGACTAATGGCAATGGCAGATAGATTTGTTAGTTTCAAGGAAATCAAGGATTAATCAAGGATTAATTCAAATAAACTTCAGGCTCAGGATTTTTTTGTTGTTGTTGTTGCTTTAACACCTGGGTTTACTTGGAACCTGAATCTGTGCACTCAGGCTTCAATTGCCCTGCGTTTTGCACACTTCTACTTCAAAACTATACTGGACCGCATTGACTTGACCCCATTAACTAAATGGACAGAAAAACCACTGAGATGTTTCTCAAATACTTTCTTTTGTGTTGCATATAACAACATGAGTAAATTGCGATAGAATTTCTATTTTTTAGTGAACTGTCCCTTTAAAATGCTGCTGCAGAGTATGTAATGCATCTTCAAGAAGACAAATAAACAGTTCATGTGAATCATCTTTCAAGGACGTTCTCTTGTGGTATTACAGTAGCTCTTGAGGCTTTAACTCGCTGGATTACTGTCTCCCTGTGCTTTTTGGTTTTTCTTTTACACAAGATTTCTATGCTTCAGCCTGTTGTTCCGTAGAGTGACTGTCTAATGCCCCGGACGGCAGATCTGACAGATCTCCAGTGTGCTCATTCGACGTAAGTAGCATTAGTTACAGAACACTTGGAATTGGCCATCTCTGGTGGATGCACTGAACGCTTACACTTTTTAACATTCAACAAGGGAGAGAGGAATAGATTGTACAGGAGGCAGATGGAATTTCAAATCCACTTCCTTCCACGTGATGTAATGAGCTTGTTAGGTGCACAGGGAATGAACGCAGTGATTTGGAGTCACTAACTGAATCTGAGAGGTCTGAGTGACTTCCCAGTTGGCTGGAAGGAGCTGTTGTGCCCACAAGGACACAGGTTTGATTCCAGCGTACACCATGTACTGTTGTGAAATCTCTCTTTGTCTTTCATGTCAGTTGAAGCAAAGGGTTTTCTCTCTTCACATTTAATTGCAGTGATCTGCTGCATTGCAGGCTCGTGGATTAAACCATTATTTGCATTACTTTAAAACATACGGTACATTTGATTCAAGATATAATAGTTCATAATTTCATGCATTCCATTCAAATTTTCTCTAATTTTCATAACCCATGTTTTGTGCAAATTGTCCAAATAAAATATGCATAATTTATTTGAATTAAAATACAGTAAAGTAAAATATTATTGCAATTTTAAATACCTTTTTCAATTGTATTATATTTTGAAACAGAATTTATTCTTGTGATCAAAGCTAAATTTTCAGTATCATTACTCCAGTCTTCAGTGTCACATGATGCTTCAGAAATCATTCTAATATGTTCATTTGTTGCTAAAGAAACATTTCCTGTTGTTATTAATTATAAATTAGTTGTGCTGCTTATTTTTGTGGACACTCTGATCTTTTTTTTTTTTTTTTTTCCCAAGTTTTATATGTAAAACTTCCGCCACTGAATAAAACATAAAAAAGGTAACACTTGATCTTACAATTCTCACTTTTTTTCTCAGAATTGCAGACACAAATTATGACAAATACTGTTGCAGTTCTGGCAAATAAAGTCAGAATTTTTTTCTCAGAATTGATACAAACTCACAATTCTGACTTTTTTTCTCAGAATTCTAAAAATAAAGGCGCAATTCTGAGAAATAGTCACAGTTCTAAGAAATAAAGTCACAATATTGACAAATAGTTGCAAATTCTGACATAATCGCAATTCTGACTTCTTTGTTTTCTTAGAATTTCTTAGAACAGTTCTGACTTTTTATCTAAGAATTCTTAAAAATAAAGCCTCAATTCTAATAAAGTCGCAGTTCTGATAAATATTTGCAATTCTAAGAAATAAAGTCACAATTCTGAGAAATAGTCGCAATTCTGAGAAATAAAGTCACAATTCTGAGAAATAAAGTCGCAATTCTAAGAAATAAATTCTCAATTCTAAGAAATAAAGTGGCAATCCTGAGAAATAGTAACAATTCTAGGAAATAAAATCACAATTCTGAGAAATAGTCACAATTTTAAGAAATAATGTCTCAATTTTAAGAAATAAAGTCACGATTCAGAGAAATAAAGTCAAAATTTGGATAAAAGAAGTTGAAATTCTAAGAAATGAAGTCGTAATTCTAAGAAATGAAGTCTCAATTCTATTAAAGTGGCAATTCTGTGAAATAAAGTCACAATTCTAAGAAATAGTCGCAATTCTAAGAAATAAAGTCACAATGCTAAGAAATTAAGTCTCAATTCTAGGAAATAAAGTCACAATTCTGAGAAATAGTCGCAGTTCTAAGAAACGAAGTCGCTATTCTGAGAAATAGTCAAAATTTGGATAAAAGAAGTTGAAATTCTAAGAAATGAAGTCTCAATTCTATTAAAGTGGCAATTCTGTGAAATAAAGTCACAATTCTAAGAAATAGTCGCAATTCTAAGAAATAAAGTCACAATGCTAAGAAATTAAGTCGCTATTCTGAGAAATAGTCACAATTCTGAAAAAAAGTCAGAATTCTAAGAAATTAAGTCACAATGCTAAGAAATTAGGTCTCAATTCTAAGAAAGTTGCAATTCTGAAAAAAAGTTGCAATTCTGAGAAATAGTCACAATTTTAAGGAAAAGTCTCAATTCTAAGAAATAAAGTAATTCTGAGAAATAAATGTCACAATTCTGAGAAAAAGTCGCAATTCTAAGAAATAAAGTTGCAATTCTAAAAAAAAGTCGCAATATTGACAGTCGCAAATTCTGACATATAATTTGCAATTCTGAGAAATAGTCACAATTCTGAAAAATAAAGTCACAATTCTGAGAAATAAAGAATTGCAAGAAAAAAATTCACAATTGCAAGTTTATATCCTGCAATTCTTAATTTTTTCTCGCGATTCTTTTTTTCTCAGAATGGTGACCCAAACTTGCAGTTGCAAGTTATAAAGTCCAATTTTGAGGGTAAAAAGACTGATGTGTTCTCAGAACTGCGAGTTTATATCTCACAATTCTGAGAAAAAAGTAATATCTTTATTTATATATAATAATAGTCAGCTTATTCGTATCATCTAGGATATTAATTTCAGTGCATCCTAATTGTATTTGTATTTTTGTCTACTGTAGTTTTATTGAAAAATGTATCTTTAAAGTTTTGCCATTTGAATGATAAACAAGGTTAATCATTCAAAGTCCATTCTTAACTAACTGGCCGTCCAGTTACATTGATCAAATGCACAACCTGACGAAGTAAAACGGAATGTAAGTGACACTTTTTGCGTAGCATTTCTATTTGTAAGTATCTATATTTAACCTTCATCATGCAATGCTAAATGCAGATTCATCCTCATTTGAGCACTGCTGTTAGATTCTAGTTGATTTGACTAGTTGCCCTAATTTGTATTTGCATCACAACAAAGTAATATGGCATCTATCCCGACTAAGGTCATTCTTGTTTAGTGTAGCTTTGTCTAGCTTATGTTTTCGTACAGCACCGCTATCCCGCTGAGAGTAGCTGTGTCTTTAACAAGCCTCAGAGAGAGATGCAGGATATGTTAATAACAGCGATCGATCCCAGCAGCTCCTCATTGCCATGCAGGGCACAGGTGAAGGGTTGAGCTTGCAGTAATTGTCCCCTAGGTCAGCACATTTCCCACAACGCACTGCCCTCGGATTCTCTCTCCTTCCTCCCTCCCTCCCTATTATTTCTTGCTATTAATTCCTAGCCCGTCAGTCATGTTTCATTACGCTATAATCGTCAAACAGAGCTTGTTTGGCTGATGTGCTGACATTACGAGAGGAGCGTCAGATCTTAACCTGTCCCGATAGAGACTACAGATATCGATGGATGGTGAATAAAAGACCACAAGGTGTATCATTCGGCTCTGCAAAAAGACAGTAGAGTTTTGATTAATGAGTCCCTCTTGTCGACAGACTTTATTTGGTCAGATTAAGCGTGCTAGTCGAACCAAAACCACTCGATCTTCAGAATTCATTCACGGGAGCTTTATAAAACACAGTTGAGATTAGAGGGATCAGAGTGCGGTCGAGTTACAGCCGTTTTTTAGCCTTGGCAAGAGACCGATAACCATAACTCTTGCTGTCAGATTGTAGTAGATCTGTTTAACTAGCTGCGCCCTAACAAGATGTGTGCGCTTTGAGACGGGCCCGATGCGAAGGGAGCTCAGAGCCGTGAAGCGGACGAAACCTGAGTTATTATCTGCGAGGTCAAAGGCAGCAGACGGATGGCCTGAGACTTGATCTCTCAGCTCGTGAAGATGTGACACGGGGACGTCATTCATCCTTCCTCTATCACCGTGAGGTCAGGAGCCAATCGTTCGGGCTTCACACAGAAGGCCGTTTACTTCTCATCACCATTTACATTTGTTAGAAAAACCTCCTCCGTTTAAACATCCAAAGCTCCTTGTTCTGGCATACTGTATCTGTGAATTTGCAGACATACTGTACACTGACTCTTGCATGATGAAGATTACTGTTTTTAAATGTTGTATTGGTATTTGGATCATTTAATCTTGTAAAGCATGAGTTATAGTCAGAATCGATTTATATTTGAGGCATTAATCTTTTACGGTAATTTATTAATGTTAAATATTGCTGTTTATTACTGTGGATTTTACATAGTGTTATTGTCATTCTAAAAAATAAAATAAAATAAAATAATTAAAAAAGAAATAAAATTAATGCGTAAATATTAGATGAAAACTGAGTTATATCAATTCATGCATTACATTCTATTTTTATGTCTAGTTTGCATAACCTACAATGATGCACAATAAATGTGTGTGTGTGTGTATATATATATGTGTATATAAATATATATATATATATATATATATATATATATATATATATATATATATATATATATATATATATATATATATATACTTTTTTTTGATAATTTGCTTGATCACAAATACAGTAAAAGCAGTAATACTGTGAAATATTATCAATTACTCATTTTCTCCTTTACAGTTGTATTAAATTTGATGCTTACTTTAAAATCTTTTTAAAAAGTAACATTTTAATAAAATTGTTAAAACTATAGCAAAGTAATAATTTAATAAAACTGTTAAAACTATAGCAAAAAAATTTTAAATTACAACTCTTACCTTTGCAACTGACTGAAATAATGTATGCTATAATATATATAATATAATAAATAATAATATACTCACAATTAAAAGCACATTTAATGACTAACCATAATTAAAATGAAAACTGAAAAATTCAAAATTAACTGCTGTAATAGTATGTAAATAATATTGTAATTTTGTAAGTAATACTGATTTTATATGAAAATATAAATAAAATATGTGTAATGTTAGAAATTTAAGTACTAAAATGACCAAAACTAAAACTTAAATAAAATAAAGCTGAATAGAAATGTATAAAAAAGACTAATAGAAATTGGCAAAAGCACATAAAAAAAATTTAAGTATAAAAGTAACACTGATTTTTGGTAAAGCATTGGTAAAGCACATAACAAAATGACTAAACTTAAACTAAAATTTAAAATGAAAACTAAAAATATCCATTAAAAATAAAGCAAATTCAAAATTAGCTGCTATAATAGTTTGTTAATAATATTGTAGTTATATAAGTAACACTGATTTTATATGAGAATATAAATAAAATATTTGTAATTATAGGAATATAAATAAGATATTTTTAATGATGGAAATTGGTAAAACCACAACAAAATGACTAAACTTATACCAAAATTAGTATGAAAACTAAAAAAAATAAAAATAAAAAAGAATTCAAAGTGATGTTCTATAATATTATGTAAATAATACTGTAAGTATATAAGTAACAATGATTTTATATGGTAATATAAATAAAATATTTGTTTTATACGTTTTATTTTTTAAAACAATTTGAGTCTAATTGGCTACAGTTGATATGAGAATTTTTATTTTATTATTATTGCTTATTTTAACCTTGTGTGTTAATATTGCTTATTTTTTTGCTTTTTGTCCCTCCCAAAACATACAGTAAATAAGCATCCTTGTAAATCAAGGCTGAAGCTTAACAAATGTTCAGGACTCTTGTTGATCACAATGCCAGATTTCGTCTTTAGTGAAATAAAGAATCTTATGTGAGAAGAAAGTGAATCACTGTTAATAGATGAGTATGTGTGTGGTGGATATCCTGCCAGGTGCTGTCTCCGATCCTGACACCGCTGACATTCCTCATCCTTCATGGATTTCCTCACTTGAGGTCTTGCCATGGACGTGATTGAGTGGGCGGCACGGTTTCTCGAGCTACAACCCACAATCCGTCATACTCACAATTTAAACCACGAAACTCACATTTAAACCCTCCACTGCTGTTTATTTTGCGGTAACAACCATTATTGCTTTGACTATATTGCCTCTGCTTTTGCCAGTGATCTTATGATCTATAGGAGCGCAGTTGGCTCAGTGTGTTGTTGCTGTGACTATATGAATCTGCTATTCGCAGCAACTGCATTGCAGAAGCCATAGAGAAATAACTGAATAAATCAGTGTTTGAGTACCTCAGGTGGCTTCACTGGATGTCAGCAGAGACGTCTTCTCTTCAAGCCTAGCAATGAGGTTGCAGCACCTTTGTTGTTTTCTTGTCTGTTACATAATGCGTAGGAAGATCATTTACACTCTGTGGAGGATTTCCGAACGCTTTTACGGATGTTAAGCACTGAGACTCTTTCCGAGACGTTTGTGAACGTGTGCGTAACTCGCTTGGTTTTAATGAATGCATCTGCATCCTTTAGGCCGTGTGGGAATGTAACCAATTAAACTTGTTGATGGTAATCTAATGATTTGTGTGTTTCTCTATTAATCTCTTTCTTTCTGTTTTCTTTTCTTTCTCTCAGAGTGCAGCAATGGAGGAGACAGTAATATGGGAACAGCACACTGTAACTCTACACAGGGTAAGAATTTAATCATCTCTGTTCATTTGTGATTTGTGAGTCATTCAGGGAATATTGTCTTGTTTTACTTGTTACTTTTACTTGTTTTAAAGACCTTATGAAATCAAAACTCAAAAGCAAGTAACAAGTCATGATTGCAACTTGGATGTAAACTATGACCTTTGGCTAAAATACCTTAAATAATATATATATATATATATATATATATATGAAGAGTTTGGTTGCAAAACGCGATAAACGCCATTTTTTACAAAATTGAGTTCCTGCCAAAATCAATATTGTATCTGGTCGGTTTTGATGAGGCAGTTTTTAATTTTACCGTGTTATTCTGTCATGTTTTCTCCCTTTTTTTTCCAAACGCGACAAACACCAGTCCCCCTTTTCTGCAAAATGCGATACATCCGCTCAGCCAATAACAGCGCAGCATTTCACGCATTATAAACAGTAAAAGCAGCGCTTTGAATACACCCCGCATCCATAGTTTTCAGCGTTGAGTAATGTATCACAGACCTATCTGACGAATCCTTTCATAAACAAAGTGTAGAGAGAGTGTAAATAAGAGATTCACTGTACAGTGTAGAGAGTTTCCTTGATTCGAATTTTGTGAGATTGCGATGAACTAAAATGAGTGACAGCTTTTAATGATTTTTAAGGGAGTTTGTAAATGAGATATTGATTTAATACAACAGTTAAATAATCAAGAAATTAATATTAAGTGACCCGCATTGTCTGACTATAACACTATTGCCTGATTTTGCTCATCTCATCTTCAAAAATAGTTTGAAACAAAGTCACAAATGAGCCCCTGCGCATCTCCATTCAAACACAGTGGTGTTTCGTTTACGAATGAAGGTGCATTTTTTACTGAATCAATGAATCAATTACCCATTCATAAAAAGAGTCACTTGCTTTATTCCTGAATTAATCAGCCGTTCGAACGAATCAAATGAATGATATGATTCAGAAATTAAATCAGTGACTTACCGCCACCTACTGGCAGTATTTCATTTTTATCTTCTTTTTAGTTATTAAAATCATTTAATATTTCTATGTTCAAAATTGTATATTTAAAACATTAATCTCAACAAGAGTTTATGAATTTGATTGCACTTTCTCTAAAAAGAAAAGTAAGCGTAGACCCCTAATGGATTTATTGCATTTTGGAAAAAAAAAAAAAAAATCCGTTTTTATAATAAATCTTATAATAAACAGACAACTTTCCTAAAATATGTAACCAACATATTGCTGATTATTGTAAGCAAGTTAATAAAAGTAAGTTTTCAGTAGTGAAAGAAATTGTGGCAGAATTATAATTCTGTACAGAAGAATATGTGTTTCGATGATGGTGATAATTTTAGTAGTAGTAATAATAATAATAATAATAATAATAATAATAACAATGTTAAAGCATTTTTTTTAAGGAATAATCTTTTAAACTATTTTTCTACCATGTTTTAATTTTAATAGTAAACCTCTATTGTGAAGCATTTTTTTTGCCAAAAGAATTTGTTTCATTTCATTTGATTATAAATTAAATTAATGATTTATGCCTTCTTTTTTGTTAAAGGAGAAGTCCACTTTCAAAACAAAGATTCACCTATAATGTACTCACCCCCTTGTCATCCAAGATGTTCATGTCTTTCTTTCTTCAGTCATAAAGAAATTATGTTTTTTGAGGAAAACATTTATGCATTTTTTTGTATATAATGGACTGATATGGTGCCCCGAGTTTGAACTTCCAAAATGCAGTTTAAATGCGGCTTCAAACGATCCCAAATGCGGTTGTAGACGATCCCAGCCGAGGAAGAAGGGTTATTTTCATTTTAAAAAAATACAATTTAAATACTTTTTAATCTCAAACGCTCGTTTTGTCTTGCTCTCCCTGAACTCTGTGTATTCTGACTCAAGACAGTTAGGGTATGTCAAAAAAATCCAACCATATTTTCTCCCTCAACTTCAAAAATCATTTCAAAATCATCCTACATTACTGCAGAAGTACAGACACAGTCTTTGCAAAGTGAACATGCAAAGAAGATTAAACACTCTTAACAAAAAAGGTAAAACACTGATATAGGGCGATTCTGAAGTTGAGGGAGAACATGAGATGGGAGTTTTTTTGACATACCCTAACTGTCATAAACTGGAACAAAAACAGGGATTGAGAAGAGTAAGACAAGATGAGCGTTTGACATTAAAAAGTATATAAATTGTATTATTTTTATTAAAATAACCGATCGTTACGTTAGATAAGACCCTTCTTCCTAGGCTAGGATCGTTTACAACCACATTTGGGATCGTTTGAAGCTGCATTTAAACTACATTTTGGAAGTTCAAAATTGGGGCACCATATCAGTCCATTATATGGAGAAAAATGCAGAAATGTTTTCCTCAAAAAACATAATTTCTTTACCACTGAAGAAAGAAAGACATGAACATCTTGGATGGAGGGAGTAAATTTTTAAAAGGGGGTGAGTAAATTATTTGTAAATTGTTGTTCTGGAAGTTGACTTCTCCTTTAAACTCTGTTTAACTTAATTTAAAATAAATTGTTAAAACTGCATTTCCGTTTTTTTCTTAGACTTACACTTTTGTAGATTATAATATATGATCATTAAAACGGGCATTTTGTTTGCCAAAATAAATGTTTAATTTCATTCGATTTTAAATTAAATTAATGTTTTATGTCTTCATTTGATTATCGGGGAAGAAAATCCCAGGATCCTAAAAATTTATTTTTGTTAATGTGTTACGTTACTTTTGCGTTACTTTTTAAATCTGGGCAGGGCTTGCTTGTTTGTTTTTAATATATAAAAAGTTCTATTTTTGGCAAATGTAAAAGCCTTTTCACACCAAAAGCCTCAGGCTTTGAGAAAAGTGAATTTACGTCTGTGCAGTAGACCGCAGAAGAAAAAATATGAACTCTTCAGCAATAAAAAAAAAAAGGAAAACAAATAGTTTATCTTGAGTAATTTTTGCTTATTAGTATGGTTGAATTGGATCATTGAAGGTCAGCAGCAAAGACATCGGTTAATAAAATGGGATTAAATGCATAAAGGATATTTGTATTATTTAACATATTTAATTATTGCAGGTTTGCGTCATATTCTGAGTTGAATTTCACTGTTTTTATTCATTTTGAGGAATACTGAATCTGTTTTTTGTGAGTGACATGAGTTAATGCATGTTCACATTTATTCTAGAACCAACATCTTACTCCTGATTTCTCTCAGCATGGGGAAAGAAGAGCTTTGAATTAATAAATGAGGGGAAAAGTAACTGGCATTACTCATTCGAAAAAAGTAAAATATTTTCTTGTCAATTAAAAAGTACTAGTTACCTGGAAAAAGTAATAGTATTACGTAACTTGCGTTACTTGTAATGCGTTATCCCCGACACTGGTCATGAATTAACAATAAATTGTTCAAATTACATTTCCTATTGCTTCTTAGACTTTATACTTACACTTTTGTAGATTAAAAATTTTAATATTTTAATGTGATCATTAAAACTGACTTTTTATTTGCCAAAATAAATTTGTTTAATTTCATTTGATTATAATTTGAATGAATGTTTTATGCCTTTATTTAATCACAGGATCCTAAAAATGTATTTTTGTTAAACTTTTAAGAAAGAAATTGTTAGTAAAGTGTCATATCAATTAATTAGACATGCTAGAAAAATTAAAACGGAAAAAAATGAACTAAAATGGAAACAACAGAATTAGTGTTAAAAAAAAACTGGATTCTGACAAATTAAAATGGAAAAACAGAATTTTATTTAAAAAGAAAATTCTGAAAAATTAAAACAGAAAAACAGAATTTGTAAAAAAAAAAAAAAAAAAAAAAAAATGGAATTCTGGAAAATCAAAATGGGGAAAAAAATTTGTTAAAAAAAAAACTGAATTCTAAAAAATGAAAATGGGAAAATGGAATTTGGAATTAAACTGATTTCATATGGCCCTATGTTTACGAAGATACTCAGTATTTTTATTACTAATATGTTGGACTACCTGAAATTCTGCT
This sequence comes from Cirrhinus mrigala, assembly GCA_036247105.1. Taxonomy (NCBI): domain Eukaryota; kingdom Metazoa; phylum Chordata; class Actinopteri; order Cypriniformes; family Cyprinidae; genus Cirrhinus; species Cirrhinus mrigala. The sequence goes on from CM070031.1 coordinate 7,830,136, forward strand.
AAGGTAGTGGCGTTAATACCATAATATTAAGATAAGAATGCATGAATCACTCATTCAGATGCTTGGAGACAAAGAAAATGCTTAACTTTGGTAAGCAAACGGAGATCTAACAACCAAATTGACTTGTTTGTCAAGTTTGAAGTCATTCTGTAGCAGACCAGGCAGATTTTTAATACAGGTGTTCACTGATGATGAATGTGTATCCAGGTCAAGTGCCTAAAACTACAACCAGGAGTAACTAATATGTTATATTGGGTTACTCCCTAATTAAACTTGCTAAATTTGTTTTGAGGAAAGTTAAGTTACTTTTGTGTTGTAGTTTTGTCACATGCACTGCAAAAGGCCAAAAACCTCTCTGAAGACATTTCACACTACGCTGCGCATTATATCAGTTATCTGTGATAAAGTATTATGGTGTCATTTTAAAAAAGCAACACATTACTAAATTAGTTACTTAAGATTTTTAAAATTCACACTACTTCATTATATACTACCAATTATGTACTGTTGAATATTTGAGGTCCTGCATGGCTTTGCGAGTTTATCGTATTGTTTTTCTCCTCTTTATATCTGTGATAGGATCTTTCTATCTCCCTGCCCTTCTTTGCCCTCTCTCTATATCTCTCTGACCATCATGTCCCCTCATTTATGTTCCTTTTCTTCTAGTCCCATATCTCCTATGTTATCTTTTCATTCTCTCTGTCCCTCTTCTGCTCCTCTTCTGCTCTTCCGGTCTGATTTGAATGTTTTAGTGTCCCCCTCACCTGTTTGTTAACATGTCGTTGTGTGTCTCGCAGGCTCCGGGGTTTGGCTTCGGGATCGCTATCTCAGGCGGGAGGGATAACCCTCACTTTCAGAGCGGGGAGACGTCCATCGTCATATCTGATGTGCTGAAGGGAGGCCCAGCCGAGGGCCTGCTGCAGTAAGACTCTTCTCTGACCCGCTTTACCATGACAGTGCCAGTTCAAAACTAGTTTCATTCCTGAATTTGAGATGAATTTGATACTTTTGGATAAAATTAAATAAAATTCTATATATATTCTAAGCATTGATTATTAATGTTCTTTCAAATCTTTAAATTCAACTTTTTACTCCAAATCAAAATTCGAATCGAATTGTATTGAAAACATGAAATGAGAAAAGTGCTAATTAAAAGCATTTTCACTAGTGCTCTGACTATTTAATTTGTATTGAAAACATTGTTTAAATTAAAAGTGAAATTTTGCATTACATGCATTTTCACAAGTGCTCTCAAAATTTAATTTGTATTGAAACGGTTGTATTGAACTAGAAAAGTGTAAGTGTTTTCACTAGTGCTCTGACTAATTTGTATCGAAAACATTCATTTTAAATTAGAAAAGTGCAAATTAAAAGCATTTTCACTAGTGCTCTCAAACTATTCATTTATTTAATTTGTATTGAAAAAAGATTAGTTTTAAATTAGAAAAGTGCAAATTAAAAGCTTTTTCACTAGTGCCCTCATTTATTAGGCACTAGTCATTTATTTATTTATTAAAGTTATCGAAAAACATTCTTTTTAAATTAGAAAAGTGTGAACTGCATACAGTAAATGCATTTTCACTAGTGCTCTCAAAATATATATATTTTTTTTGTTTGTATCAAAAACACTTGTATTAAATTAGAAAAGTGCAAATTAAAAACTTTTTCACCTATGTTCTCAGGCTGTTCAATTTGTATTGAAAACATTCAGTTTAAATTAAAAAAGTGAAAATTTTTGTGCCTTTTCACTAGTGCCCTCCGAAAAAAAAAAAAAAAAAAAATATATATATATATATATTTGTATCAAACAGTTGTATTGAATTAGAAAAGTGTGAATTAAAAGTATTTTCACTAGTGTCCTCAAACTATTAATTTATTTAATTTGTGTTGAAAATATGAGTTTTAAATTAGGAAAGTGTGAATTACATACAGTAAATGCATTTTCACTGGTGCTCTCAAAATATATATTTTTTATTTGTATCAAAAACACTTGTATTAAATTAGAATAGTGCGTATTAAAAGCATTTTCACTAGTGCTCTCAAAAAAAAAAAAAATCATATATATATATATATATATATATATATATATATATATATTTATATATATATATATATATATATATATATATATATATATATATATATATATATATATATATACTTACATACATTAATTTTTTTGTTTTTTGTATCAAAAACAGTTGTATTGAATTACAAAAGTCTGAATTAAAAGCATTTTCACTAGTGCCCTACCACTAGTGTAGTTTTAAATGAGAAAAGTACGAATTACAAACAATAAATTAACTGAATTATTTAAACACTAAATTAAAAGCATTTTCGCTAGTGCTCTCATACTATTTCATTTGTATCAGAAACATTCGGTTTAAATTAGAAAAGTGCAAATTAACTGAATTTTCACTAGTGCTCTCAAAATATTCATTTTTTTAAAATTTGTATCACACATTTTTATATATATATATATATATATATATATATATATAAATTTGAATCGCAAACAGTTGTATAGAATTAGAAAAGTGCAAATTAAGAGCATTTTCACTAGTGCACTCAGACTGTTTATTTATTTTGTATTGAAAACATTTGTTTAAAATTTAGAAAAGTGCCAGTTAAAAGCATTTTCACAAGTGCTCTCAAAACGTTTTTTTTTTTTTTTTTGTATAAAAAAAGGCTTTATTTATCTATTTATTTTATATTTTTCAAATCTAAGACCAAATTAAAAGCATTTTCACTAGTGCTCTCAGACTATTTCCAAATAAATGTATTACATGGTACTTGTAGACCATGGTAAAAGTCAAGTTACTCAAAAAAAAACTGTAATTGTTTAATTATTTCTGATTGATCTGTTATATAATTTATTTAGTTTTATTAAGTTACATAAAAACTGCTCTTCACCCTGATGGAGTTTCTAACCATGTAAACGCATGAGCGCACAGGGCTGCTGATCAAGCTTTGTTCCATCTCGCGCTGAGATCAGTTGGAGTGGCACTTTTGCTTACTGGTTGCTGCTCTCTTTGCCCCCGGCAGGGAGAATGACAGGGTGGTGATGGTCAACGCCGTCTCCATGGATAACGTGGATCATGCATATGCAGTACAGCAACTTCGGAAAAGTGGGAAGAATGCAAAAATAGTATGTTTTCCCCTTTTATTTATTCTCACATATTTACATATTCTTTCGTCTTGTATTAAGATACACACTCGTCATCCATTGTAAAAAGAAACTTTGATGGAAATTTAATCATGCCGTGTCTGCATGCAACATTTTAGAAACATATTAGAGATTAAAAAATGTGCCCAAAAATTGAGAAAATGTCTCCCTCTACTCAGACCATCAGGAGAAAGAGGAAGGTGCAGATCCCCATGGGGCGCCCGGGTGAACGCGAGACCATGTCGGAGCACGACGAGGACGACGACAGTTACGAAGACGAGATCTACGAGGCACGGAGCGCACGGAGCGGGCCCAGCGCTTACAGCGGGGGCGGAGCAACGGGTCGGAGGAGCGGTAGAGGTGACCGGCTGGGCGGGAGGAGGGACCGAGACAGAGAGCGCAGCGGCTCCAGAGAGAGGAGTCTGTCCCCACGCTCGGACCGCCACTCTGTGTCCTCCAACCTCCCCCCACGCCCAGCCAAGGTCACCCTCATCAAGTCCCGCAAAAATGAAGGTGAACATGGCCGCTTCAAACCTGCTATCTGGTGTCGCCCAATCACTTTGTTTTACGATTTATAACACTGTTGTTGTCAAGCAGTTTTACATCACTAAAGGCTCGTTCACACCAAGAATGGTAACTATAAGAATAAGTAATATTAGCGTCCACACCAACTAATGATAATGTTTTGTTTATTTTAAGCTTTCGCTGCAGTTATATCACCTTCCAATTTAAACACTCAAGCTCAAGACGGTGGATTCTGATTGGCTGTCAAGGTTCATCAGCTGGAAAAAATAGTTCTGGACGTGTTTCCAACGAAATTGTTGCTTCGCATCATATGTTGTAGTGTGGATTTCAGTGCAGCTGTATGGTTATAATTATCCTGTGTGAATAGCCTTACGACACTAGTTTTCAGCTGGTCTGCCCTCAATGAAAGTAAAAATGCTGTACGAAACAACACAATCACATATCAATCAATAAATACATAAATAAAAGTCTTGAGAATTAAAAAAAAAAATGTGAGAAAATTTGCACTTTTCTAATCTAATGTGAATGTTTTCGATACAAAATATAAAAATAAGTATGATATATAATTTAAGTAAAAAGTTCATTTGAAAAATTACAAAAAAAATGTTAGTAAATAAATAAATCTGTGACCACTAGTGAAAATGCTGTTCATTTGCACTTTAAAATAAATTAATTAATTAAATAAATAAATAAATAAGAGCAGTTTTCATATTATTTTACACTAAATATAAATATAAAGTCTAAAATCACTAGTGAAAATTGTTTTAATTAGTATTTTTTAGTAATTTAATGTTTTAAATTCAAATGAGAGAAATTAATAAAGTCTGAAAAATGCTTTTAATATGCATTTTTTACATTTAATAATAATGCTTCTAATTTGCATTTTGTTAATTTAATGATGTTTTTAATACAAATGAGAGAAATGAATAAATTAATTCTGAAATCACTAGTGGAAAATGCTTCAAATGTGCATTTTTTTTTTTTAAATGTAATAATAGTCTTATTAATACAAATTAGATAAATTGATTAATAACTGATCACTAGTGAAAACGTTTCTAATACAAATTAGAAATTAATAAAGTCTGAAATCATTAGTGAAAAATGCTTGTAATTTGCATTTCTCGAATTTAATAATAATGTTTTTAATACAAATGAGGGAAATTAATAAAGTCTGAAATCGCTACTGAAAAATGCTTTATTTAATTTTTTTTTTTAAAGTTTTTAATACAAGTGCGAGAAATTAATAAAGTGACACCACTATTGAAAATGCTTTTAAACTCACACTTTTTGAATTAAATATAAATGTTTTTTAATATAAATGTAATATAAACATTTATTTGGTTTGTCCAAAATGACAAATGAAATGCGTATCATGTCCAGTCAGAACATAGCTGACTTTCAACATTGCTGTATGTAGGTTTCCATCAGAAAAAAATCTTCTTCATAGCTAACATATGCTAACATGGTGTATGTGTTTCTGCGGTTTACTCTGTAAGCAGAATACGGGCTTCGCCTGGCCAGCCACATCTTCGTAAAGGACATTTCCCCCGAGAGCCTGGCAGCCCGAGACGGAAACATACAGGAGGGAGACGTAGTGCTCAAGGTAAAATAAAAATCACCAACTGTAGAGGAGTGGAAACAGATGGAGAGAGTGAAGGGAGTGTATGAGGTGATGAGCGTGACGTATTTAATGACGTGACGAATGCAGACTTTTGCTAATTGAGATGTCCGTTTACTCTTCATCTAGATTAATGGCACAGTGACTGAGAATCTGTCCCTGATCGATGCCAAGAAACTGATCGAGAGGTCAAAGGGCAAGCTGAAGATGGTGGTGCAGAGAGACGAGAGGGCGACCCTGCTCAATATCCCAGACCTGGATGACAGCATACCTTCAGCTAATGCCTCTGACAGAGATGGTGAGAGAGTCTCTATACAGCACACAGAAAAATGGATTTGATTCATTCTGTTCAGTTATACCTTTTAAGGATTTTTAAATATTTAGTGAGAAGTCTCAGGTAATGCGCTGTCACTTTATTTCGCAAAGCAGTTGTAAGGTTGTACTAAATACACTGACATTTATTTGTCCATTTTTTCTATTTATTTATTTATTGTTTAGGATATCAATGTATCGATTTGGATTTTTATTTATTTATTTATTTCATCAGTATAATAAAAAGCAAGCTAATTCTGTCATTTTTTTTCTCATTAAATATACCATGTGTTTTTTTTTTTGTTTTGTTTTGTTTTTTTTACCCTATTTACACATTTTTTTTTTTTTTTTTTTTTTTTTTTTTAAGCATAGACCTCAAAGTTTTTTTTAGAAATTGTTGGAAACTACTTAGACCAGTGTTATTGTAGTGTTATTTCTATTCAAGTTAGGTATTATTAGTATTTTGCATTAGCGTTTTTTTTTTTTTTTTTTTTTAATATCTGTTTTTAGATTATTTAAATTGTATGTAAAATTTTATTAAACAAATGTTATTTTTTTTTCTTGTTCTAAGCAGTGTTGTTACTGTTAACTAAAACTGAAACTAGTAAAAATGATTAAAAATAAAGCTAAAATTAAAATAAATTATAAATACGAGATTAAAAACTTGAACAAACTTTATAAAATTACCCTATTTACTCATTTTTTTAAAGCATAGACCTCACTAAATTTTGTTGGAAATGGTTGGAAACACAATTTACACTTAAAACCAGTGTTATTGTAGTATTATTTCTATTGTAGTGTGTTATTATTACTATTTTGAATTAGTGTTTTTTTTTTTTTTTTTTTTTTAATATTTACATTTTATTTAAAATTTTATTAAACAGTTGTTTTTTGTTGTTGTTGTTTTTTTTTACCATACAGTTATTTTTTGTTCTTGTTTTAAGCAACATTGTTACTGTTAACTAAAACTGAAACTAGTAAGAATCATTAAAAATAAATTTAAAATGAAATGAACTTTTCATTAAATAAATGAAATAAACTTTAAAAAATTACCCTATTTTCACATTTTTTTTTAAAGCATAGACCTCACTAAATTTTGTTAGAAATTGTTGAAAACACAATTTATACTTATAACCAGTGTTATTGTAGTATTATTTCTAGGTATGGTATCATTAGTATTTTTAATTAATGTTTATTTTTTTTTAAGTAAGTTTATTAAAAAAAAAATTCTCAGCATACAATATTTTTTTTTTCTTGTTTTAAGCAGTGTTGTTACTGTTTGCTAAAATTGAAACTTGGAAAAAAAAAAAGTTTTTTAAATAAAGCTTTAAATAAAAACTAGAACAAACTTTTTAAATTACACTATTTTTTTAAGCATAAACCTCACTAAGTTTTGTTAGAAACTGTTGGAAACAATTTATACTTAAAACCAGTGTTATTGTAGTATTATTTCTGTTCAAGTATGGTATTATTAGTGTTTTGATTGATTGATTGATTTATTTATTTATTTTTATTATTTTTAGATTATTTATTATTATTATTATTTTAGATTATTTAAATTTGATTTAAAATTTTATTAAACACATTTATTTGTTTTTTCCTTACCATACGGTTATTCTTTTCCTGTTTTAAGCAACATTGTTACTGTTAACTAAAACTGAAACTAGTAAGAATCATTAAAAATAAATCTAAAATAAAATAAATTATAAATATGAGGTTAAAAACTCAAACAGACTTTAAAAAATTACCCTATTTCCACATTTTTTTAAAGCATAGATTTAAATTTTGTTAGAAATTGTTGAAAATACAACTGTTATTTTACTGTAGTATTATTTCCATATTATATATTTAAAAAAAATAAAAAATGCTCCCCTCCAACCCTCAAATTAAAAAACTCCCCTCTCTCTCTCAAAAAAAAAAAAAATAAATAAAAACATCAGGCCCTGAATAAGTGTCTAAAAATCCTGATTGGAGTATCTCTATAAATAATTCTACATGATTAATAGGAGGCTTTAAAAAGATCGGTAACGGTGATCGGATCGGCAGGTACAGCTTCCTGTGATCGGCCTCAAAAATCCTGAACGGAGCACCCCTAGTAAAAATCATTAAAAATAAAGCTAAAATAAAATAAATTATAAATAGAGATAAAAAACTTAAACTTTAAAAAATTACCTAATTTACACTTTTTTTTTTTTTTTTTTTTTTTTTAAGCTTAGAGCTCACTTAATTTTGTTAGAAATTGTTGGAAACACAGTTTATACTTAAAATCAGTGTTGTTGTAGTATTGTTTCTATTCTATTCTATGTTTCTGTGTATGGGATTTTTAGTATTTTGAGTTAGTGTTTATTTTTACTTTTTTTTTTTTTTTTTTTTTTTTTTTTTAGATTATTCAAAATTTATTTTATTAAAAAATATTTATTTTTCTTACCATTCCATTATTTTTTTCTTGTTTTAAGCGGCGTTGTTACTGTTAAAAAAAACAGAAACTTCAATTAAAAATAAAGCTGAAATAAAACATTATAAATATGAGATGAAAAACTTAAACTTTTAAAAATTATATGTGTTGGCTTGGCAGCTAACTGAAATAAAACAGGTTTAAGTACTAAAATTACTCATAAAAATAATAAACCTATTAATAGATTTAAAAAAAAAAATACAAATACTTTTTTTTTTTTTGGGTTTGTTTTTTTGTTATTTATTTATTTAAATATATAATTCTGAATGTGTTCTTCTTTTATTCCATTCAGATTTTTAGGGTAGAATGCAATATTCCAATAGGAATTCTTCATTCTGATTTAGAATTCTGTAACATAGCATCTGTAATGGTGTGAAGTCATTTGATCTTTTTGTTAGATATTTCAGACATCCACTCCGTGGCCTCGGATCATTCCAACCGATCCCACGACCGAAAGAGGAGCAGCCGCTCTCGTTCTCCGGACCGCCGCTCCGAGCCCTCGGACCACTCCAGACACTCTCCGCCACAGATCAGCAACGGCAGGTCAGATACCCTTGCTGTTTTCCTCAATTTCTTTTCAAAAAAGATATTTTAGTAAACATGAAATCAGAGGTCTGATTCACATGACATAAATGTACCAGTTTTCAGAATCAAATAGTTGGTTTTCTAGGTTTTTCCCCCTCAATTTTTAGGTCCTCCTCCCTTTATAATATTCGACAGATTGAGTTGTATTTCAGCCTTAAGAACTGGAGTTGCAGGCCTGCTCACCGCTGATATGAGAACAGCCTTGTGACAGGCATATGAGAGAAGCCTCTGTCAGACGGTACCGCAGCGCTTGACAAAACGCTCCTGTAAATTGGAAGTGTCCTAGATAGATAAACCAAGGTGTGACAGCCGTAGAGGAGGGGAGGAATTTCATCTTCCTGCAAATGTGCCAGCTTTCTAAATGAAACTCTAAATTTAAAGGTGAAGTGTGTATTTTTTTTCAGCTGTCTCAATGTTTTTAATACAAATTAGAAAAATTAACAAATAAAGTCTGAAATCACTAGTGAAAAATGCTGCTAATTTGAATTTTTTTCTAATTTAATAATAATGTTTTTAATGCAAATGAGAGAAATTAATAGTCTGAAATCACTAGTGAAAATGCTTCTAATTTGCATTTTTTATTTAATGATTTTTTTTAATACAAATGAGAGAAATTAATAGTCTGAAATCACTAGTGAAAAATGCTTATTTGCATTTTTCTAATTTAATAAAACGGTTTTTAATACAAATGAGAGAAATTAATAGTCTGAATCACTAGTGAAAAATGCTTCTAATTTACATTTTTTTATTTAATAATGTTTTTAATACAAATGTGAGAAATTAATAGTCTGAAATCACTAGTGAAAAATGCTGCTAATTTGCTTTTTTTATATATTAATAATGTTTTAAATGCAGATGAGAGAAATTAATAAATAAATTCTGAAGTCACTTGTGAAAAATGCTTCTAATTAGCATTTTTCTAATTTAATAAAGGTTTTTAATACAAATGAGAGAAATTAATAGTCTGAAATCACTAGTGAAAAATGCTTCTAATTAGCATTTTTTTAATTTATTAATAATGTTTTAATGCAAATGAGAGAAATTAATAAATACATTCTGAAATCAGTAGTGAAAAATGTTTAGAATTTGCATTTTTCTAATTCAATAATAAGGTTTTTAATACAAATTATATTAATTAATAAATAAAGTCTGAAATCACTAGTGAAAAAATTTTGTATTTTTTATTTAATGTTTTTATTACAAATGAGGGAAATTAACAGTCTGAAATCACAAATGAAAAATGCTTCTAATTTGCATTTTTCTAATTGAATAATGTTTTTAAATACAAAAGAGAGAGAATAAAGTCTGAAATCACTAGTGAAAAATGCTTATTTCTAATTTACATTCTTTATTTAATAATGTTTTTAATACAAATGAGAGAAATTAATAAATAAATTCTGAAATCACTAGTGAAAAATTCTTCTAATTTGCATTTTTCTAATTTTTAATAATGTTTTTAAATACAAAAGAGAGAAAATAATAAAGTCTAAAATCACTAGTGAAAAATGCATATTTCTAATTTGCATTTTTATTTAATAATGTTTTTAATACAAATGAGAGAAATTAATAAATAAATCCTGAAATCGCTAGTGAAAAATTCTTCTAATTTGCATTTTTCTAATTTAATAAGGGTTTTAGATTAATTAAAGTCTGCAATCACTAGCGCAAATTCATCTAATTTCATTTTTTTAATTAATAATAATGTTTTAATGCACATTAGAGAAATTAATAGTCTGAAATTACTAGTGAAAAATGCTTCTAATTTGCATTTTACTAATTTAATAATGTTTTTAATACAAATGAGAGAAATTAATAGTCTAAAATCACTAGTGAAAAATTCTATTTAGCGTTATTCTAGTTTAATTATAATGTTTTTAATACATATTAGATAAATTTAATAAATAGTCTGAAATCGCTAGTGAAAAAATGCTTCTTTCAACAAATTTTCATATGTAATAATAATGTAATGGAAGCATCAGTAGGCCATTTGTAGGTTGCCTTGTGAAGAGACTAAACTCTCTGGCACTATGAACAACTGTTATCGAACTACTGTTATTAAACAATTGCATATAAGCAAATGTTTTAGGCGAAGAAATTTACACACTTCCCACAACCCAGATTTGACCACACACATGTTTTCAGATCCTCAGGTGTGTGAGTGTTCATGAAGTTTCTTCTGATTCTTGTTTTGAATCAGGGCCGCAGGGCCGACGGCTCAGAGAACCCGGCCAGCGTAAGTGTTTGGGTCCGGTTAACGCAGCGTCCCGAACATAGCTAACCAAACTAACGCTTTTGTGAGCTTTGCACTAAAGCATGTGACCTGGGCGCTTCTCAAAGTGGTGTAACCCAATGTGTGTGTAATGTTGTACCTTGTTTTAACTACTTGACGTGTTCGTTTCATCGTCCCAACATTTCTCACCTCTGGCTGAAGCTTAACAAACCAGCTCGGGCAGAGGAAATTCGTTGGTTTGTATGCCCAATCCCAGCATGCATCTGTGAAATCAAACATACCCCTCCATTCATTATCATTTCTCATGCAAATTCAAAGAACTGGTCTCAGCTGTGTGTTACCTCTTTTCTGCAGAGCGAAAACTAAAATAGGGGTTTCATACAAATACGCAAATACTCTTAAGGTCTGCTGCTGTCAGTTTGGCAGTGCAGATGGAAGCATGCTGCTTTTAACATCATTTGTAGTAGTTTTTCTCTGCCTCAGAGAGTTCTTGGTATTACTGGCACATCTGCTCAGCCAACCATCCTTGAAAGTCGTCCAATAGAATTCAAGCACCACCTGCACCGTGTGCGAAAAGACAGAAGCTGCGTCCTGAAAGCTTAGGCAGCTGCCTTTTCCACATCAATCCAGCTGGATTGTTGTTGATTTGAAACTTTTTCGTTGTATGGACATCTTCACTGAATTCCTGGTTGAGTAACCAGCGGGTTTAACGGACTGGAACCATTTGAGGAGCCCATCTTTATGTCCCTGATCCCACTTTTCTTAGGTGGAAACTTGAGGAGGTACCAGAATCTGCATTGCTACTATATTGGTGGAAAGGTTTTCCAGCTAACAAAATACGTTCTAAAAACGTTAAGTTAGCATTCCCGTTAAGTTGCGAAACTGTTATTCCTGAATGTTCTTTGAAATGTTTTAAATGTGTTTTTTCTTATTGGAACACGAAGGGAACATTCCATTTTCATTGTTACTTTTGAATGTTCTATAAACATTCTGAAGCAAGCAGTAACATTTAAAAAAGAAGAGGAAAGACTGTTTTTAAAAGGATAGTTTACTCAAAAATGAAACTTACCCCATGATTTACTCACCCTCAAGCCTTCCTAGGTGTATATGCCTTTCATTCTTTCAGATGAATACAATCGGAGTTATATTAAAAAAAATATATGTATCCTGGCTCTTTCAAGCTTTATAATGGCAGTGAATGGCTGTTGAGATTTTGAAGCCCAAAAAAGTGCATTCATCCATCATGAAAAGTACTCCACACAGCTCCGGAGGGTTAATAAAGGCATTCTGAAGAGAGTCGATACGTTTCTGTAAGAAAAATATCTATATTTACAACTTTATAAACCGTAATATCCAGTTTCTGCCAACAGTCATACGCATGTTCAAAAGAAAGTGGTGTTCAAGCGAATGATGTAGGCGTAATATAAGCTCCAGTGAGCAGTGGTGTAAGCAGTGGTACTGTACTTAAGTATTTTTTTATGTGTACTTTAGTTTTTATATTTCTGTCAACTTTCATTTTTACTCCACTACATTTCCTAATTAAAATGTAGTTTTACTTTGATGCATTTCCCCAAAGCATATTCGTTACTTACAAAGTTGAACGAACACACTGCAAGAAAGCAGGTGTGATGAATCAGTGGTCTGGCGGTTGCAAGTTAGATTCCTAAAAAATACCTTTGCTCATGTACAAACAAACTCACACAACTGCGGATGATTTTATGCTACACTCAAATCAAGGCTGGGGTGTGCGATATACTGTAGCCTATATCGTCTGCGATTAATATGGTAAGTGATGTTTTAACAATGTGATATCTGACGTTATGGAGTGCACGCTTAAATTATGTGATTTTAATCTTTTAAAATGCGTTTAGAATTATAATTTCTAAATTTTAGGTGGCAAAAATTTCTCTGCATGTCTTATATTTGTAGAATTTTAAAGAGCTAATTTATATCACACAAAGAGTGGCGTTATTTTCTGCAGATATCAGCATGATGACAATTGTAATATGTGACCCCGGACCACAAAACCAGTCTTAAGTAGCACGGATATATTTGTAGCAATAGCCAAAAATACATTGTATGGGTCAAAATGATACATTTTTCTTTTATGCCAAAAATCATTAGGTTATTAAGTAAAGATCATGTTGCATGAAGATATTTGAAAGTTTCCTACTGTAAATATATCAAAACTTAATTTTTGATTTATATGATGCGTTGCTAAGAACAACTTTGGACATTAAAGTTAATGGACAACTTTATAGATTTTTATTGTATTTTTTATTTATTTATTATTATTTATTTATTTATTTTATATTTTTTGCACCCTCAAATTCCAAAAATTCCAAATTCCGAATTTTCAGATAGTTGTATCTCGGCCAAATACTGTCCAAATACACAACAAGCCGTACATCAATAGAAAGCTTATTTATTCAGCTGATGTATAAATCTGAATGTAAATAAATTGACACTTATGACTGGTTTTGTGGTCCAGGGTCAGATATTGATTTTATACAAGTAAGCATTAAGTGACTTGCATTTTAGACACAATAGTCCCCGTTTCCTCAATTTTGCCAGCAAAAATAGTTCCAAACAAATATCACAGCACCATTTTGTGTCACTGAGCAACACACAGGACAGTGTTTTTTTTTTTTTTTTTGAATGAATCGGTTGAATGAATGATTCAGTGACTCACTCGTTAACACAGTCAAATGCTTCATTCCTGAATGAATCAGCCGTATAAATGGATCAGTTGAATCTCAGTGACTCACTCATAGTAACTTGCTGCCACCTGGCGGTTTTAATTTCACATTTCAACTTTTTTTCATGTTTTAAATCATTTTGAAATATTGGTATTCAACGTTTTATGTTTTAAACAAATCATTATTTTTATGCATTTGTAACTGCAGGTTAAATGCATCCATGTCCCCTCTGAGCTACATTAAACTGTAAATACATCTAAATGCCATTTCAGATGTAGATTCCAGAAATGTTTTCTTATGTTGGATGGAATAAAAGAGACTAAGTACCAGATGAAGTACCCAAAGATACAAAAAGGAAGAGGGAGTTAAAACTGAACACAATCTTGCTGCTTAAACTGTGTATAAACATTTTTTTTAAATATTTATTTGCTTTTACTCAAGTGTCGCTTTCAGTTACTTCATGCACCACTGTCGGTAAGAATATGCTGGTCTCGTGAGAACTTTTTGTTTACAGTAAAAGAAAACCAGTATCCTCCTGGCTTAAATCAAAATCCTCCAACGTTTTTCTTAACAAATCCCTGTTTTGTAATTCTAATTCGTGACTGCTGTTTTGTTTTGTGCGCTTCCACTGTGTTCGCCTACATCCTACGTCATCCACTGGAGCGCCACTCTCTGGTGAACACACATATGACAGTTAGCAGAAGCTAGAGATTGCGGTTCATAAAGTTGTAAATATGTATATTTTTCTTACACAAATGCGTCGATTCTCTTCAGAAGGCCTTTATTAACCCTCTAGAGCTGTGTGGAGTACTTTTTATGATGGATGGATGCACTTTATTGGGCTTCAAAATCTCAACACCCATTCACTGCCATTACAAAGCTTGGAAGAGTCAGGACATTTATAATATAACTCCGACTGCATTCTTTTGAAAGAAGAAAGTCATATACACCTAGGATGGCTTGAGGGTGAGTAAATCATGGATTTTTCTTTTAGGCGTTCCTCAGCTGGGTCCTGTTTCAGAACTAGTTCAGGAACTACTGAATTACACAACTTCCTGTAGACCAAAAATGTAATGGTTCTTCATAATAGAACGTTATTGGTAACCGCAAGTGCCTTCCTCCTCAAAAATGCCTATTTTTTTTTTTTCTCTCATAGTCGGTTTTATGGATCATAAGATCCGTAAAGACCCTCGAGCGGACAGTGATGGCTTTAATACTTTGAGGTATAGTGCGTTATGCCACACACTTACCCTCAATGTCATCAGCCAAGGCTTTTTATTGAGGCGCACCGTAATTGCTGGAAAAGATATTCGTCATTGTCATGAATAAAACAGGACCACATGTGGCGGGCCGGTCTTGCAGATATGGAGAGTGTCTGCAGTCCGTGGATGTCGCCCGCTGTTGTTTACCGTGACAGCAAAGGTCACGGGCCGGACCTGTCAGCTTTGGCCATGTGCCGATTTTTGGAGTGCCTCAACGGCGGTGGTGCACCTGGAGTCCTTTTCTCTTTCCCGTCTCTCTCTCTCTGTCTCTGTCTCCTCCATTACTCCAGATCAGATGGGCTGCGCTAAATATAGTCCAACAAAGGAGCTGCAAAGCACAGCTGTGACCTTCAAGACTACCTAGCTGCCCTAGCCACACAACGTCCTCCCTCTCTCCCCATCTACCTTGCTCTCATCTGCCATTTGTCTTTCAGTGTAAACAGTGTTTTATGGGTTGTGTGCTTAGGCTTGATAGTGTGGAAAAAGCAGTGTTGTTTTTGGTTGTCCTGCTGAGAGCAGAGCATGCATTAATCATCAAAAGCTTTAACCGAACAGCACAAAAGCTCATTTCATTCTGCACTGTACCGTATATTTTCACTGTCCTGTATACAGGTGTATTATTGATGGTACTTTCACTTACGGCCTGAAACATACTCTCCAAAGTACTTGAACTAGCGATGGGCAGTTTCGAAACACAGCTTTGTAAAGCTTCAAAACCTTTGCAGATCGTTTCTTTTGAATCAACGATTTAGAACACGACACCATTGGAATCAAAACTGGGAATCGAAAAGAATCGGAATCGATAAGCAGAATCGGAATTGATAATATTCTAACGATACCCAACCCCTAGTCATGGCTGTTTCAAAACATTTCGAAATTAGTGGGTATTTTGTTGTATTTACACCGTTCTGACCAGCAGGCATCACCAACATGTCCAACATGTAGTGTTTCATATGTTTTGAATCATTTTGAAAAGCAGTTGGTTCAATTGATTCAAAATGTCAAATTGGTGTCAGTTTATTTAAATGGTCAGTTTATTTAAATAGTTCAATTTATTTAAATGGTCAAAGTCACATGGTTTCAGTAAATGAGGCTTTGTTATGTCATAACTGTTTCAAAACTTTGAAATTTCGGTGATTCAGCACTAGCGGGTATTTTGTTGTATTTACACCGTTCTGACCAGCAAGCGTCACCAAAGCAATTGATTTGTTTGTTTATACTGTTCTGAGGTAGGCGTCACCAACATGTGGCATTTCGAATGCTTTGAAGACGGTAAATCATTTTGAAAAGCAATTGATTCAAAGTGTCATTGTTTCAATTGATTCAAACTGTCAAAGTCACATGGTTTCAGTAAATGAGGCTTTGTTATGTCATAACTGTTTCAAAATGCTTTGAATTTTCAGTGGTTCACTGCTAGTGGGTATGTTGTTATATTCATACTGTTCTGACCAGTAGGTGTCACCAACGTGTGGCGTTTCGAATGCCTTGTAGTCAGTGAATCATTTTGAAAAGCAGTTGATTCAAAGTGTCAAATTGGTTCAGTTGATTAAAACTGTCAAAGTCACATGGTTTCAGTAAATGAAGCTTTGTTCTGTCATAATTGCCTTGAAATTGCCCAAATGCCTTGAAATTCTGGTGGTTCAGCGCAAGCTGGTATTTCGTTGTATTTATACTGTTCTGACTAGTGTTGGGCGATATGCTCAATTTTCATATCGTCCTATCGTCAGCCTGAGAGATCGCCGATACACGATACTATCGTGCTAATTTATTTAATTACCTATGTACTAAATTCCTTATTCGTTTTGTAAAGGTAGACTTGCTATTGGGCATGTGACTACATTGTGCGTGTACAGAGCGCTGACTGTAGTTCTGCCGGAGAGGTTCAAGTTTACTTTCGGTTTCATTGCTATCTTCAGTGAGTGGTAAATGTGCGTGCATGAATGAAAATGAATGTATCTTTCTTTACCCGTCATATTGCGATAATGTTACCGCTGTATGTCTGATCGTTGTCATTAGTTGATGTTGTAGTTCAGTTCGTATAGAATGTGGAGAAGTGATGCCCGTGTAATTCACGTGCATATGTTTAGCGCCATTTGATCGCATCGTAATTCTAATTAACGCATATAGATGTTACTGAGGTGAATGTTTGTTTACTATATACAGACCGATTCTGATATATCGTAATTAATTCAGACTGAACCACGTTTTACTATCTCTGTTGTCCTAATGAGTGTGCAATGCTAATATAATATAACACTCCCGTTAGAATCAGTTAATCTATCTACACCGTACTGTATGATGAAAATCTCTTACCCATTTTCACTGCACACGTCTGCGGCGCGTTAAGGCGACCTGGCCTCTCTATGCTTGTGCTTATACCGCCGCACATTTCTGAAGCATCCTAGAACCGACTCTCTGCGCTGCATCGCTAAAGTTAGGTGCCTTGTTGACGGATAATAATGATAATCGTCTTCCTATCGTCAAAGGCATCAGCAACAGGCGATATCTCTGACTATCGTCGATACGCGATACTATCGTCTATTGGCACAACCCTAGTTCTGACCAGCAGGCGTCATCAATGTTTGGCGTTTTAAATGCTTTGAAGACAGTAAATCTTTTTGAAAAGCAATTGATTCAAAGTGTCAGTTTCTAATTGGTGTCAAATTGGTTCACTTGATTTAAACTGTCAAAATCGCATGGTTTCAGTAAATAAGGCTTTGTTATGACTTAACCATTTCAAAACACTTCAGAATTTGTTGGTTTGGTGCTTGCGGGTATTTTGTTTTATTTACACCATTCTGAGCAGCAGGCATCACCAACGTGTGTCGTTTGTAAATGCTTTGAAGAGTTGGTTCAATTGATTCAAAGTGTCAAATTGTTTCAGTTGATTCAAACAGTTAAAGTTACATGGTTTTAAAAAATTAGGCTTTGTTATGTCATAACTTTTCAAAACACTTCAAAATTTCAGTGATTCGGCGCAAACATTTTATTGTATTTATACTGCTGACTGCTGGAGTTTAGACAGTGAATTAAAGGCAGTGAATCATTTTGAAAAGCAATTGGTTCAGTTGATTCAAAGTTTTGAAAAGCTTTCTTTCTCCTGTTGCATTTTCAGCATTGCCACAAGGGGCACTATAATAGACATTATAAATGTAAATGTCAGTTTTCTCTTTCAGGTCGTGCAACAGATTGAGAATCTTGTTGAGCAAGTTGATTAAATCTACTTCAGTGCTTGAGTTTGGTTTAATAGCACAAATAAATGATGGAAACTCTGTCGCCCCCTAGAGTAGTTAGGTTTGTTAACCGCCAAAATAATGCAAGGTCACGTATTAACTGAACCAAATTCTTCATCGGCCAAGTGTCACATCTGCGTTTGGGTACTTGTGTTGAGTATGTTTCTGGCCTCGGGAGGAAATGTTTCTGATTCCTGATTCATTTGAGCACATTTTAGGGTGTTTGGTTCAATGAATCAGTTAAAAAAATTGATTCATTTGAGTCGTCAATCAAAAGTGTTTTCAGAAGTGTGGCATTTATTTAAAAAAAAAAAAAAAAAACTAAATAGTAATCTAATCTCTGTATATGTATTATACAGACATCGGAAATTTGTATGACTGATAACGGTCAGTAGATTTAGTGATTTGGTTTGTTTGGACTGTTCAGTGACTATTCAAGAAAAAACACCAGAAACCTTCATTCACTGGTTTGTTTCAATTATCACTAGTTAGTGTGTCTATATTCGTTTTTGTAAGAAAAGAGTGTTTTGTTAAATAAAACTGCTTACCAGTGTTACGGATTGTTATAATTTAAACATTTTTAAGTTATGATAATTAGTTGTGAAGTATCAACAAAACTGATTCATCGATTATCATTCAAAATTGATTCATTCAAAAGGGTAAAAGTCATTGTTTTTGTTGATACAAGTTAAACAATTTTCTTTTTATTGAAAATATTTTTATTGCAAATACTTTATTGAAATTTATTTACATTTTATTTTATATATTTTAGTTTCTGTTAACATTTTTGGAATTGTGTTGTATATTTAGATATACAATATACTATATATATTTATATATTTTTTTTATTGTAGTTTTTTAGTACATTAAGTTAAACTAAATTAAAAAAAGAAATGTTGCTTTAGCAGTTAGCTGAAAAATGCTTAAATTTTTAAAATATTTATATTTTACAGATTTTAATTTCAATGAACACTTTTGTATTTTTGTTGTATATCTTAATATTTTATTGTAGTTTTTTAGTACATTAAGTTATATTAAAAGAAAATGAGAAATGTTGCTTTAGCAATTAGCTGAATAAAGCTTGCATTTTAAAAATATTTTATTTACATTTATTTTATATATTTTAATTTCAGTGAGCACTTTTGAAATTTTGTTGTATATTTTGATATTTTATTTTGTGTTTTTAGTACATTGTTAAATTAAATGAAAATGAGAATTGTTGCCTTAGCAATTAGCTGAATAAAGCTTGCATTTTTAACATATTTTATTTAAATGTGTTTGCATTTATTTTATTTATTTTATATATTTTAATTTCAATTAACATTTTTGTAATTTTGTTGTGTATTTTGATATTTTATTGTAGTTTTTTAGTACATTAAGTTAAACTAAAAGAAAATGAGAAATGTTGCTTTAGCAATTAGCTGAAAAGCTAGCAGTTTTAACATATTTTGTTTAAATTTATTAGCATTTTTATTTATTTTTAGTAGTATATCATGTATATCTATATATTAGAGTTCAATGCTGTCACGATTCTAATTGTTTGTTTCAGATAAACCTATTTTTAAGGCTGTTAAGTTGAAGAAGAATAATTCTGAGAATTGATTCCTCCAAGTTTTGCATTGCTTATGGTTCAAACATATCACTCTCCTTATTGTTTTACTTCCAAACAAACTTCTCACATACAATCCACTGATTTAAAATGCTTTGTGAATTGGTTTGACCAAATCATTCAAAGACACATTAATTCTACAGTAAATCATAAGACCAATATTTAATGTGTCTGATTCTAACAGCTTTGCTGTGTATCTTTTTATCTTCACCCACAGTCACCGAAGCCGTGATGAAGACAGGATCTCAAAGGCTGGTCCGCTTCCCCTACCTGCTAAGATGGTGGAGGAGATGCCGAAAGAGCAGACGGCAGCCAGAGAAGAGAAACAGCTCCCCCCTCTGCCAGGTCAGAGGTCACTACACATGAATACACTGTGATCGAACATGCATTATTCTCAGCCTGGGTTTGTGCGCGGGCGGTGACGAACAGCGGGAGTTTGTCAGTTGTGACAGTGTCGTCCCACCTGCTCCGTCCCGCTGGGCGTCTCTGTGACCTCCCAGAGCGCGACACGCTCCTGCGGTGACATTTTGGTGTGTGCGCGTGTGCTTTACTCAAAAACTCAATGTGCCTTGATCTCTTTAGAGCCCAAGCCTGTGTACGCTCAACCCGGCCAGCCTGATGTGGACCTGCCTGTTAGTCCGGCAGACGCCCCAGTGCCCAGCGTCACGCATGATGACAGCATCTTGCGGTGCGTATCGCTAACTTTCCCCAAACTCAAGGTTTTAGAGATGTAGGTGGTTAGATGTTATGTTTGTGTGTCTACCCTCAGGCCAAGCATGAAGCTGGTCAAGTTTAAGAAGGGGGAGAGCGTCGGGTTGAGACTCGCTGGCGGGAATGATGTCGGGATATTTGTGGCGGGAGTTTTGGAGGACAGTCCTGCTGCTAAAGAGGGCCTGGAGGAGGGAGACCAGATTCTCAGGGTGAGACGTCCATGTTTTTGCTGTTTATATAGGCAGCTACCTATAAAGGGCACTTTGACGGTGATTAAATCATTAGGTTTCTTTACGCTTGCTTGCTGGGAATCCACCAATCAGAGCAGTCAGTGTTACTGTGGAAGCGAGAGCTCTGGTAAAAGAACTCAAAAATGAATGCACACTCCCATGAGGCATTGCGAATTGACTCTTAAACAGCTTATGTATTTGTACGTAAATTAATATTTTGGAATTAACTTCAGATGTATGATTCATGGTTAGTAGGTTAATTTTGAGCTTCTGTTGTTGAGATGATTACCTAATTTTCAATGCATTTTGCAGTGCTTTATGGGATGTGTAGTTCATTTCCTCATAAAAGAGGTTAAGTGCATGGTTATGTGGTCTTGTTTATTGATTTTTTAAAAATTTTTTTTTGCTTGATATGTTGTATTGATTCAACTTGGAGCCATGAATCAAACTAAACAGCTCATTAATAATTTTTTTTAATGCTTAAAATAAATGAACTGGGGAAAATAGAATTCTGGAACCACTTTAGTTTTTATAATAAAGTGCGTTTTTGTTATAAAAATATTTGCAGTATGCACAAAAAAAGTGTTATTTTAGTATCGTCATGATTCTTTTATAGTTTATTATAATTTTGAATTTGTTTTTATTTTATTTAAATTTTATTTCTTTTACATATTATTAAATTTCAGTGAAAGTTTTTGTAATTTTCTTTTATATTTTGATATTTTAGTTTAGTACATTAAGTTAAACTAAATGAGAAATGTTGCTTTGGCCATTAGCTAAATAAAGCTTGCATTTTTTAAAATATTTTATTTAAATTTGCATTTTTGTATTTTATATATTTTAATTTCAGGTAGCATTTTTGTAATTTTGCTGTATATTTAGATTTTATTGTAGTTTTTTTAGTATATTAAGGTAAACTAAATTAAAATGAGAAATGTGGCATTAGCAATTCATTGAATAAAGCTTGCATTTTTAAGATATTTTATTTAATTTAATTTGCATTTTTTATTTATTTTATATATTTTAATTTCAGTTAGCATTTTTGTAATTTTGTTGTATATTTTGATTTTATTGGTTTTTAATACATTAAGGTAAACTAAATTAAAATGAGAAATGTGGCATTAGCAGTTAACTGAATAGAGCATTTTTTTAAATATTTAATTTAAATTTCTTTGCATTTTTTATTTATTTTACATATTTTAATTTCAGTTTATGTTTTTGTAATTTTGTTGTATATTTTGATATTTTAGTTTAGTACATTAAGTTAAACTAAATGAGAAATGTTGCTTTGGCCATTAGCTAAATAAAGCTTGCATTTTTTTAAATATTTTATTTAAATTTGCATTTTTGTATTTGATATATTTTAATTTCAGTTAGCATTTTTGTAATTTTGCTGTATATTTAGATTTTATTGTAGTTTTTTTAGTACATTAAGTTAAACTAAATGAGAAATGTTGCTTTGGCCATTAGCTGAATAAAGCTTGCATTTTTAAGATATTTTATTTAATTTAATTTGCATTTTTTATTTATTTTATATATTTTAATTTCAGTTAGCATTTTTGTAGTTTTGTTGTATATTTTGATTTTATTGGTTTTTAATACATTAAGGTAAACTAAATTAAAATGAGAAATGTGGCATTAGCAGTTAGCTGAATAGAGCATTTTTTTAAATATTTAATTTAAATTTCTTTGCATTTTTTATTTATTTTATATATTTTAATTTCAGTTTATGTTTTTGTAATTTTGTTGTATATTTTGACATTTTATTGTAGTTTTTTAGTATGTTAAGTTAAACTAAATGAAAATGAGAAAAGTTGCTTTAGCAATTAACTGAATAAAGCTTGCATTTTTAAATATTTTATTTCACATTTATTTATTTAAATTAACTTTTTTTTATGGCTTTCATTTTCAACTAGGCTGATCTCTTGATTTTCTCTAGATGAATTTTTAATAATTAAGTTTATTTGGTAACACTTTAAAATAAGGTTCATAAGTTAACATTAGTTAGGTATAGTTAACGTGAACTAAGAATGAACAATACTCCTACAGCATTTATTCATCTTTTTTAATGTTATTAATTATTAAAAATCACAAGTTGTGTTTGTTAAAATTAGTTAATGCACTGTGAACTAACGTGAACTAAAAACGACCATTTTCATTAACTAACATTAAGAAAGATTAATAAATATTGTAATAAATGTATTGTTCATCATTCGTTCATGTTAGTTGATAAATTAACTAACATTAACTAATGGAACCTTATTGTAAAGTGTTACCATTTATTTATAATGTACACTCCTTTCGACTTCACCATCCACTTCCATCTTGGATTTTGAGTTCACCTCAGTGCATTCTGGGATTGTCATATCTGCAAATGACACGTAATGCTGCCTTAAACTTCTGCCAAAGAGGTATCTAATGAGGCAGCATAATTTGCTGCCCATTATTTGGAACAGGCTTCAGGTCAGGCAGCCCAGAGATAGAGCCCTTAAAATATTGCTTAGGTAGGCAGCTCGACATTTTGGAGCAAAGCCTTCATGCTAATACTGAGTGTGTGTGTGTGTGTGTGTGTGTGTGTGTGTGTGTGTGTGTGTGAATGGGCATTTTTTTCCGATGTGGATACCTGTTTGGTTTATGCACAAGTCACCTTTTACAGTTTCTTAGCAGTCGAGCCCGAAAATGTGTGTAGTGGCGTTTAGCTCTTGTGATGAATAACTGGAGTGGGACTCTTAAAGGCCTGTGGGTGAAGGGAGATTTGGTGTCCCGGCTTTTATAACCGTCTGTTTACGGGCTCTTTAATGGCAGTCCTAGTTTTATGGCGGTTCCCGTTTCCAAACTGTCCCTCTCGTGCTGTATAGATGCCGTTAAACCTCAGTGTGTGTGAAGATGCTTGCCTTCTCTCAGGATGGTTTCCCTGGTGATGCTGGTTTCCGTCTTCTCGCTGCCAAACACAGCCGCTTTCTCTTCCTTTCTGGGTTTTTCCAACATGCCTAGTCTTTATTCAGAACGTTTGTCACCTTCTCTTTCTCACAAACCTCACCACCCACCACACAGTCACACTTTTACAAACGGGTCTTAAGAAACAAAACTTTCCTCTCATTCATTAGAGCACTTTAGAGAGGAGTTTTTGTTCTAAATGGCATTTCTTCAAACCCCTCCCAGGTAAACAATGTGGATTTTGCAAACATCATCCGTGAGGAGGCAGTGCTGTTTCTGCTGGATCTGCCCAAAGGAGAGGAGGTCACCATCCTGGCCCAGAAAAAGAAAGATGGTAGGAATATGTCAGCTCTTGAAAGTTAATATGTGACCCTGGACCACAAAACCAGTTAAAAGGGTCAATTTTTTGAAATTGAGATTTATACATCATCTGAAAGCTGAATAAATAAGCTTTCCATTGATGTATGGTTTGTTAGGTTAAGACAATATTTGAAAAAAAAAAATTGAAAATCTGGAATCTGAGGGTGCAAAAAAATATTGAGAAAATCACCTTTAAAGTTGTCCAAATGAAGTTCTTAGCAATGCATATTACTAATCAAAAAATTGATTTATTTACGGCAGGAGCTTTACAAAATATCATCATGGAACATGATCTTTACTTAATATCCTAATGATTTTTAGCATAAAAGAATCGATAATATTTTCCCATACAATGTATTTTTGGCTATTGCTACAAATGTACCCATGCTACTTATGACTGGTTTTGTGGTCCAGGGTCACATATGGATCCACCAAGCACATTTCTGCTGGTCAGATTGATCTGGTTCATGATGGTTTTAAAGGAATTTTATTTGGGATGCACCAGTGTATCGGCTGATTTTTGTTGTTGTTGTTGTTGTTCTTTTAAATATTTTAAAGCCATCGGCATATCGGGAATAGCATGCAAAGGGCAGATTCCGATTGTTTATTTATTAGCATGGAGACAATGAGTTGCATGTCTGTTGCATAATCCAATGTTTTTCTCTAGTCAAAATAATTAAATACTTGCCAAAACAAAACTAAATTTTGTATATGAATCAGCATATGAATCCCCAAGCTGGTTTCTGCAAACATTTTTAAATATCTTGAAAAAATACTTTAATGTTTTTAAAGCATTGACAGTTTTTTCTTTCGTTTAATACATGTGGTCAGAATCTAAAAAAAAAAAGATGATGCTGTATTGACTCTAATCGCAAGATAGGCTACCAGGCTACTACTATCAAGACTCTCTTTGTTTTTTGTTTTTTTGAGTAAAGAAAACACTGTACTTTATTATTATTTATTGTAGGGGAAAGTTTTGAAAATAACGTTATTTACCGGTATTTTTTTTTCCTACTCGAGCTAGTTTCGGGACGGCAATAATGCAGAGGAACAGAAACGTTTAAAGGAACACTTTTTTTAAAAACAGGCTCATTTTCCAACTCCAACTCCAACAGTTGAGTTTTATCATTTTCGAATCCATCCAGCCGATCTCCGGGTCTGGGGGTAGCACTTTTAGCATATCTTAGCATAGATCATTGAATCTGATGAGACCGTTAGCATCTCGCTCAAAAATGACCAAAGAGTTTTGATATTTTTCCTATTTACAACTTGACTCTTCTGTAGTTACATCGTGTACAAAGACGGACGAAAAATGAAAAGTTGCAATTTTCTAGGTCAATATGGCTAGGAACTATACTCTCGTTTTGGCGTAATGATCAAGGAACTTTGCTGCCGTACCATGGGTGCAGCAGGCGCAATGATATCACTCATAACTCCTAAACCGTCAGTCGCAGGCTCAAGTGTCTTATGTCTTTGGAATCCTTGGCTCATGTCGGACAAAATGCATGCATGCATCAGATTCAGTCATGAGCATTTTTCAAGGGTGTAAACGATTGTACGTCATGCAATATTCATATCATAGGACAGAACTCCTCATTCTGGACAACTTTGCCTCTAGAACCACTTCTGTCAATCAAATTATTTGTTAAATGATTGAGATGTAGAAATAAAGTACTTTTGTGAACTAGTCCTAGGTTTTCGCTCAGTCTGGGAAAAAACACTGCAGTACAATTCTCTAGACTCTTTAGGCCAATACTTGTCAAAAAATGTTTGGAATTTACCCTTTGGAAAGCTATAATGGGGTCGTTTGGAAAAGGGGCCTGTCCAAATGTACCCAAAATCCTATAAAGCCTAAAGGAAAACTCAAAACTTCACGAAACCTGCTGAGCACATGCGACAGGTGATTCTAAACTAGCATGCAAAGTTTTAAGGGGATCAGACCACAGATGCTGCTATAACAGTCATAAACATTAAAAACATCATATTTCTATGGTAAATGACTTGGATTTGCCAAAAATTCTCTTTTGATCATTGATTTAGGTGGGTACAGCCTTGCTAAATAATATGTAATGTCTTTTTCCTTATATACTTAAATGCCATAATGCCCTGGTAATCGCTGCTTGCAACTATATATTTTTTTATTTTTTCGTTTTTAAGCCCTGCTTTATGCAATTGACCAATATCTGTATCAGTATCGGAATCGGCCAATAGTTGTTTGTTAAAATCGGTATCGCCCAAAAAAACCCTATCGGTGCATCCCTAGAATTTAGACACTTGTCAGACAAGCTAAACCAGATAAGACCAGCAAAATCACCTTAAACTGTTTCAAGCTTTTTAGTAGGACCGCAAAGTGATGATAATAACATAAATCTCCTTGCTTCCCAGTGTACCGGCGCATCGTAGAGTCCGACGTAGGTGACTCGTTCTACATCAGGACCCATTTCGAGTACGAGAAGGAGTCGCCCTACGGCCTGAGCTTCAATAAGGGCGAGGTCTTCAGAGTGGTCGACACCCTTTACAACGGCAAACTGGGCTCTTGGCTTGCCATCCGCATCGGCAAGAACCACCAGGAGGTGGAACGGGGCATTATCCCTAACAAGAATAGGTACTGAAGCCATTTCTGGATTGAGTTTTGTCTCTAATGTATTGAGTCTTTCAAGGTTGAGCTATTGTTTTGTGTTCTCTGCAGGGCTGAGCAGCTATCGAGTGTCCAGTACACTCTCCCAAAGACTCCAGGAGGTGATCGGGCCGACTTCTGGAGGTTCAGAGGCCTCCGTAGCTCCAAACGCAACTTGAGGAAGAGCAGAGAGGACCTTTCTGCTCAACCCGTCCAAACAAAGTTCCCCGCTTATGAAAGAGTGGTGCTTCGAGAAGGTACGGAGGCATTTTATAGCTCTGCTTTTAGTTGCTATGGTTATTTCGGGTTTGAAAATCTATTTTTGAAGCTTTACTAATCAGTTTCAGTTTTCCTGGAAATAATCCGATAGGCTTGCATTGGAATCTAGTTAATCTGTTGTTTCTCCTGCACAAAAAGCTGGTTTCTTGAGGCCTGTGGTCATTTTTGGACCTATTGCGGATGTTGCAAGAGAGAAACTGTCTAGAGAGGAACCTGACCTATTTGAACTTGCAAGTAAGTTCTGCGTAATGAGATTTCCTGAAGTTTTTCTTGTGATAAAAAGGTATAAAACGTCTTTCTCTCCTTCCCTCAGAGAGTGAACCCAGAGATGCAGGCACAGACCAGCGCAGCTCTGGAATCATCCGTCTCCATACCATTAAACAGATCATTGACCGAGTAAGTATGGACTCGGATAATTTAGTTAACTGCCATCCCGCTTTCCATCTGCTCAGCTCGTGAGCGTAGTCTCGCGGACCATGTGAAGACCTGGATGGTGTCTGATGATTCTGTTTGTGCTGCTAGGACAAGCATGCCGTGCTGGACATCACCCCCAACGCGGTGGATCGTCTGAATTACGCTCAGTGGTACCCCATCGTAGTGTTCCTGAATCCCGACAGCAAGCAGGGCGTCAAGAACATGAGGACCAGGCTCTGTCCCGAGTCCAGGAAGAGCGCCCGGAAGCTGTACGAGCGTGCTCTTAAACTAAGGAAGAACAACCATCACCTCTTCACCAGTGAGTAGACCCAAACTTTAACATAATATCATTATTCTCAAGTTGTTAACTAACTGTTGGACTTTCTTTAGTCCATGGAACACAAAAGGAGAAATTGTAAGCACCACAGGTATATTAGTAGTTAAGTAAATTGCAACTCTACTTCCCTTTAGCCACCATCAACTTGAACAACATGAACGACGGGTGGTACGGCGCTTTGAAAGAGACCATTCAGCAGCAGCAGAACCAGTTGGTCTGGGTCTCAGAGGGCAAGGTAAGCTTCTCTAAGGTTTTGTGCCTCCAATATCCTAATGTTTCTTCTTTGTCTAGAGGCTCCTCCACCCAAACACCCTAGATCAGTGTTTCCCAACCCTGTTCTTGGAGCCACACCAACAGTATGCATTTTGAAACTCTTCCTAATCAAACACACCTGATTCAACCAAGACCTGAAATGAAAGGGTCAAATAAGAGACATCGGAAATGTGTACCACTGGTGTGCCTCCAGGGCCAGGGCTGGGAAACACTGGCTTAGATGAGGGTCGGCGACCATAACATCTCAACCGTACCCCCATTTATATGTCATATGCAGAACCATTGCTACACTGCTATCTGGAATACGTGATTCTGATTAGTCAGTCGTGGTCATTCTGTGGTTAAAAAATGTTTTGTGTTTACTCTGTATAATTCAATAAATAATAATTATGTACCTGTAATTAATGGTCAGCCTATATATTGCCAAGGCTGATATATCAACCGATATTGGCATCAGCCTTTAATTTGCTTCTTTTTGTTGTTGGAAGCGTGACGTTTATTTTGACAGCACTAAAACGCTAAAGCCTAAATAAATAGTGATTATATTACTATAGTTGTAATTAGTGATTTACCAAGGTCCATATTGCCAAGGTCCTTGCCATTTTTTTTTTATATCGGCATTGGTCTTTATATTTTTCTTTTTGGCTGATAAGTGCAGATAAATTGTAATTATCGGTCAACCTGTATATCAGCTAGGCCAATATATATTAACCAATATTGCCATTAATTTCTTCTTTTTGGTGTTGGAAGCTTGAGCATCACTAAAAAACACCAGCACCTGAATAAATAATTAGATATTTGTAATTGTAATTAGCAATCGACTTGCATGTTGGCAAGGCCGATATATTAACCGATATTGCCTTTAATTTCTTCTTTATGGTGCTGGAAACGTGACTTTTATTTTGACTGCACTAAAATCCCCAGTGCTTCAATAAATAATAATTATATTAGTGTAATTGTAAATAGTGATTGACCTACATATTACCAAGGCCCTTGCCAATTTTTTTGATATCGGCATTAGGTTTTACATTTTTCTGTTTGACTGATAAGTGTCAGAACTTTATTTTGACGTCACTAAAAATGCCAGCACCTGAATAAATTATTAGATATTTGTAATTGTAATTATCGGTCGACTTGTATATCGGTGAGGCCGATACATTAACCGATATTGCCTTTAATTTTTTCTTTTTGGTGTTTATTTTGACAGCTCTAAAACTGCTCATGCCTAAATAAATAGTAATTATATCACTGTAATTGTAATTAGTAATTTACCTATATATTGCCAAGGTCCTTGCCATTTTTTTTATATCGGCGAGGCCAATACATTAACCAAAATTGCCATAAATTTTTTCTTTTTGATGTTCAAAGCATGAATTTTATTTTGACAGCTCTAAAACTGCTAATGCTTCAATAAATAGTAATTATATTATTGTAATTAGTGATTGACCTATATTGCCATGGCCCTTGCCAATTCTTTATTTTTTTTATATTGGCATTGGGCTTTACATTTTTCTGTTTGGCTGAGAAGTGTCGATAAATTGTAATTATCTGTTGACTTGTGTACCAGCAAGGCTGATATATATAAACTGTTATTGCCGCCACCTTCTTTTTGGTGTTGGAAGCATGGCTTTTGTTTTGACAGCACTAAAAATGGCAGCACCTGAATAAATAAGATATTTGTAATTGTAATTATCAATCGAGATGTATATCGGCAGTGCCGATATATTAGCCGATATTTTTATTATTTGCCTGGAACTTTTATTTTGACATCACTAGCCAATGACTGCCAGTGACTGAATAAATAATGATTGTGCATGTATTAGTAATAAGTTGGTGACATACATACATTGGTGTTTGAAATTTTATAATTATCGGCATTGGATGATCAGTATTTATGTTCGGACGAGTTTGTCCTTTCTATTAATAGTAAATTGTGTAATTAAATAAATAATATTTATATAACCATAATTAGAATTAGAAAAACTAGAGTAAATTTGAATATATTTATCAGCTGATATATATCCAGTACAATAAAAAAAAAAAGTATAATATCGACTGATAACCGATATCTTTTGTGTATCCCTAAAACAATTTCAGCTTAAAACAATCTGTTTATTTATTTATTTGCTAAGTATTCATTAAAAATGTTCTTTTTATTTACTATATTGAAAAAAAAAAAAAACTTTTAAGAGCAAAAAGCAGAGCAGAGCTATTTCTGCTTTTACACGGTTCCAGTCCAAGGCGTTTGATATGCATTAGTTTCCGCTCTCACCCATCCATCATTTCATTTCCACTGCTCTGGGTCATCAAACTCATCCTAACCATCCCTCCCTCCCCCTCTCCGTCTGCAGGCAGATGGCGCTCCTGACGATGACCTTGACATCCACGACGACCGCCTCTCCTACCTCTCGGCACCGGGCAGCGAGTACAGCATGTACAGCACCGACAGCCGCCACACTTCCGACTACGAGGACACCGATACAGAGGGCGGCGCCTACACCGACCAGGAGCTGGATGAGACCATGAACGATGAGGTGGGCCTGCCCAGCGAGCCTGCCATCACACGCTCGTCCGAACCTGTCCGAGAGGACCCGCCGGTCATCCAGGACGCAGCCGGGTACCCGAGCTACCAGCATGCTGTGTCGCAACCGGAGCCGGTTAACCGCATCGACCCGGCCGGGTTTAAGATGGCAGCGCCTCAGCAGGTACACAATAGGAGTGCCATTATGAGTGTGTTGGTTGCTTTGTTCATTTCAGAGGGAAGTTTTAGCTTAACGTGGGTCATTTCTGCTATGCAGTGCTTTTTGAACTGTGTAACTTTTAAAAAGTAATATGCAGTTAAATTGACCAGATGATATTCTTCACCAAACAAACTCTTATTCAGCTTTCAGTAGCTACCAGTTAACATTTGGTGGTCGTAGCTGCTAGTTGTAGCTGGTGCTGTTGGCAGCGTGTGTCTGTAACCTCTTTGCCCCGTACTCCACAGCAAGCAGAGGCCGCTCTGGCCTCGCCGCCCCCTCCCTCTGCAGCGGCAGCAGCGCCCCCTGCTGTCCAACCCACCGCGCCACTAGCGGGTACGAACCCAGAGGAGCCGTCTGGCACCCCTCAGGCCGACTCCCTTAACAGCCCCGTCCCCGTTCCCGAACCCCAGCCCGAACCTGAGCTCGCTCAGCCCCCAACACACGACCCCCACCAGTTGCTTCCACCTGGCCCAGATCCAAAGGTACCAGCACCACCGGAAGCTGGACCCGCTCCCGGCCCAAAACGGCCTGGTTCAGCCCAGCTCTCTCGCTCTCTCTTTCTCAACCTTGCCTGTGTCTATCACTCTTTTCTTTGACTCCTCCCACTCCACTGTCTGCATGAATGCTCCGCCCACCCCACGCGTGTGCTGCGTGTGTTCCTCTGACACTACGCCAGAGACTGTGTAACTGGTACACATGCACCACAGGAGGACGAGGGCCCGTTGCATATGTAGAAGTGCAGTCTCTTCACTTGTTGCCTCGTACTTCCTCTTGCATGGCTCCTAATTTATGACGTTTCTTTCAGCTTGTTCTGTCTGTAGTAGGGCTGGGCGATATATTGAATAGTCGGCTGTTTGAAATGGTGCAACTTTGAGAATGTGTGATGATTTCAATGCACGCTTTATTCAGGCAATTTGTTTACGGATGTTTTTCGTTACAATTCTGAGTTTATATCTCACAAATTTGACTTTTTTCCTTGCAATGTTGCTTTTATATCTTGCAGTTGTGAGTTTTTATTTCTTTCAGATATAAGATCCGAATTGCAGGGAAGAAGTTTAAATTGTGAGATATGAACTTTAATCTCACTGAATTGTGAGGAAAGTCTGAATTGATTGAAATTTTGCAGAATTGTGCGGAGGGATATCAGAAGTGTGAGATATAAATTCAGAATTGCAACTGTGAGGAAAAACGTCTGAATTGTGAGATTTAAAAAGTCGCAGTTACCTTTTTTATTTCTTTATTCCGTAGCTCAGAAAAAAGAATTTCAGAATGTAAATTCAGAATTCCTGTCCTAATTGTGAGATTAAAAAGTCGCAATTACCTTTTTTTATTTCTTCATTCCATGGCGCAAAAAAAAAGAATTTTGAAGAACAGAATTTCAGGATGTACTGTAAATTCAGAATTTCTGTTCATATTATCAGATGATAAAATCGCGATCACCTTTTTTATTTCTTTATTCCATTGCGCAATTCTTTTTTTTCTGAAAAACAGAATTTCAAGATGTTAATTCAGAATTTCCGTCCAAATTGTCAGATTAAAAAGTCGCAATTACCTTTTTTATTTCTTCATTCTGTGGCGCAAAAAAAAAATCAAAACCAGAATTTCGAGATGTAAATTCAGAATTCCCGTCCAAATTGTGAGATTACAAAGTCGCAATTACCTTTTATATTTCTTTATTCCATGGCACAAAAAAATTTTTTGAAAAAAAGGTAAACAGAATGTTAAGATGTACTGTAAATTCAGAATACCTGAATTCCCATCCAAATTGTGAAATAAAAAAAATTACAATTACCTCTTTTATTTCTTTATTCTGTGGCACAATTTTTTTTTTCTGAAGAACAGAATTATAAGATGTTAATTCAGAATTCCTGTCCAAATTGTGAGATTAAAAAGTTGCAATTAACTTTTTTTTTTTTCGTTTTTTTTTTGGTGGTGCAAAAAAGTTTTCTGAGAAAAAAGTTAGGATTGTATCCTATAGATTCTATAGAAACAACATCCAAACTGTGAGATTTAAATCAGAATTGAAAAAAAACAGTGACATCAAAATGTTGCAATTATTATTTTTCTATATAAACAGTATGAACAGGCTTCCATAGAAAATACTGAATTTTGTCCACAAAAAAAATTGCAAACAACCATAAATGTGACCACATAATTAGACTACTTTCCATCCTTGTCTTATGACCCATGAGAGCATTAACCGAAGATATTTTACTAGCATTTAAGAGTATCATTAACAACATTAAAGATTTAAGATGATTAGATTTTGATTGTGTAATTACGTTGTAAGAATTAGTCATAAAAATTAGAATCATTTCCATTTAATCAGTACAAACAGTCCACTTTAAGGAGTCAGTTCATAACGATTCAGTGATTCATTTGCATCATCACTAACAATTTTAACATTTTTATAATAGTTTTTCAATATATTGAAATGTTTTAGTAAAATTATACAAATACAATTAATTTTATTGCATATTGCTATTGTTTGCATCAACATTAAAATTTTCTCCTTATATTATCCTCATATTATTTGTTTTTTTTTGTGCATATAATTTTAAATTATTTTTGGTTTTACTTATTTAAAGGAAGTGTGAAACAGAATTGTTGTAACCTTGATTATTAGTTACATTAATAATTTTCAATATACCATGCTTTTTTATGTTAATATATAATTATAATATAATTATAATAATATTATAATATAATTATGTATATATATATTTATACTGCGATATTTAACTGTGAAAGAACTGAAAAAAAAAAAATTCAAGCTATATCGCCTGGCCCTAACCTGTAGTGATAGCCGTAATGAAAGCGTTTGGCTTTGACCTGAATCACACCTGTACGGACAGCCGCTAGATGCACTGTAGACGTGTCACTTAATTGCAAACGGACCTTTCCCTGATTTGCAAGAATGGACTTTTGTAGTTGCATGTTCATTTAACCTGCAGACAGTACTTACAGCAATGTAAAAGGAAAACAACTGGACTAATCCTGCATAATGTCTTCATAACCAGTGTTTCTTCTTATAGATGAAGACGTTATGTAAGAGCTTTTGTGATTATGTTAAGTTGTCTTATAGGAGGCGTTGGACCTTTTACAGCTCTACTGTCTTCAGGCTATACTTTGAAGCTTGAGAAGGAGCCTTTCAAACAATGAATAAGACATCTTTCGAGCTCCACTTGGTCTTATTATAAATTTATTAGATGTTACTAAAGATGAGGACTCAAAGAAGTGTTACCAAGTGGAGGTGTTGTACATATTGAAGGGCTTCTTATCAAACTGTAGAAATGTAGAGCTGAGTAGTAAATTGGTAAGATGCTTGTTTTAATGCATAATGAGTTAATCAGTTGTTGTTTTTTCTTGTTCAGGAGTGAGTTTAATTTCAGTGCTTGCAAGGCACCACCATATTTATTGTAATGATGCTGAAAATTAAGCTTTGCATTACAGGAATAAATTACATTTATATAGATCTATATTGGTTTTTGAGGAGGCAAGGAAGGCAGTGTTCAAAATATACTCCTAAAATAACTCCTCAAAATATTGGATGAGAAAAAAATTCATAGTACAAAAATAAAACAATGCTAGTATTATAATATAACATTAAAAAGGGTATAAATCGTTTTTCAAGAAAACTGTACAACAGTGACACCAGCAGGTAAAGTGAGTTTAATGTGAGTTAGTAATAGAGAATGTGAGAGGAGGCAATGCCTCCGTTGTGATTTGATTGGATGTGACTGGTTATGATTGGCTGTGATTGGTTGATGTGACAAATCCCGCCTCTTGCGTTTGTGCTCGTTCCGCATGAACCAGTCTGAATTAAAAATATAACTGTGTTAAAGACCAATTTAAAAAGTTAGTAAACAACTCAAGTGTTCAGATGTAACTATTTTATTACGTCAAAGTAAGACTCGAAATGGCCTGAAAACATGATCTGTGGGAGTTTTTAGTGAGTAATTAACTTGGTGAGATTTAACGTAAATCTTTGTGTCTGTGACCCATATTTGCAGAGCTGTAATGGCGGATGATCTGAAAAAACAAAAAGTAGTTAAGATGTAACTATGAAAAATTATATTAAAACATAATGTTAAAAATAATAACTGAACAGAAGTTCACAAATAAAATATATTGTTTAAATTGTTACTGGCTTTAGTTATTATTTTGGAATAAATGCAAAAAAAAAACAAAAAACACTAACTTGATGAGATTCATACCTGGCTTTAATTAATAGATTATTGATTACATTGTTAATGTAGAAATATAAAATCTTTTTTTCAAAAAAACAGAGTGGGGTGTGAATTCCAAATTGCAAATTAAAAAGCCACAATTAACTTTTTTACTACTTTATTCCTTGGCACAAAAAGATAATTTTGAAAAGCAGAATTTTGAGATGTTAATTCAGAATTCCTCTTCAGATTATTAGGAAAAAGTTTGATTTGTGAGATAAAAGTTGCAATTACTTTTTCTTTTTTATTTTGTATATATATATATTTTCGTTTTCAAAAAACAGAATTTTGAGATGTAAATTCAGAATTCCTGTCCAAAATTGTGAGATTAAAAAGTCACAATTACCTTTTATTTCTTTATTCCGTGGTGCATAAAAAAAAAAAAATAATAATAATTTCAGAAAACAGAATTTTGAGATGTACTTTCAGAATTCCTGGCTAAATTGTGAGAGGAAGAAAGTCCAAGTTGTAAGATTAAAAAGTTGCAATCACCTTGGTTATTTATTTTTTTTTATTCTGTGGCACAATTTTTTTTTTTTTTTTTTTTTTTTCTAAAAACAGAATTTTTAGATTTAAATTTAGAAGTCCTGTCCAAATTGTGAGATTAAAAAGTCTCAATTACTTTTATTTCTATATTCTGTGGTGCAAAAAAAAGAAAAGAAAAAGAAATTCCAAAAAGAGAAAAATTTTTAGAATTCTCAGTTTATATATATAATATTGAATTCATAGAAACAACATATTTTTATGATAGTGTAAGTAAGATATATTTATTTAACCAAGAAAATGTGACTGGGACATGAATTTACATTTGATTAAAAATAAAAAAATTCTAAACACCAACACACACCACTGTGTGTGTGTATTTTAAATATCAAACAGGTGTTTTTTATTGTAAAAATGTTTCATGATATTATTTTTTTTTCCTGTATTTTTGCCCAAATAAATCTAGCCATGGTTATCATAAGCAACTTCTTTTAAAATCAAAACAAAAAATCTGAATTATTCTATTAAACTTTTTTAAAAACAATTTAAGAATTGAAAAAAGGTTTTACAAAAATCGAACATTTTAAAGTTAGAAAATTTCCCATTAACTTAAAATAAAACCACGTTCTTAAAAAACTTTTTTTTTTGGCGATGAATTGAATTCATTTTGTTTAAAATGATTTAAGCTCATTTTAATATTCCATGGCCTTCTAATTTAAATATTATACATTTTTGAACCATATACATCAGATTTCTGTTAAAACAGTTAAGCTTTACTGATTTTATTGCCATCTTATTTTATTTTCATTGGTTCCCATTGGTAACCATTCTGAGATTATTTGTAGCTGATTTACACTCCAAAGTTTGATTTCTCACGATCAAAGCCAAAAACTAGAACTAATCTTGAACTGTATGAACTTCTCTTTTTTACTGCCTTGCAAGCACTTGTGTTTCCTGAAAATCTAGTACTTAAATATTTTATTCCAGCTAATTTTAAATATTTTGCCTGTTTTTTTACCCTTCCAAGAGCTGTTTCATTAGCTCTAACGTCAGGTTGTTTTTGCAGTTTTCGTATCCAGTTCAAGCCATTTCAATCAAACCAGCTCTGACAATTAACATTTTGTCCCTCACAGATGTATAAAAAAGATCTGTACAGCATGGATGAGCCGGTGCGAGTGAACCACGGCGTGAAGCCTCCCCCTCCCCAGCAGCAGCAGCAGCAGCAACAGCAGCAGCCTTTAGGCCCCCCCACCTCGCTATCCTACAGCCACCAGCCTGTATATCAGGACCAACAGCCATACCGCCAGTACGAGCACCCGCCTTATGGCTATGACGGTGGCGGCTACGCACAACCAAAGCCTCACAATTACGACCCGCACCTGCACTACGACAACCGTGTGCCTCACTATAACGAGCAGTGGCCCCCTTACGACCAGCAGCAGACTTCACCCCAACCGCCGCCCGCGTCCGGCTACCCTCAGGGCCACCAGCCTCCTCCTCCGCCCCCGATGGCATACGAACCCCGCTCTCCCTACGAGGACGGCCCGACCAGGGATTTCAGTCCCCCTCGTTCCCAATACGATGGTGTGTCACCAATGGGCTACGACAACCGTCCGCGGCACGCTAAACCCGCACCGACGCGCTACGAAGAGCCGCCGCCTCCGCCTCCTCCGGTTTCCTACGACGCCCGTTCGCCCTTCGAATCCGATCCGCACGGATTTCCAGGCAATGCGCATCGCTCTCCCGATCCGCCTAAACAGTATTACGGCGACGCTGGAATGAGACCCTCGTACAACCCTGGAGCGCCGAACCGGGCGTATAAACCGGCGCCGCACGAGCCCGTGATGAACTCTGAACCTCCCGCTCCGCCTCCCAAACCCGAGGGCGTCTTGTCTCCAGGGGAACCGCCGCACCCTGCAGCTCCCAAACCGTTGCCGCCTCCCCCCAGGGATGATGATGACGACGAAGACCCTGCCATGAAGCCTCAGTCTGTGCTGAACAGGGTCAAGATGTTCGAGAACAAGCGCTCCGTGTCGGTAGACCGAGCTAAGGATACGCCGGAAGTAACAGGAATTAGGGTACGTTTCTGTCAGCTTGGTACTGAACCTTGACTTTTCCATTAAGGGCTTTGTTGTTAACAAGTAGTTTTTTGCATCCACATGACTTAATACTGTAATGTTGACTTTTGCACAGACAAATCTATCTAGTTTGATGACAGTGGATGTACTTTGTTCTTCAGCCCACAGATCTTCCAAAACCTGTGAGCACACCGGGTCCTGTGCTTAAAGCCAATTCTCTCAGCAACCTAGAGCAGGAGAAACCATCTTACAGGTACAACCACATACTTAAATACAATAATTAAAAAAAATAAAATTGTAAAATATTATTGCAATTTAAAACAACAGTTTTCAGTTTTAATATATTTTAAAATCTAATTTATTTCAGTGATGCAATGTTGAATTTTCAGCATCATTACTCCAGTCTTCAGTGTCACGCAATCTTTCGGAAAACATTCTATTATGCTGATTTGCTGCTTAAGAAAAATTTCTTATTATAATAACTGTTGAAAGATGGTTATTATGGGTAAATAAAACTGAAACCATACACTTTTTCAGTATTTGAAATCAATTTTAAGTGAAAGAAAATTTACATTATTTATTTATTTTATGGCTAGTTGACAAGGCAACATTTCTCATTTTCATTTGTTTATCTTGATGTACTAAAATAAATCTGGAATAAAAATCAAAAAAATGAAAAAAAACTAATAAATAAAATCTTTGTCTTAAAACTATTAATTGCTTTTTAAAACATTATTTTAAATAAAATGCATTTTAACTTTAATTAATTAATTAATTTGTTTAATTATGTCTAGTTGGCACGGGAACATTAATTTTTATTTATTTATTTATTTATTTATTTTTAATTATTGCCATTTCTCATTTTTAGTTAGTTTATCTTGATATACTAAAATAAACTAAAACTGAAATAAGAATTAATTAAACTATGCAGGCATTTAAAAACAACAAAATCTCATAAAATGGCTAAAACTTTTTTTTTCTAATTGAAAATATTAACAGAAACTCTAATAGTATTTCAGTTATAAAAATATTTTGTCATCATATGTCTTTTCTGCCACTTTTGATTGATTCAATGTGACCTTGCTAAATAAAAGTATTAATTTCTTTAAAAAATAATATTTGAAATAAAATTAATTTTAAATATATTAAAACTAAAACTGAAATAAAAATTAATAAGCAAAAGCTATTTGGGCAGCAACAACAAAACTAATAAAATGACTAAAACTTGAAATTTAAATATATAAACAAAAACTATAATGCTATTTCAAATAATAAAAATATTTTGTCATCATATGTGTCTTTCCTGCCACTTTTGACTGAATTAATGTGACCTTGCTGAATATAACTATTAATTTCTTAAAAAAAAAAAAAAAGAAATGCAATAAAATGCATTTTAACTGAAATAAAATGTACTTATTATTATTATTATTATTATTACTATTATTATTATGGTTAGTTGACAAGGCAACATTTCTTATTTTCTTGTTTATCTTGATATACTAAAACTGAAATAAAAATTAATTTAAAAAAATAGTATTTTGTTATTATATGTCTTCCCTGCCACTTTTGATCAGTTTAATGTGACCTTGCTGAATATAACTATTAATTTCTTTAAAAAAAAAAAGGAATAAAATACATTTTCCCTTAAATAAAATGTACTTTTTAAATTGTTTTATTACTTTTTTTTATTATGGCTAGTTGACAAGGCAACATTTCTTATTTTCACGTTTATCTTGATATACTAAAACTGCAATAAAAATTAATTTAAAAAAAATAGTATTTTGTTATCATATGTCTTCCCTGCCACTTTTGATCAATTTAATGTGACCTTGCTAAATATAACTATTAATAATTAATTATTATAACTATTACTAATTAATAATTAAAAAAAAAAAAAGAAAAAAGTACTGACCCTAAACTTTTGAGCATTGGTTTATAAGTACACCCTCGAGTGACTGGAAGTGATTTAAAGTGACTTAGCCAGGGAGTTTGTGAACTGTGGAGTAAACCAGAAGCAGAAGTTTGGATTGTCTTACCACATGTATTGGGCGTGCAAAATAACTGTTTATTTTATTGTTTCCATGATTTAATTTCAAATTGCATTCTGTTTCACACCCTGTATGTGTTGTTAGTGTTGACTGCTAATGTAATCCAATAGTGCCCTCTTCTGGTTGATCTTCCATTCTGGAAAATACCATTAGATGTTACATAACACAGTTATGATCTTTTCATTTGATGATTTAGATTTTTATTTATTTATTTTTTCTGCTTCTAGAGCCCCAGAGCCCCAGAAACCTCAGACACGTGCAGGGGACGACGTGATCCGCTCCAACCACTATGACCCAGATGAAGATGAAGAGTATTACAAGAAGCAGCTGTCGTATTTTGACCGCCGCAGCTTCGACAACAAGGCCATGAATCAGCCCAACACTGGAATCAATCGCTTCCACGAGCCGCCCAAACCGTCTCAGCCCCAGATCGGATATCCTTTCGCCAGGTACTGTCTAACACGCTAGAATGACTGTCCTTACTGTTGTATGTTGATGTATATATCATACATGCTCTTTCACACACATTCTGCTTCAGGACGGAGTCTGTGGAAAAGGTGAGTCCTGTGGACAAGAGGTACGAACCCCTGCCGCCCGTCAACCCGTCACCTGCTCCATACAGCCAGCCCACGCCTGCTGCTCCACCCACATCTCTGCCCAAACTTAGCAACATTGAGGGTAAGAGTGAGTCTCAAGTGTTCAACTATGGTACTTTTGTCCTGGTTGACTTTCAGAAAATGTACTTTTTACACTCTTACTAGTTTAATTGGTCCACTAACAGTGTTTATACAAACATCACAGGAGAATTGTTTTTTTTTTCTTACAGTTATGAATATTTCCACCACAGTGTATTTTCTATTACATCTCAAATGATGTATTGCATTTGATAGCTTTCTGTGTTGGATTTTTATTACCTAACATTAAGAAAGATTAATAAATAGTGTCATAAAAGTATCGTTCATTGTTTGTTCATGTTAGTCAGTACATGAACTAATGTTAACAAATGACACCTTTATTGTAAAGTGTTACCATTATTTCCACACTTAATGGATAATTTTACAAATTTTTTAAAAAAGAACTACTAATAATTATTTAAAAAATAATTATGGATTAGTTTTACACCATGAATAATGAAATTAAATGTTTTAAACATTTTTGGAATAAAATACTTGTCTAATTTGTATCCTAAGTACACACATTAATATTTCCACACTTACTGGATAATAAAAACAAAACAAAACAAAACAAAAAAAATAATTTATTTAAAAATATACATAGATTAATTTTACACATTATGAATAATGAAATGAAACATTTTAAACATTTTTGGAATAAAATACCTGCTTCCTTTGTAACCTAAATACACAGATTAATATTTCCACACTTACTGGATAATTTTACAAAATTAAAAAAAAAAAAAAAAAAAAAGAACTACTAATTATTATTACAGATTAATTTTACATTAATCCTGCCTAATTTGTATCCTAAATACACACTTTAATATTTCCACACTTACTGAATAATTGAAAGAAAAAAAAAAGAAAAAAATTATTTAAAAAAAAAATATATAGATTAATTTTACATCATTAATAGTGAAATTTAACATTTTAAACATTTTTTAAATAATATACCTGCCTAATTTGTATCCTAAATACACATTAATATTTCTGCACTTACTGGATAATTAAAAAAAAACAGGACAAAACAATTGTAATTTTTCAAAATGAAAAAAAAAAAAAACCTACTAATAGATATTAAAAATTGAATTATATATTAATTTTACACCATGAATAATGAAATGAAACATTTTTGGAATAAAATACCTGCCTTATTTGTATCCTAAATACACACATTAATATTTCCCCACTTACTGGATAATTAGAAAATAATAATAATAATAATTTATTAATTAAAAAATAATTTTAAATTAACTTTACACCATTAATAGTGAAATGTAACCTTTTATTTTAAACATTTCTGGAATATAATACTGGCCTCCTTTGTATCACACTATAAAAATGCACTATAAAGTACTTTTTTTCAGTTTGGTAATCAAGTACATAAATTTTAATTATTATCAAAAACTACTTTTAAAAAAATGCAAAATCATTTTCACACCATTAATAATTAAATAATTTATTACAAAAAAAGCAAAGTAAACCATGAAAATAATTTTTATGTAGATCCTAAATCGTACAAGTTCCTGTTCATTTTGGAGTTTTTGAGTCTAGATCAAATGATAAAATCTATGCTTAGAAAACATTTAAAAACCAGCAAATGAAAACATGATAAAGTTTAAATGTGACTTTTATATGAGAAAAAATAAGAAATGTAAAAAGTCTACAAAGTTAAAGAAGCACCCCTTGCATAGTGTATTTTTTCAGAAATCAAATCATGATTTAACCTGAATGCATTGTTTTAATGCATTAACCCTCTTTCTGATCTCCCAGTGAACTCGCTGCCAGATCCTCACAGCTCTCCCAAAGCCAAACCGGACCTGTCGGCC
This sequence comes from Cirrhinus mrigala, assembly GCA_036247105.1. Taxonomy (NCBI): domain Eukaryota; kingdom Metazoa; phylum Chordata; class Actinopteri; order Cypriniformes; family Cyprinidae; genus Cirrhinus; species Cirrhinus mrigala. The sequence continues at coordinate 7,872,073 of CM070031.1, forward strand.
CTCAGAGCTCCCACCCGAGACGACCCCATCCAGTCGAGCTACCTGCCCCCTAAGTCTTCTATCAACGGCACGGACGCCCCTCCCAAAACGCTAAGCGTCCCAACCAGCTACAACCGCTACGTCCCCAAACCTTACACCAGCTCCGCCCGCCCCTTCGAGCGCAAGTTCGAGAGCCCCAAATTCAACCACAACCTGCTTCCTAATGACACACAGTCCAAACCCAGTGTCAACAACAACCTGAAACCTCAAATCTCACCACAGCCCCTGGACACCGACAGCGGGGTCGACACTTTCACGCGCACCATGGACAACAGGCCCAAGTATCAGCACAACAACGTCAACGCCCTTCCCAAGGCCGTTCCCGTCAGGTAAGATGATGAAAGTACATCAGCGAGAGCTGGGTTTGTTTCTTCTGTTTACATAATGACTCTGTTTTCCACTTTCTGTTTTCTAGCCCTAATGCACTGGATGACGATGAGGAAGACGAAGGACACACGGTGGTTGCGACGGCGCGGGGCATCTTTAATTGTAACGGTGGGGTGTTGAGCTCCATAGAGACAGGAGTCAGTATCATTATCCCGCAAGGAGCGATTCCAGATAGCGTGGAGCAGGAGATCTACTTCAAAGTGTGCCGGGACAACAGCATTCTGCCGCCTCTGGACAAAGAGAAAGGTCTGAATACTGCCTACTTTCGTTTGATTTTCTTTTTAGAATTTTGTTGACTTTGAAGTTAAAAGGATAGTTCATCCAAAAATCCATCCACCCTCAAGTCATCCTAGGTGTACATGACTTTCTTCTTTCAGTCGAATACAATTGGAGTTATATTAAAAAACGTCCTGGCTCTTGCAAGCTTTATAATGGAAGCGAATGGGTGTTGAAATTTTGTGAGTGGCGTTCCAGCGGGTGATGTAGGATATAGGTGAATGCGGAAGTGATGGATGCACTTTTTTGGGCTTTAAAATCTCAACAGCCATTCACTCCCATTATAAAGCTTGGAAGAGCCAGGACATTTTTTAATTTATAATGACAGTGAATGGGTGTTGACATTTTGAAGCCTAATAAAGTGCATCCATCCATCATAAAAAGTATGGCTCCAGGGGGTTAATAAAGGCCTTCTGAATCGATGCGTTTGTGTGAGAAAAATATTCATATTTATATCTTTACAAACCGCAATCTCTAGCTTCCGCTAACTGTCATACGCACATTCATGAGAGTGTGGCGTTCCATCAGATGGTGTATTAAGTAGGTGAACGCGGAAGTGATGGATGCATTTTTATGGGCTTCAAAATCTCAACCGTCATTTACTCCCACTATAAAGCTTGGAAGAGCCAGGACATTTTTAAATTTATATTGGCAGCGAATGGGTGTTGAAATTTTGAAGTCCAATAAAGTGCATCCATCCATCATAAAAATACTCCACACGGCTCCCGGGGATAATAAAGGCCTTCTGAAGTGAATTAATGCATTTGCACAATAAAAATACCCGTATTTAAAACTTTATAAGCCGTAATCTCTAGCTTCCGCTAACTGTTGTACGTGCGTTCATGAGAGAGTGTCGCTTTAGCGAATGACGTAGGCAAACGCAGAAGTGACGAACGCACAGAAGAGAGAACAAAACAAAACACTGGTCACAAATTAGAAGTACAAAATGAGGATTTGTAAAGAGAAATGTTAGAGGATTTCGATATGAGCCAAGAGTAGACAGTTAGTGGAAGCTAGCGTTTATGGTTTATACGTTTTAAAATATTGATACTTTTCTTAAACAAACCCATCAACTTACTTCAGTAGGCCCCTGGAGCCATGTGGAGTAATTTTTATGATGGATGGATGCACTTTTTTGGGCTTCAAAATCTCAACAGCCATTCACTGCCATTATAAACCTTGAAAAAGCCAGGACGTTTATAAATTTATAATGGCAGAGAATCGGTGTTGAGATTTTGAAGTCCAATAATGTGTATCCATCCATCTTAAAAAGTACTCCACACTGCTTGGGGGGGTTAATAAAGGCCTTCTAAAGCAAATGAATGTGTTTGTGTAAGAAAAATATCCATATTTAAAACTTCATAAACCGTCATCCACTAACTTCCACTAACTGTCGTACGCATGTTCATGAGAGTGGCGTTTCAGCAGATGATGTATGATGTAGGTGAACGCGGAAGTGACGGATGCACTTTTTTGGGCTTCAGAATCTCAATAGCTATTCACTCCCTTTATAAAGCTTAGAAGAGCCAGAAAATGTAGTAATTTATAATGGCAGTGAATGGGTGTTGAGATTTTGAAGTCCATTAAAGTGCATCCATCCATCATAAAAAGTGCCCCACATGGCTCTGAGGGGTTAATAAAGGTCTTCTGAAGCAAATTGATGCGTTTGCATAATAAAAATATCCATACTTAAAACTTTTTAAACTGTAATCTTTAGCTTCTGCATTCTCGAGAGTGTGGCGTTCCAACAATTGAAGTAAGACAGGCAAATGCGGAAGTGATGAATGAGCAGAAGAGAAAGTAAAACAAAACACCGGTCACAAATTAGAAGTACAAAACAAGGGTTCATAAAAAAAAATTGTGGTGTGATTTCGATATAAGCCAAGAGGAGACTGGTTTTCCTTGGTTGTAAACAAAACTTGGTTCTCGCGAGAATAGCATATTCTCACCGGATCTTACGCTAAGCCTAAGTCCCACATCATCCGCTGGAACACCACTTTCTCATGAATGTGTGTACGACATTTAGCGGAAGCTAGAGATTACAGTTTATACGTTTTTCTTGCACAAATGCATCTGTTCGCTTCAGAAGGCATTTATTAACCCCCTGGAGCAGTGTGAAGCACTTTTTATGATTAATAGATGACTTTACTGGACTTCAAAATCTCAACAGCCATTCACTGCCATTATAAAGCTTGAAAAAGCCAGGACAATTTTAAATTTATAATGGCAGTGAATGGGTGTTGAGATTTTGAAGTCCAAAAAAGTGCATCCATCCATCATAAAAAGTTCTCCACATGGCTCAGAGGGGTTAATAAAGTCCTTCTGAAGTGAATGGATGCATTTGTGTAAGAGAAATATTCATATTTACAACTTTACAAACCACAATCTCTAGCTTCCGCTAACTGTCACACGCACATTCATGAGAGTGTGGCGTTCCATCAGATGGTGTATTAAGTAGGTGAACGTGTAAGTGATAGATGCATTTTTATGGGCTTCAAAATCTCAACCGTCATTTACTCCCACTATAAAGCTTGGAAGAGCAAGGACATTTTTAAATTTATATTGGCAGCGAATGGGTGTTGATATTTTGTAGTCCATAAAAGTGCATCCATCCATCATAATTAATTCATAATTAATTCAAGCGAATTAATTCATTTGCATAATAAAAATGATCCATTTTTAAAACTTTATAAACCTTAATCTCTAGCTTCCGTTAACTGTCGTTCACCAGAAAGTGGCGTTCCAGCGGAAGACCTTTATTAACCCCCCAGAGCTGTGTGGAGCACTTTTTATGATGGATGGATGCACTTTTTTGGACTTCAAAATCTCAACACCCATTCACTGCCATTATAAAGCTTGGAAGAGCCAGGACATTTTTAATATAACTCTGATTGTATTCATCTGAAACATGAAAGTCGTATACACCTAGGATAGCTTAAGAGAATCATAGAGTAATTTTCATTTTTTGGGTGAACCATTTTTCGACCTCAAACATTTGACCGATAGTGTATTATTTTGTCTCTTTCTCAGGTGAAACTCTGCTCAGTCCCCTGGTGATGTGCGGCCCTCACGGTCTGAAGTTCCTGAAGCCCGTAGAACTGCGTCTACCACACTGTGCGTCTATGACCCCTGATGGTTGGTCTTTTGCTCTAAAATCCTCCGACTCCTCGTCGGGTACGCTGTCCTTTCTCTCTGTCCTATGATGGGTCTTTTGGGATCGGGAGTGAAGCTGTTTGGAAACAGCTATTCATCTTGTGGTTTCGTTTCATTTTCTGGGTTCTCTGAATTAACATTTCACGCTCAGAGCCATCCTGATCACATGATGCTTTCACTGTGGTCTGTGCGCTTGCTTTGCTTTGTTTTATCACCGGTCTTAATCGCAAATGTGCTTAATGTCTCAGTAGCTCTTATTCATTCACAATTAACCCATGTAATATTGTTAAATATGACTGGAACTGAAACAGTAAGGACACGTCTGAGGACGACAGGCATTCACTTTGTATGAATACAGGAGTCACTCCTGATCTTGCAATTATTAACACAGTGGTAATGTGGCTGTTAAAAAAAATATGGATCCCAACAATTGAACGCAAATGACACCCATAAATAACCAAACTTCAGTGTGAACAGAACTGGATCAAGTGATAAAGACAAATGATTTATGAATTAAGCTGCAATGTGAAAATGGCATGTCTAAACAGTCATTAGGGAAAATTTTGGAAATTACTACCACATTTAATTCCAGTTGCAAGATTGAATCTGCTAAATTATGATGCGTACGGATACAGGAGTCACTCCTAATCTCGGCATGGTGATAATGTGGCGTCTTGTACCCGTAAACAAGAAAGACGGACGCCAACAAATTTTGGTTTTACGTTTGTAACCTTTTTTTTTCGGGGGTGAATTTGGTTTCACACCCATTACAAATCAAACTGTGTGTGTGAACACAACTGGATTAAGTGCTCAGATGAGGAGTGACTATTAAATTTGGCTTCAGTGTGAAAAGGACATGTCCAAACAGAGTCATTCAGCTCAGGGAATTAAAACCATATTTATTTTATTTGCAAAACTGAGTCGTTTAAATTAGGAGTCACTCCTGATCTCGTGATTGCTCACATGATGAAAACGTGACATCTTGTGGTTGTGAATGACATATGTGGATACTAACAAATTAACCTGATTGCTGTAAATTCCGTGACCAAATTTATTTGTCACTCCCCTAATAAATTAAACAGTGTGTATACAAAACAGTATTAAGCAGCAAAAAATGAGTGACAACTGAATTTCGCTGCAGTGTGAAGTAGGGCTGCACAATTAATCCCAATACAATCCACGAAGGCTGATTTTAATTAAATAAAAATATATGTGCTGCGTATTTCAAAGCGTAGCACTGTTTTGTTTTTGGTTTTTTTTAACCTGTGAGCAAGACAAATTACTAAAATTATTATTAGTATTATTATTATTTTTTTATTATTATTTATTTTTTTATTTATTTATTTTTTTTTACAGTGAATACAAACATTTTATTTCAGATTTTGTTTAATATTTCTGTTTAGTACTAATAAAAATAATTATTACTAGGAGTGAATCCTTAATAATAATATATATATATATATATATATATATATATATATATATATATATATATATATATATTTATTATTATTATTATTATTATTATTATTATTATTATTATTATTATTATTGCTCGTTTTTATTTTACGAAGAATACAAAAATGTTATTTCCTATTTTGTTTCATTTTTATTTAGTAATTATAAAAAAAACAATTATTACTATTACCAGGGGTGAATCCTTAATAATAATAATTAAAATGAATAATAATAATTATTATTATTGTTGTTATTATTATTATTATTATTATTATGTTAATATTGTGATATTTTATTATTTCTATTATTATTGTTAATATTAAATATAGTGTATTCATTATTGTTGTTATTATGTAAATTAGTAGTAGTAGTAGTATTACTACTCATTTTTATTTTACAGTGAATACAAAAGTTTTATTTTGCATTTTGTTAAATATTTCTATTTAGTGATAATAAAATAATTATTATTACCAGGAGTGAATCCTAAATATTGTTGTTATTATTATTCTTTTTATTATTATAATTTATTTATTTATTTATTTTTAATTATTATTATTTATATTATTAGTAGTAGTATTACAACACTCATTTTTATTTTACAGTGAATACAAAAGTTTTATTTAGCGTTTTGTTTAATATTTCTATTTAGTAATAACAAGTATAATTACCAGGAGTGAATCCTTAATAATAATAATAATTATTATTATTATTATTATTATTATTATTATTATTGTACTTTGTTAACACAAATATTTTAGATTTATTTTTTTTCATTATTCATATTAATTAATACAGTCAGTGTTAACAAATGGAACCTCTATTATTAGATATTTTATATAATACAGCTTTGGGCTAAATTGTTCAACCCTACAATTTGTTAAATCATAATTTACCAAAAAATATTTTTTCCACAAATCGTGCAGCCCTAGTGTAAACAGAAAAATCTTAATTTTCAGATTATGAATATGACGTTCCTCCGGTCTCTATATCCACAGGTGACCCCAAATGCTGGCAAAACAAGTGTCTACCAGGAGACCCCAATTACCTGGTGGGCGCCAACTGTGTGTCCGTACTGATCGACCACTTCTGAAGAGAGCAACAGCTGGTCTGTTACAGAGCGTGAGCGTGCGTGGACCCTTCTCCAGCTCTTCTACTCAGGAGGAGGGATTTGCACCATTTATGAAGTATTAATTCTTCCCTCTTTTCGTTGATGGGCTGAAGCGTCGTTCCTAATATCTCGGAGAACAGCACTGAAGTGCTATGGAGCGCTCCTTTTTCAATTCCCTCGGCCTCCTCTCTTTTTTCCAAGTTTGGTTTTGCCTTTTTCTTTACCTTTTGGTGCTTGAAGACTTGCAAAAAATTACTTAAACGAGTATCGAACTGCTAATGGAATGCATGACACGTGCCACACATAACGGTTGGGGTTGGGAGGGGGGGGGGAGAAGAAATCCCATTTTTGACATTCGTAGCCTCTTTTTCTCCAAACGATTAGAGCGGAAGCAAAGATTGATGGGGAAAATGAATTAGTTTTACGTAACACAAATAGGATGTGCTCCCAAATGGAAAAGTTGATGTATGTAGAGCTTTTTTGTTTGCGAGGTCATTTTCGTGGAACGCTGTTAACGGATTGTCGCGGATCTGAAAAGCATGTCGGTTACTAGAAAACGAAGAACAATTGAGACTTTTTGAAGGAATGTGACTGTTGCACTCATTTGCTCATGGACTTCCCTCTCCGGCTAAAAACGAAACAAAAAAAAACACAAAAAAATGGGCTCTTTCTCGTTTTGAAGCGATCTTTTCTAGCGATGTTTTACCGTAGAAAACATTGACTGTGGTTTTCCGAAACTCCTGCTGTCTAGAGATCTATGCATGTGCTATGACTCAGGTCCAAACGCCTGCTACTAAGTTGAGTACACAAACCTACCCATCATACACTGCAAGCAGTGATGCCTTATCTGCATTTCTTTTGTTACTTTGACCCGAAAGACTAGCGAACGTCGCATTTCTGTTACAGGGGGAAGGACACGACACTCTCGCACCGGGATATTTAGCACACAAATAATGAAGTCTGATCAACAGGTCTGCTTTTTCACTGCTATGCATATGAAGAATATACAAGAACACTAGGATATGTTTCAATTACAGCTGTATATATTGTGCTAGCATATGGCCTTGGTTCGCTGTAAATGACCTTTTGTACATCTTTGTTATTTTGTATAAAAACCTAACATGGAAAAAAAGTTTCTTAACGAAAAAACAGAAAAAAAAAAAAGGAAAACTATAATATTGGTTATGTTTGTATTCCGGTTATACTTCTGAGCCTTGGAATTTACCTTAGCAGTACGGAGAAAATTCAAACAAATTAAAAAAAAAAAAATCAATCAATAAATGCAACGAAAAGGACGTTATCTTTTATACCTATCGATATATATACAAACACTACGTAATGGCATTTTTAACAGTTACGGAACATTTTTATTATTTACAACTAGAAAAGTAATAATTTAAGGACTCTGTACTTAGGGTCCGCGTGATACTGATTTGTGATACTGGATGCTGTATTGTGTGCCCTGAAATGTATTTTTGTACTAATAGACAGTTTATTAAGGCACATCAGTACAACTTTGTTTTGATATGACGACGCAGCTTCATCCCGGGTTTAGTTTCTTTATTTTGTGTGGCGACATTCTCTTTTTTTTCTTTGCAGCACATTTCTAAGTATACAACTGTATTAATAAATAAATTCATTTTTAAAGTAAAAAACTCTCGGCTGATGTGGTGTTGGATGATCTTGGCGATTGTGAAATGGAAGTGATGTCAGTGACCCTGTTTTGGGTACATGAAGAAACGGGTTCATCTGGGTTTGTGGTTTCTAGAAATGTTTATTTTATAGCTCAGAGGTTGATGGGAAGGGAGGTCATGAGTTTTGTACACTTGCCCTTTCACCTACTTTCAACAGATACTGCAGCTGATTAGAGTCAAACTCTTGACCAGCCTGCACAAGGCCATTGAGAAATCCAGCAGCCGGCTTTCTTAAAAGCCATTGTGTCAGTAGGATAGATTTTCAACCCATAAAGCAGTGACTCACAATTGGTATGTGGCAAGAGGTGACTCAGGAAGAGGTAGGTGGCAAGAGGTGACCTATGGAAGCCCATTTCAAACGCTAAATAAAAAAATGTAAAAAGTAATTGCGAGTTTTTGCAATTCTGACAAAAAAAAAAAAAAATCATTATCATAAATCATAAATTTTGGACAATGTGATACAAACAATTGTATGTTTATAAAGCAAACTCACAATTCTGACTTTTTTTTTTCTCAGAATTGTGAGTATATATCTTGCAATTCTGACTTTATAACTCGCAACTGTTGTTAAGTCAGAATTGAGGTTGAACCAGTTAAGTCAGAATTGAGAGACATAAACTCGCAATTCTGAGAACAGTATTCTTCCCCCTCAAACCTGAACTTTATAACTCTCAATTACAAGTTCTCACCAGTCAAGTAAGTGCGAGCTTATACCACGCAATTCTGAGGAAAAAGTCAGAATTGTGAGTTTATATCACGCAATTCAGAGAAAAAAGTCTGAATTGTACGTTTTTATCTCGCAATTCTGACTTTAACTTGCAATTGGGAGCTTATATCATGCAGTTTAGAGAAAAAAAGAATTGTAACTTTACATTTTGCAATTCAGTGAAAAAAGTCATAATTGAGTTTATATTTCGCCATTCTGAGCAAAAAGTTGCAATTGTGAGATTATATTTCGCAATTCTGAGAAAAGTTGTAATCGTGAGTATATCTCGCAATTCTGAAAAAAAGGCACAATTGTGAATTTATATTTAAAAATTTTGATTAAAAAAAGTCGTAATCATGAGTTTATATTTCGCAATTTAAAAAAAGTCGCAATTGTGAGTTTGTATTTCACAATTCAGAGAAAAAAGTCGCAATTGTGAGTTTATATTTCAAAATTCTGAAAGTCATCGTGAGTTTATATTTCACAATTTAAAAAAAGTCGTAATTGTGAGTTTGTAATTCGCAATTCTGAGAAAAAAGTCGCAATTGTGAGTTTATATTTCACAGTTTAAAAAAAGTCGCAATTGTGAGTTTGTATTTTGTAATTCTTAGAAAAAAAGTTGCAATTGTGAGTTTATATTTCAAAATTCTGATAGTTGTATCATGAGTTTATATTTTGTAATTTTAAAAAAGTCATAATTGTGAGTTCGTATTTCGCAATTCTGAAAAAAGTCGTAATCGTGAGTTTTTCAAAATTGTGATAGTTGTAATCATGACTTTATATCTCAATTCTGAAAAAAAGGCACAATTGTTTGTATTTCGCAATTCTGAGAAAAAAGTCGCAAGTGTGAGTTTATATTTCAAAATTCTGATAAAATCGTAATCATGAGTTTATATTTCGTAATTTTAAAAGTCGTAATTGTGAGCTTGTATTTCACAATTATGAGAAAAGTCGTAAGTGTGAGTTTGTATTTTGCAATTCTGAAAAAGCTGCAATTGTGAGTTTGTATTTCGCAATTTTGTGAGAAAGTTGCAAAAAGTCGTAATTGTGAGTTTATATTTTGCAATTCTGTAAAAAAGTTGCAATTGTGAGTTTGATTCTGCTAAGAATTTGCAAAAACTCGTAATCGTAAGTTTATATTTTGAAAATTTAAAAGAAAAAATTGTTAGTTTGCATTTTGCAATTCTGAAAAAGTTGCAATTGTGAGTTTATATTTTGCAATTTAAAAAAAAAAAAAAAGTTGCAATTGTGAGTTTGTATTTCGCAGTTCTTATAACAGATGCTGCAGCTGATTAGAGTCAAACTCTTGACCAGCCTACACAAGACCGTTGAGAAATCCAGCAGCTGGCTTTATATAAATATATATTATTATATTATATTATATTATATTATATATATATTTCACATTTTTCTCAACTGATCATGACCCAGTTGAGAATCACTGCCTTGCAAGTTAAAATTGTAGTATATACCATTACATAAAGTATATTTAGTGTACCACAATCCTATTAGAGTCTATTTAAGTTTTCTTACAAGTTCAGATGATTATAAAGAACATCATTGAAAGGTTAAGCAATAAGGCACACGTTTATGCATCAAGTACTAGTGTAAAACAGTTGACTGTTCTGGTCTGTAGAGCTTAAAATCATTCACCGTAATCACTTGTTTTCCCTGAGATTAGTGGGTAGCTACTGGTTAGTAGATTTCAAAGTTGCACCGTTAGCTTATTCTATGGATTTGTTACAGTTTAATGTCCTGCGACATGATCGACTTGTGAATTTCCTGAGTGAGTGGAATGTATTTCTTTTGCGTCAGGTCCAGGAAGTAGAGAGGATCTGGTATTAAGGTCGGGTCAAAGCCTTCCTCAACCAGCTTGACTTTCTTCATCTTGAACGTTCCTGTGACTTCCAAGGAATTCTGAAAGATAGATATGCCATCGATGACTATTAGAAAACCAAACTGAGACGGGAGAGGACAGCATCTTCGAGCAGGATTCATGGGAGTATGTGACCCTGGACCACAGAAGCAGTCTAAAGTAGCACGGGTATATTTGTAGCAATAGCCAGCAGTACATTGTATGGGTCAAAATGATCGATTTTATGCCAAAGATCATGTTCCATGAATATAGTTTGTAAACTCCCTACCGTAAATGTATCAAAACTTGATTTTTGATTAGTAATATGCATTGCTAAAAACTTAATTTAGACAACTTCAAAGGTGATTTTTTTTTTTTGCAGCCTCAGATTCCAGATTTTGTATCTCAGCCAAATATTGTCCTATCCTAACAAACCATACATTAATGGAAAGCTTATCTATTCAGCTTTTGACATTATCTTATGGCTGGTTTTGTGGTCCAGGGTCACATATATAAAGGTAAGGCATTATACCTGAATTCGGATGAATCGAGGTCTGGCGTACACTGGAAGATAGTTCGCCAAAACACTGCAAGTAGTGACGCAGTCAAACTCTCTTCCCTCCTTCAGTTTCACAGCTGCCATTCCGATCCTTCCTTCATGACCTGAAGATACAAGATACATTTTAGCATGAAAATTCAATTAACTTTGAATATACAGTACAGTGAGGATTCTTAAAGAGACAGTTCACCCAAAAATGACAATTCTTTAATTACTCGCCCTCATGTTGTTCCAAGCCCGTAAGACCTTCCTTCATCTTCAGAACACAAATTACGATATTTTTGATGAAATCAGAGCTTTCTCTTCATAGACAGCAATGCAACTGACATGTCAAAGGCCCAGAAAGGTAGTAAGAACATTGCTAAAATAGTCCATGTGACATCAGTGGTTCAAGCTTAATGTTGTAAGCTATGAGAATACTGTTTGTGCGCAAAGAAAACAACTTCATTCAACATTTTCCTCTCTTCCGTGTCAGTCTTTGACGCACGTTCACAAAAGTACCATTCATCTGTGTTCTGAAGATGAACGAAGGTCTTATGGGTTTGGAACAACACAAGGAGAGTAATTAATGACAGAATTCTCATTTTTGGGTGAACTATCCCTTTAAGCACCATGAAACCCTTTTCATTTTAAAACATGCTTACATGCAGACATAACATCTACCTTCAACTTTGACTCCATACACATTGGCCTCCTCAATGCAGTCCACCATCGTGAGAATATCTGCCACCTCCGTTGTAGCCACATTCTCTCCTTTCCACCTGCAATAACAAACATTAGTCCAATGCTTGAAACTCTTAAGTGTGCAAATGACACTTCAGCTAAAGCTTCGCTACCTGAACGTGTCTCCAACTCGATCGTGAAAGTAGACAAATTTGTCATGGTCGATCCTCAGCAGATCTCCACTGTTGAAATACAGGTCTCCTTTCACAAACACATCACTGAGTCTCTTCTTCGCCGTCTGCTGCTTGTTCCCAGCGTAACCGACAAAAGGGGTATGCCTGGTGATTTTCCCAACTAGAAGGCCCACCTCGTCTAAAAAAAAACATTTTGTATCAACAATTGTAGGACTGAAGCTGCACATGGGTTAAACATTAACTTTTTATGACAATATTCTGCGCAAAAGGTCAATGGGACTTAGAGATTTAAAAGCTAGAATACTAGTCTAAACAAACAACTTGTACTATCTTTACTGATGCCACATAACAATAAAATGAATTATACCATAAAATCAACAAAGCTAGCTTACCTTTTTCCACTGGGATACACAGACCCTCAGCGTTCCTCACAGGCTCTTCCTTTTCAATATCAAACTTAATGATGGCAAAGGGGAAAAACACCTGTGGAATATAATAGCAATCAAGCTGATTTTAATCACAGATGCTTTCTCAATGCTAAGAAATACAGTTGAGGTCAAAAGTTTACATACACCTTGCAGAATGTCCAAAATGTTGTTTTACCAAAATTAGAGATTATACAAAATGTATGTTATTTTTTTATTTAGTACTGACCTGAATAAGATATTTCACATAAAAGATGTTTACATATAGTCCACAAGAAAAAACAATAGTTGAATTTATCAAAATGACCCCGTTCAAAAGTTTACATACACTTGATTTTTAATACTGTGTTGTTACCTGAATGATCCACGGTTGTGTTTTTTTGTTTAGTGATAGTTGTTCATGAGTCTCTTGTTTGTCCTGAACAGTTAAACTGCCTGCTGTTCTTCAGAAAAATCATTCAGGTCCCACAAATTCTTTGGTTTTTCAACATTTTGTGTGTATTTGAACCCTTTCCTACAATGACTGTGATTTTGAGATCCAACTTTTTTCACACTGAGGACAACTGAGGATGACAGAAGGTTCAAACGCTCACTGATGCTCTAGAAAAAAGATGCATTAAGTGCTGGGGGGTGAAAACTTTTGAACAGAATGTAGATTTGTAAATTTTTCTTATTTTGCGTAAACGTCATTTTTCTTCATACAGAAGATACTTCCATGTTTCTCAGAAGACAAAATAAGTTAAATTTACCCTGATCTTTAAATTTCAAAAGTTTTCACCCCCTGGCTTTTAATGCATGGTTTTTCCTTCTGAAGCATCAGTGAGCGTTTGAACCTTCTGTAATAGTTGCATATGAGTCCCTCAGTTGACTCATATGCTCAAAATCAAAACTATACAGTCATTGTTGGAAAGGGTTCAAATACACACAAACGCTGGAAAGCCAAAGAATTTGTGAGACCTGAAGAATTTTTCTGAAGAACAGCAGGCAGTTTAACTGTTCAGGACAAACGAGGGACTCATGAACAATTATCACTAAACAAAAAAAACACAGCTGTGGATCATTCAGGTAACAACACAGTATTAAGAATCAAGTCAATCAACTTCTGAATGGGTCATATTTATAATTCAACTATTTTCTCTTGTGGACTATGTAAATGTACTAAATCCCTCTTATTTGGGTAAAATAATTAACATTTTGCAGATTCTGCAAAGTGCATGTAAACCTTCAGCCTCAACTGTATATATCATCACTCTTACCTTGCTGAGAATATTGACACGACCGACCACTCCGACTTTATCGGTGTAATTGATGAAGCCAACATTTCCCTCGGTGGCGGCATAGAGCTCCCGGACATGAATGCGTCCAAAACGGTTCAGGAACTCTTTCCAGACGTCTGCTCGTACGCCATTTCCGATGGCGATTCTCACTTTGTGGTCCTGGTCATTGTCTTTCTGCAACATGAAGTGGAAAGAGCATCCTGATTTGTGCATTTGTCTTTACAGTGTCCCATAGATGTCTAGCACAAAAATAAGACTCTGGCCAAAACCTAGTGAGCTAACTTATAAGAGAGCATGCTTAATGGTCATAAAACCTCAAAAGTGACTGAATTGGACCACAAATAGTCGAGACCCATACGTCATGATACGCTTGTGAACATGCATCAATGACTGACACGGAAGAGAAGAAATTGTTGAATAAAGTCGTTGCGTTTGTTTCGTTTTGCACACAAAAAGTATTCTTGTAGCTTCATAACATTACGGTTGAACCACTGAAGTCACAAGGAATATTTTATCGATGTCCTTACTATCTTTCTGTGCCTTGAACGTGTCAGTTACGTTGCTGTCTATGCAGGATCAGAAAGCTCTCGGATTTCATCAGAAATATTTTCATTTGTGTTCCAAAGATAAACGAATCTCAAAAACTGCTTGTTAAAATCTGAACTGAACTGCCCCATGAATGTTCGTTATGCTCAAATGGGATTAAAAAAAAGCTAGTTTTTCTGGCTAGACCAGCCAATGTGCATGTGGACTCATTGGCATGAGTCACAGGTTTCAATGGAAACTGGAGAATTTAATCCCAGCTGCAGCAGGGTTGCCAGGTTTTCACAACAAAACTCACCCGTCTGCAACTCCAAACTAGCCCAATCACATCCCCTATTAAAAATCGCGCTCTGGGGGATAAAATACATGTTTTTTTGTCGGGGTTCCCCTAGTAAACTAAATTTCAGGGGCTAAATATTACGTTATTGAGGTCGCTTTAAACCGCAGGCATCAAAAACAACGCGCGGCAACAGTGTTAAAGTAGCCCAATTCTGCGGGAAAACCAAAGACTTGGCAACACGGAGCTAAATGTAAATGACTTTACCAATCAGTGATTGGCTCTTTCACTTAGAAGGCAGGGCTTGCAGCTTCTCTCATTCATAAATAATAGGAGTGAATGTCTTGTATATGCAGTGTTTGGTTTTGTGTTAGCATGCTGCTAAACTAACAGGCGCAGTCACATTGATCGTTGATTTTTTCATAAGTTTCGCCAACAACTTTACTGATGAAAACGAGACAATAACGAAATAAGAATGAATCTGCTGCGTGGTTAGAAGGATAGATGTGTACATTTGAACTGTATCAGCCTATTGATCTATCTGGCGGGACATAAGCTAGCATACATTTGCTGCACGTCTCATAATACGTTAAAAAAATTTCAATGTCTGGAAGTAAGAGAAGAGCAGACATATGGATAAATTTGATGACGCAAAAGAGAACTCAATTCGGTTCAGTTTTCTGAGCACCTCTCACAAAGCACACAAGTACTCTTTTGCATCTCATGAACAGAGAAACACTCACGAAATGTCGAATTGTCCATTTTGACAAGTATTCACGTAAACACACATGGGTATGTCTTGGGTAAACGTAAACAGTTGGGAGAATGTCGGACGTGTATCATCAGTACATTGCATCCGTGCGTTCAGTTTTAAAGGGACAGCAGCCTAATTTAGTTGCCATTGTCTGTGGCATTGATGTTAATCAACCAACAAAAGAAAGACAGAAAATCACTTACTGCTCTTAATAATTTTAGTAGCCTTAATACAGATTAATTTAAATTTATTTATAGAAATAAATATGTCTGCTTGAAAGAATGAAGAATGTGGTAAACAAGTTGTTATATAGAAAACACAATAAGCCTTTATAACCATTGTCATTTAATTGAAAAGAAGACCATGTTCTTGTTTCTTTATGAGAAGTGGTTTAATTTAATTTTAATATAAAGGCATGTGGCATGTCACAGCAGTTAAATCTGTGTCTATCATGATAAAACCTTAATATCAAACCTATATATGAGTTTGGTTTAGAGAAATGCTTAATAAATGCATTACATTGTAACTAAACCCATTAGATTTTAGCCGAATAAATCTACTGTAGATTTAGTCGACTAAAATCGTATGATATTTAGTTGACTAAAACTAGACTAAAACTTAAAACAATTCAGATGACTAAAATATGACTAAAACTAAATTGCATTTTAGTTAGAAGACTATGACTAAGACTAAATCAAAATTAACTCAGATTTCATCAAAAATATCTTAATTTGTGTTCTGAAGATGAACAAAGGTCTTACAGGTTTGGAACAACATGAGGTTGAGTAATTAATGACAGAATTTTCATTTTTGGGTGAACTAATCCAAAAAATATCTCCACAAACATACGTGCTTTTACCTTTGGCGTATTGCAGAGGTAGCGCAGTGTTTCACCAATGTACTGCATCACAGTTATGTTGTACTTCCTGCAGTCATCCCAGAACTGAGAGGCAGAAAACTTCCTCCGCAGAACCACAGTGTTACCTGGAGAATAAATTAAGATTTAAGCAGCCCTATATAAAATCACTAGACAAGAAGCAGCGTGTAATATAATCCATCAAACCTCTTTGAATGGATCCAGCAAGTCCGATGAGGAATCCGGCGCTGTGATACAGAGGCAGATTGATGTAGAAAATGTCTTCAGATGTCACTCCACAAACACCCTGGATGAACGACGAAGCCCAGACCCTCTCGTGGGTCACATACGCTGCTTTAGGAAGACCTCCATGGACCGAAATACCAAGGTTATTTAGGGATCCGTATTATATAACTCCTTAAGTACCGTATAAATATCGGTGACTATACATTTAGCCGTTTTTATCAGCAGTATTGGCCTGATTTGATATGCTCTTGAATGGAATATAACAATAAATATTACATAATCCACCACATGTGGCCTTGGCAGATACCTGTAGTGCCAGAAGTGTAGATATACAGTGCTGTACTCCTGATACGGATGTTGGACCTGAGAGACAGCGGCAGCGGCTTATCTGACGCTTTGGCGATGGCTTGGCCAATACACTGAATGCCGTCTGTAGTGCACTCCTCCGACAAGAGGTATACGGTTATCCCCTTCTCTTTCAGAGCCGGCAGTATCTCCTCAACAGCATCACGAAGCTCTGCAAGAGAAACACTTCACTGCAAAACTCTACAGGCACTGGTTACTAATGTATAACTGCGATAATTCAGAGGGTTAAAATGTTTCAGAGTCTGATTTAAACAAAAGCAGTTTCTCATATCATGCAGACATCTTTCAAATATCTGTTCCCAAAGAAGCAGGCCTGTTTTCACATGCACAGCATGTGCTTGAGTCTTCTAGGCCAATGTTTCTCAAACTTTTGTTTTATGTACCCCTTAAACCCATAAGTGGGACTCAAGTACTGCTTCATTAATGTGCTCATTTTCTCATCACCGGATGATATTTTCAACTCGGAATTAAGCTATTTCTCCTGAATATGCAGTAAATGGTAAAACTAAAGATTACTAATACCAGTTTGCAATGTCAATCAGCATAATGGTGTGTTTTTGTACAGTTAAAATAACTAGAAACATTTGATACTAGAAGCCTTACACAATCAATTTAAAAATAACTGCACTATTTCTTTATATGGGCTATTCTACAGAACTGCTGTCCCACAACCGAAAACCCATTAAAAAGCATGTAAGTATTCAAATCTTAGCTGTTTACTAAGATCCGTCTATTTTCTATTGAAACCCACATTAATATTTAAAATATTAGCAGGGTTAATATATATAAAATCATCATTTATCAAAACGATATTGAAATAATCTTTGCATTTATTTGTTTAAAAAATATATTTTTGATTATATATATATAATATATATATATAATATATATATATATATATATATATATATATATATATATATATAAAGTGGTCTCAATCAATTACAAACATTTTTTTTTAATTAATTGCAATTAATAGCGATTAATCCCACTTAACATTACAATTTTTAAGTATACTTTTATATTGCAATAATTTCACATTCAATCTTCAAATTAATGTAGAAACAATATAAAGGAAGTATATCTTTGATATTTGTTCAATGCTATCTTTTTTTATGACTGAAGGCAAGTATCACCTATACCAACTGATGTCTCTGTGATTTTTTTTTCCTAATTATCCATTGACTATAGCCATTCAGCATTACAGCATAATTGAGAGCTTTCAATTTAACATTTATTAGACTTGTAATTTTAATGGACTTAAAACAGTCTTCACATAAACCCATTATAATAACTGTCATATATCTACCTGTGCCCTTCAGCAAGAAAATATAGCCAAATTTAATAAAGTTACCAAACACTAAAATCTAAATTAAATAAAAGATAAAGCTTAGAATTACAGAAGTTATGATTTTCCTCTTTTTTAATTTTGTTCTTTGATTAACAGACATCACTGCTGGTTATTAGGATATTTTGGCTGCTGTTACTTTAAAAGCTGCCGCTGATGAACTGGGCGCGGATGTGACACTGCTTTAAATGTGACTCATAAATAATAAATACTTACATGCACAGTTTTAAGGCAGCTTTAATCGCCTTTTTGTAACTTCATGACTTAACTGACGACATAACTACGACTAACTACAAACGTAGTTTCATTTGGGTTTGAATATGATACAGCGCGCGCCGGCATATTTGTGCGTGCACTTCAAGAGCACGCGCTACGAGTACATTATAACGGCTGACAGGACAGGAAGATTCGTTTTTACTGACATATGACCAGACAACATCTCATCTGACCGCAGTTCACTGATGTTCTACTAAGGCTCTTCGTCACCGGTACCGTTTCCGCGCTCGTTTGACTCGCAACTGGCGCAGAGGTGACGTTGGAGCGCGCGTCTAAAGAGTCTCGCGTTTGATGTGCTCGTTATTACGTTCTGCGTCTAAATAAACGCAATTCTTTAGTGGTTGTGGGTGGGGTGGCCAAACCTAGCCCCGCCCCTGCGTTAAATATTTTTTTAACGTGTTAAAATGGAAAAAATAATAATAATTGCCTGCGTTAACGCGCTAATTTTGATACCACTAATATATGTATTTTTTCTTTGTAAGTTATTAAAGTTTACGTAAAAAAATGTCCCACATGTCACTACCGAAACCTTATTTTAGTCCATTGGCGTGCATGTTCAGAACTGTGCTAGCTAACCATGTGGTGGTTAGCATCTTTGAGCTTGGCTCAAAAGTATCTAAAATAGTCACTTCCGAAACAGTCAGGATCTAAAAATTTGGTGGTTTCGGTAGTGACATCTTTGTTTTTTTGGGGGGTGTTATCGCATAAAATTATCACTACCGAAACAGTCACGACGGAAACATGTCATCATTGTTTCGGTAGTGACAAAAGGGAACATAATCCTTAATTTAAAGTAAATAAACAACATTTTACCACAGTTATGCACATTTTTAGAATTTTAGTATGTTTTAATGGTGTTTTAGTATTTTTTTTTAGTAGTTTTTGGTTTAAATGTATATTCAAACTAATGAATCCTTAACTTTCTGCATGATCAACTTTTTGTCTTTTACAAAGAAAAATTGGATTTAAAATAGTGCTGTCGAACGATTAATCGCATACAAAATACAAGTTTGAGTTTGCCTAATATATGTGTGTAATTATTATGTATATATAAATACTCACAAATTACTGTATATATTTAAGAGAAACATGTTATGTACAAAATATTTTTATTTATATATAATATAAATTCTATAAAAATTATAATAAATACATATACTTGTAAATATTTCTTAAATATATACATGAATGTGCTTGTATTTATAAATACATAATAATAACATACAGCACAGACACATATATTAGGCAAACTCAAACTTTTATTTTGCATGCGATTAATCGCAATTAAATCGCTTGCCAGCCCTAATTTAAAATACAACAAATCTCATAAATCACATTTGAAATGTTGTTATAAATGTAATTGTTATTGATTTACCTTTGAAAACTTTTTAATAAAATAGAGAAAATGTATATTTAAAACGAAGATGTAAGCAAAATCTTACCAGGTCAATATAACCCTTCTAATTAAATGCCTCGGTAGTGACACATGTAAGGAGAGGAAAAATATGAAACTCTCTGAAAATACAAAATGAGAATTAACTGCACGGATTTTATACAATTTGCATACATACAAAATTTGTGGGAAAAGACAGTTTCCAACTCTGACTTTGAACCGAATAATGTAGAATGGCTCACATAATAACCTATTATATAAGAATTAAAGCGAAACCCTGCTAGATTTGACGAATATAGATGGTAATTAGCACGCTGTACCTAACAACGTCCTTTTTAATCGACTATATCTGAAGTGTAACACAACTTCTACTTTATTGTGTCAGTAACTATCTTTTGACAGTTGTAATCTTTTTAAAAATCGTATTTCTTGTTTTACATGTTTAAGAAAGCAAAGCATTTCTCAAAAGCAGGCACGCATTTAGAAAAAGGTTGGAAATGGGTGCAAAGGCCTCTCAACACGACATTCCGATGCTATATGAGCCCCCACATCCACGTATAGTATCTCTACTGACAGTGCACATAAATCTCACCAGCAGCTGCTATAAGCACGTTCGCGCCGCAGCAGGAGAAGCAGTGAAGGAGTGATTTGGATCTGATGTTGAAGTTCAGGAGTGCTGCGGGACAGCCGAGCTTAGCCAGGCCGAGCCAGGTCCACACGAAACGGGGTTCGTTCCCCAGGAAAAGAGCGACCGTGTCCCCTTCTTTGAGTCCAGCCTCCGAGCGCAGCGCATTCGCCACTTTGTTACTCTCCTTATCCACCTCCTCATAGGAGTAAGTCTTCCCCTCGAAATGAATAAACGCTTTTCGCGGGTGTTTCTTCACCGCTTCCAAAAAGCTGTCCACAATACTATAGAATGGAGTTTTCCTTTTGTATATATTTAATAGAATTCCAAATCCAAGAGCCCTGTACATATACACGCAGTCCTGGAAAAAATATGGAAAGAAAGTTTTCAGCAGCGCGGGGAGAAGAGCCAAGCCCGCGAGGAGAGTTATCCACACATACATGTTTACTAGAGCGTGGACAACACTAGGGTTTTAAGATTTAACTATATGCCATAGCCTGACACCACTTCCACAGTCTTAAAATTCATGGGCCACATTCTCGAAATGCAAGTTCAGCCCTTTTGGGGCTCCAGAGCGAGATTATATTATTCTGGTCCACCCCCGACTCAAGAGTCTAATCGGGTTGCCAGATCCTTCATTAAATCAGGTCCTCCACTTTCGTTCCGACAACAAATGAGGAGATTGTTTCCACAGGTTTTTAATCTGAGAAATTAGGTCTGTCAATACAAATATTTAACCGATTTGTTGTTGAGTGGTAGGTATTGAACATTTTTTAAAGGAAATGATGTTGAATTTATTGCTGCAGACATTCCTTGTAATTTCGTGATCTTTGCCATCGTGATTTTTTGTCATATTTTCATGGTAAATAGCTATTAAGAGTATTGTCTTCCAAATATTTTAGATTTGCTGACAACTGTGTTGAAGGGACAAATAAAAAATGTGTCAGTGTCTTTGCTGTCACATTTGTACACAACTCTGTTCCAGATTTTTCTCCAAAAATAGTAAATAAAATATCGCATGTCGCATTTTTTAATTTTAAAGTTACACAGAAATATATATACTACACACATATATGTAACATATACATACTTTATACACACACTTATATATATAACATATTATACACACACACACACACCATATATATATATATATATATATATATATATATATATACACACTACCTTTCCAAAGTTTGGGGTCAGTAAGACTTGTAATAGTCTTTAAAGTAGTCTCTTATGCTCATCAAGGCTGCATTTATTTGATTAAAAATATAGAAAAAAAAAACAGTAATATTGCAAAATGTTTTTACAATATTAAATAATGTTTTTTATTTTAACATACTTTAAAATAGAATTTATTCCTGTGATGAAAAGCTGAATTTTTATCAGCTGTTACTCCAGTCTTGAGTGTCGCATGATCCTTCAGAAATCATTCTAATATGCGGATTTATTATTAGAATGATCAATGTTGGATAATATCAACAGTTGTGCTGCCAAATATTTTTTGGAACCTGTAATTTTTTTTTTCAGGATTCTTTCATGAATAACAAGTTTAAAAAGTACAGTGTTTATTCAAAATATAAATATTTTATAACAATGTAAATTATTTATTATTAACTTTTAATAAACTTTTAATTATTAACTTAATACATCCTTGGTGAATAAAAGTATTAATTTCTTAAAAAAAAAAAAAAAAAAAAAGAAACAATAAAAATGTACTGACCCCAAACTTTTGAACGGTAGTGTATATATATATATATATATATATATATATATATATATATTAAGTTAAGCACAGAGGAAAAAATCTTTATGTTTTGGTGTTTAATTCCACAAACTAATTGCATGTCAAGTAAGTCATTATATTATAGAAATTTGTGTGTGCTGATATTCAGTCATTTAAATAATGATTTAAACTTACTCTGTGGCAATTCATAGAGCATTTCTCATGAATTTCAATATTCCATGTTCAAATACTCTCTAAATATTAATATTAAACAATAAAATAATTACTGATAATTATATTTAAAATGGCACAATATTCACTTTTTTTAATTACTTTTTTTTATTTTTAATTAAATTAATTAATCTATTTGTAATTCAATTTTCCACTCAAGTTGCTATGAACAATAAATAAATAAATAACTAAAAGATGTGCAGGAGTATTTCAAACTCACAACCTGGCAACGCTCATCCAATTCAGCCTTTGAGACTTGAGCGAGTGGGAGGGTTTCTGTGGGAGCCAATCATCTTACAGCAAACTCTTACCAAACTATTTGTTCACTACAGACTACAGGGGAACCATGGTATCAAATTCTTTTCAGATTGACAATGAAGAGCTTTTTAAACTGTTTTATTATATTTTTTAAACAATGTTGTCATATAATAGTGTGATACAAAATAAACTTGTGACTATTTTTAAGACTAATTGTGACTAATTTGAAATTATGCACAATAAACAACATTTTTACACAAGTAAATTTGTTAAATTCATAGTCCAGACAAATAATAATAAAAAAAAATCTTCTGTGCTAATTGCAATCTCTGGACAGTAACTCTAAGTCTTGTAAGTGTAAATTTAGAATTGGCAATCTGAACAAAAAAAGATTTGATTTTTTCATTATAAGGACATCCTGCTCTTCACAACCTAAAGTGACCGTCCAGTATCGACTGATATGTGTCACATGTCAAAGGTCTGTAGCTTTTCACCGTCTCATCTAAAACAAACAGAGGGTCCGTGATTGCAGCAGGGTTAAAGCCTTCCTCGACCAGCTTCCCTTTTAGCTGTTTAAAAGTGCAAGTTACAGCCAAACAATTCTGCAATGAGAAACACTTTGACTTATTTGAGAAATATGAGAGAGTACATGAACACATTGATACTACCAAGGGATCACATATTCAGAAAGAGCATTGTGAAGTTACCTGGATCCTTATGAAATGTGGTCTGGCATAAGAAGGGAGATAAGTGACTACTTGACTAAAAATGACATCGGGCTCAAACTGATGGTCTTTCTTCAGTGTGATGGTAGCCATTCCTATCCTCCCCTCATACCCTATAAATTCAACAAAAGTTTGTCACTAACAGTGGCATGAATGTCAACTGGATGGTTTAAAGTGACAGTTCACCCAAAAATTTGCTAAAAGGCCAATTAAGATATAGATAGGTTTGTTTCTGAATGTGTAGATTTGGAGAAATTAAGCATTACATATTTTGCTCATCAGTGGATCCTCTGCAGTGAATGGGTGCCATCATGAGAGTCCAAACAACTGATAAAAACATCACAATAATCCACAAGTAATACAAGTCAATAATCAATAAGTGAATAGGTCCACCTAAAAATACACCTAACACTACCAGTCAAAAGTTTTTGAACAGTAAGATTTTTAATGTTTTTTTTTCTTTAAAGAAGACTCTTCTGCTCACCAATTAAGCCTGCATTTATGTGATCCAAAATACAGCAAAAACAGTACAATTGTGATATATTTTTACTATTTAAAAGAACTGCTTTCTATTTGAATATATTTTAAAGTGTAATTTATTTCTGTAATCAAAGCTAAATTTTCAGCATCATTACTCCAGTCACATGATCCTTCAGAAATCATTCTAATATGCTGTTCAAGAAACATTTATTATTATTATTATTATCAGTATTTAGAACTTTCGAGAATTTCTTTTTTCAGGAAACTATGATGAACAGAAAGATCCAAAGATCAGCATTTATCTGAAATAAAAAGATTGGAGTCGTAAAATAGTTTTTTTTTTTTTTTTTTAGCAAGGATGCTTTATATTGATCAAAAGGGATGATAAATGTTACAAAAAAATCTGTTACAGATAATTGCTGTTATTCTGAACTTTCTATTCATCAAAGAAACCTGAAAAAATTCTACTCGGCTGTTTTCAACATCAGAACAATAATAAAAGTTTTTTTTCTTGAGCAGCAAATCAGAATATTAGAAAGATTATTGAAGGATTGTGTGACTGGAGTAATGATGCCAAAAATTCAGCTTTGAAATCACAGAAATAAATTACATTTTAAAATATATTTAAATAGAAAACTGTCTAAAAATATAAAAAAAAAAATTACTATTTTTGCTGTACTTTGGATTAAACAAATGCAGGCTTGGTGAACAGAAGAAACTTCTTTAAAAAAAAAACAACTTACTGTTCAAAAACTTTTGACATATATTTAGAACTGTTTTATACTGTTTTTGCTTGTAAACAGTGCTTCATTTGTGCATATTTTTCTCCTGATTCAAATAAAATAACTTTTTCACAAAACAAAAGAAATATTATGGCATAAGGACTCGTAAAAAAATCTTAATCACTTTGTTTCTAACATGCTGCTTCTCACTTTACAAGATTTTAACTGATGGACTGGAGTGGTGTGGATTACTTGTGGATTATTGTGATGTTTTTATCAGCTGTTTGGACTCTCATTCTGATGGCACCCATTCACTACAAAGGTGAGCAAATAAAGTAAAGTTTAATTTCTCCAATTCTGTTTTCTCCATAAAGAGGGCGGGATCGGGAAAGGTCCTCAAGCCAAGATTCGAACTCGGGACGCCAATAGCACAACAGCACTGTATGTCGGCGCAATGCCCACAAGGCTATCGGTGCTGACAAATTTCTCCAATTTCGTTTCGATGAAGAAACAAACTCATCTACATCTTGGATGGCCTGAGCGTATAAGCTAATTTTCAGTAAATTTACATTTTACATTTACAACTATTCAAAAAGAGTGAAGTGGCATTAAACCTGGAACTGTAACGCCGTATACATTTGCTTCCTCAATACTCGTTGCCATAGTCATAATGTCCGACACTTCATTTGTGGAAACGTTTTCCCCTTTCCACCTGAGATGAAGAAGAGCAAGCATTTATTTAATATTCTTCTATTTAACTGTAAAATTAAAGCTGTAACTTCTGCTTTAAAGTAGAACAATAGCGCTGTTCGATTCCAATATTTTTAGAATCAACTTTAAAATTTGATTCCTGATTCTGGAATCGACTCTAGAATCAATTCCTCACTGCAGTTTTCAAATCTTTTTTGATTTTCGATAGTATTCACAGAGTATGATTTAGTTGCCAAATTTCATAACCAAGATGGAAAACAATCAGACTTAGTGACCAACTGAGATTAAAGGAGAAGTCCACTTCCAAAACAAAGATTCATATATAATGTACTCACCTCCTTGTCATCCAAGATGTTCATGTCTTTCTTTCTTCAGTCATAAAGAAATTGTTTTTTATAGGAAAACATTTCAGGATTTTTCTCCATATAGTGGACTGCTATGGTTTTTGAACTTCCCAAATGCATTTTAAATGCGGCTTCAAACGATCCCAAATGCAGTTGTAAATGATCCCAACCGAGGAAGAAGGGTCTTATCTAGTAAAACAATCGGTTATTTTCATTAAAAAATACAATTTAAATACTTTTAAATCGCAAACGCTCGTCTTATCTTGCTCTCCCTGAACTCTGTGTATTCTGGTTCAGTTAGGGTAAGTTGAAAAACTCTAATCGTATTTTCTCCCTCAACTTTAAAAATCATCCTATAACACTGCAGAAGTACCGACCCAGTCTTTGCAAAGTAAACATGCAAAGAAGATCAAACACCCTTAACAAAAACGTAAAACAGCGATATAGGATGATTTTGAAGTTGAGGGAGAACATGAGATGGGAGTTTTTCGACATACCCTAACTGTCATGAACCGGAAAAAAACTGTTCAGGCAGAGTAAGACAAGATGAGCGTTTGACATTAAAAAAGTATATAAATTGTATTATTTTTATGAAAATAACCGATCGTTTCGCTAGTTAAGACCTTTCTTCCTTGGGTGGGATCGTTTACAACCACATTTGGGATCGTTTAAAGCCACATTTAAACTGCATTTTGGAAGTTCAAAATCGGGGCACCATATCAGTCCATTATATGGAAAAAAATCCAGAAATGTTTTCCTCAAAAAACAATTTCTTTACGACTGAAGAAAGAAAGACATGAACATCTTGGATGACAAGGGGGTGAGTACATTATATTTTGGAAGTGGACTTCTCCTTTAATAATTAGCTCTGTTGAACTATTGCAGAGTCAAATCCCTTTGATGGAATCGATTCCAGCCTTTGAAACTGATTCATGATTCTAAGTGTCTTTTGGAATCTTTTTGGAATCGATTCGTAGCCCTATAGAACAAATTTAATGGCATTTTTTCACCTAAAAGTGTCGCCCACCCGATCCTGGAAGTAGATGAAATCTTCGTTGTCTGTCCTGAACAGATCTCCAGAGTTGAAGTAAACATCTCCCTTCTCAAACACATTGTAGAGTTTCTTCTTCTCTGTTTGTTTGGGATCCCTGGCATACCCAGTGAATTGGGCCTTCTTTGTAATCTTTGATACTAGTAGGCCTGTCTCACCTGCATTACAGTCAATGACATGTAAATGACACGTGCTTTAAAAGTAAAAACCAAACAAATGTGCTTTATTAATCTATTTTATGCTTACAAACATGCTTTCTCAGAAGACTTGTTCATTAAAAAAATTAACATTTTACTTGCCTCTAGCTACTTCTATGCAAAATCCATCTGCGTTTCTCACAGGCTCCTCTTTTTCTTGGTCGAACTTAACAAATGCATATGGATAGATTCCCTGAAACAACATTAATGCGTTCAGACAATTCGCAATTTAGCTGAATTGCGAGTAACAGAGTAATGACCATGTTCACTGAATATCTGAGTAAATGTACCTTATGGAAAAAATTCACTCTACCAACGGCCCCGATTTTCCCAGCGTAGTTGACAAAGCCCAGGGTTCCTTCGGTTGAGCCGTAAAACTCTTTGATTTCAACATTTCCGAATCTGTTTATGAACATCCTCCACACTTCAGGTCTGATCCCATTCCCGATGGCCATTCTGACGTTGTGTACTTGGTCGCTAACTCGCTTTTATGGATGAGAACAAAGAAACTGTCTATTATGCTGAGCAAACAGAGCACTGCAAACAGTGGAGCGGATAGTGGGGTAAGATGTGCCGCCAACATAACTGTGCATTCATATACAGCTGCCTGTGATTGAGAGGATTATATAAGAATGCATTACACACACATGCAAAAAAGATCATTTTGCATGTCTTTTCTCTCATGAATTTAACATTTGATGTATTTTTTAGAAAGACCAAAATGTTGAATATGTACTTTAACAAAATTTGACATGTTTTATTTGATGTAAATCGTTCACATGTGCTAATGATCTAACATATACTACTCTATGCCCAGATCAGAATTTAAAGAGTGGCTCAGCTTACCCCACTCTTGATTACATATATCAGTATGCAACCAACACAGCCTTCCTGTTAAAGTATTGTAGATGATAAAAAGAGGAAGATTCTGCTAGCTTCTTAAAATGTTCAGATACCTTTGGTGTACTACAGAGGTAGCGCATTGTTTCTCCAATATACTGTATTACAGTGATATTATATTTTCTGCAGTCGTCCCAGAACTGAGAGGAAGAAAACTTGCTCCTCAGGACAACAGTGGCACCTGAATACAAAACCAAACCAAAACATAAAATGAATTAAAGCACTAAACAATATTAAAAAATGAAACAAATAATAGAAAAAAAGTAAAAAAAGCCACAATCAATGAAAGCACATACACAAAACAAAACATCCATGAAAGCATGTACATGCATACAAAACAAAAAAAGTAAAGCAAAACAAAATCAACATCCACGCAAAAAAGCCAACATCCATGAAAGCACATACAACTAAACCAAAAATTTAAACAAAACAAAATTAAGAACAAAAAATACAGCAAAAACAAAGCACAAAACCAAAAAGTAAAGCAAAACAACAAAAATCAACATCCATTAAAGCATGTGCACACACACACAAAACAAAAGAGTAAAGCAAAACAAAAATAAGAACAAAAAAATAAACAAAAAGTACAGCAAAACAGAAAACAACAAAAAATCTAAATGCATTAAAGCATGCGCACACACACACACACACATAAAACAAAAAAGTAAAGCAAAACAAAAAAAGTAAAGCGAAACAAAACAAACCAACATCCATTAAAACAAACACAAAAAAAGAATGTCAACATCTATGAAAGCACATACAACTAAAAAAAAAAAAAAAAAAGTAAAACAAAACAAAATTAAGAACAAAAAATAAAGCAAAAGTAAAGCACAGAACCAAAAAGTAAACTAAAACAAAAATAAATAAATAAAAACGACGGCCATCAAAGCATGTGTACACACACACACACACACACAAAACAAATTAGTAAAGCTAAACAAACAAACAAACAAAAAAATCAACATGCATTTAAAACACACACAAAAAAGAAAATCAACATCCATGAAAGCACATACAACTAAACAAAAAAGTAAAACAAAAACAAAAATTAAGAACAAAAAATAAATAAAAACTAAAGTACAGAACAGAAAAGTAAAGTAAAACAAAACTAACAAAAAAGAACATTCATTAAGCATATACACACAAACGAAACAAAAAAGTGAAGCCAAACAAAATTAAGAACAAAAAATAAAGCAAAAGTAAAGCACTGAATAAAAAAGTAAAACAAAACAAACTCAACATCCATTAAAACACAAACACAAAAAAAGTCCAAAACATCCATGAAAGCACATACAACTAAACAAAAAAATTAAAACAAAACAAAATTAAGAACAAAAAAATAAAGCAAAAGTATATGAAAGTAAATTAATAATGAGAAAGAACCAAATTGCCTATCACAGCTATGCTGATGATACCCAGATTTACCTAGCCTTATCGCAAAATGACTACAGCCCCATTGATTCCCTCTGCCAATGCATTGATGAAATTAACAGTTGGATGTGCCAGAACTTCCTTAAGTTAAACAAGGAGAAAACTGAGGTCATTGCATTCGGAAGCAAAGAGGAAGTTCTTAAGGTGAATGCATACCTTGATGCTAGGGGTCATACAACCAAAAATCAAGTCAGGAATCTTGGTGTGATTCTGGAGTCAGACCTTAGTTTCAGTAGTCATGTCAAAGCAGTAACTAAATCAGCATAGTATCATCTCAAAAACATTGCAAGAATTAGATGTTTTGTTTCCAGTCAAGACTTGGAGAAACTTGTTAATGCCTTTATCACAAGCAGGGTGGATTATTGTAATGGTCTCCTCACCGGCCTTCCCAAGAAAACCATTAGACAGATGCAGCTCATCCAGAACGCTGCTGCCAGGATTCTGACCAGAACCAGAAAATCTGAGCATATCACACCAGTCCTCAGGTCCCTACACTGGCTTCCAGTTATATTTAGAATTGATTTTAAAGTACTTTTACTCATTTATAAATCACTCAATGGCCTAGGACCTAAATACTTTGCAGATATGCTCACTGAATATAAACCTAACAGACCACTCAGATCATTAGGATTGAGTCAGTTAGAAATACCAAGGGTTCACACAAAACAAGGGGAATCCGCTTTTAGCTATTATGCTGCCCGCAGTTGGAACTAGCTTCCAGAAGAGATCAAATTTAAATCTAGACTCAAAACTCATCTGTTTAGCTGTGCATTTACTGAATGAGCACTGTGCTTCGTCCGAACTGATTGCATTATGTATAATCATTTTCTGTTTTTAACTGTCTCAAATTTATTTTAAATCAATTTTTAAATAATTTTTAAATTATTAAATCAATCAGTTTTTTACATTTTACATTTTTTGTTTTATTGTTTTGATCAATGTTTTTATGTTCGATTTCCTTTTTTGTGGTTATTGTTTTTATCATTGCTTTTATGATTATTCTACTTCCTTTTATGTAAAGTACTTTGAATTACCTTTGTGTATGAAATGTGCTATATAAATAAACTTGCCTTGCCTTGCCTAAAGTAAAACAAATCAACATCCATTAAAACACACACACAAAAAAGTCAACATCCATGAAAGCACATACAACTAAACAAAAATGCAAAACATAACAAAATTAAGAACAAAAATAAAACAAAAGAAAAAGCACAAAACAAAAAAAGTAAAACAAAACAAACAAACAAAAAAAACAATGTCCATTAAAGCATGTATACAAACACACACAAATGAAACAAAAAATTAAGAACAATAAAGTAAAGCAAAAATAAACTTGTCAACATCATTTAAAGCATGTATAAATACACACACACACACACACACACATACGAAACAACAACAAAAAAAGCAAAGCAAGCAAAAAAAAACAACATTCAAGAAAACGTACACACACAAAGTAATGCAAAACAAAAATCAGTATAAATGGAAGCATGTACACATAAAACAAAACTAAAAAGTAAAAAAACTACACATTCTAAAAAAGGTTTTTTGAATTGGCAAAACAAAATGCAAAAGAAAAAAGTCATACCTCTTTCAATAGCACCTCCGAATCCAGCACCAAAGGCAGCGCTGTGATACAAGGGAAGGCAGATGTACAGCACATCATCAGACTTCACACCGCACATGGAAAAAAAGAAGGCCATGGCCCACAACCTCCCCTGAGTAATCACTGCTGCCTTTGGAAGACCTGCAGGGGATACAGCTCATGAAATCCACTGCTGCACTCACTTTTTAATTACAGATGTGTCATTTTGCTGACACTTCTATCCATTCTCTCTGGCGCAAAATCATGTTAAGGCAAAAATATAGAACAATAATGCATCAGTCACTAAATCCAGTCTTACCTGTCGTGCCTGATGTGTAGATGTACGCCGCTGGGCTGCTGAAGGTGACGTTGGCCCTCATATCTGCAGGAATTGGCTCATCTGAAGCCTGTG
The DNA here is from genome assembly GCA_036247105.1 of Cirrhinus mrigala. Taxonomy (NCBI): domain Eukaryota; kingdom Metazoa; phylum Chordata; class Actinopteri; order Cypriniformes; family Cyprinidae; genus Cirrhinus; species Cirrhinus mrigala. Next base: position 7,903,327 of record CM070031.1, read on the forward strand.
CGATCTTGTCTGTAAGACTCACCATTCCCTCAGTGGTCACATGGTCAGTGAGTATATAGACAGAGATTCCCTGCTCTCTCAGAGCGGGCAGCACCTCCTCAACAGCATCCTGCAGTTCTACAAAATGGGGATAATCATCAAATTCAGGGTTTATAATCTCTTCTTTTTTTTTTTTTAAAGTATGAATTGTGAGTTATAAACTTGCACCTGGGAGAAATAAAGTCAGATTTGCGAGACGTTAACTTTCAATTGTGAGATATAAAATAAGAAATGTAAGATATAAGCTTGCAATTCTGAGAAAAAAGATTTGCGATATAAGTCGCAATTACCTTTTTATTTTTTTATTTTGTGGCAGAAACAACAAAAACAGTATTGCAAGAAAAAAAAAGTCAGTTGCAAGATGTAAACGTCAAAAAATCTGAATTTTAAGCAACAGCGAGAAATAAAGTCAGATTTGTGAATTTAACTTGGAATTTTGAGGAAGTAGAACTTCAAGATAAGTTGCAATTACTTTTTTTTAATCTGTGGCAGAAACAAAAACAACAACAACAAAAAAAACATTGCAAGAAAAAAGTAAATTGCAAGATGTAAACTTGAAAGAAGTCTGAATTGTGAGCTGTAAACTCAGCTGCGAGAAATAGTCATAATTGTAAGATACAAACTCAGAAATGTGAACTTGCAATTCTGTGGAAAAGTGAGAATCACAAGACGTCAACTTGCAATTCTGATACTGTATAAACTTAGAATTACAAGATATAGCTTGCAATTCTAAGAAGGAATTGCGAGATAAGTCACAATTACCTTTTTTATTCAGTGTCAGAAATAAAAACAACAAAAAACAGCATTGCAAGAAAAAAAAAATCAATCGCGAGATGAAAAAACTGAATTTTAAACTATAAGCTCGCAGCTGCGAGAAATAAAGTCAAAATTGTGAGATACAATCTCAGAATTGTGAATTTAACTTGCAATTCTGAGGAAAAAGCCAGATTTGCAAGACGTCGACATGCAGTTGTGAGATAAAAAGTATAAGTCACAATTACCCCTTTAATTTTTTATTCTGTGGCAGAAACATTGCAAGAAAAATGTCAACTGTGAGATAAACTTCAATTATGAGGAAGAAGTCAGAATTGAGAGACATTAACTTGTAATTGTGATTTTATATTTTTTAAACTTGCAATTCTGAAAAAAAAAAAAAAAAGAATAGCAAGATAAGTCACAATTACCTAATTTATTTATTTTTTATTCTGTGGCAGAAACAACAAAAAGCAGCACTGCAAAAAAGTCAATCATGAAGATGTAAACGTAGAAGAGAAAAGTCTGAATTTTGAGCTACACTGTAAAAAATAAAAAACACAGTTTGTTGAGTCAGCTTAAAATAATTTGTTACCCTGCTGCCTTAAAATTTTAAGTTCAGTCAACTAAAATAAGTTTATTGACTTGAAATGTTAAGTTGTACTAAGTAACAACTTAGATATTTGTGTTTGCTAAACTTAACAGATGGGTAAGTAACCCAGCTGCCTTAAAATTTTAAGTTGATTCAACTCAAATATCTAAGTTGTAACTTAGTATAATTTAACATTTCAAGGTGAATAAACTTTTTTTGAGTTGACTGAACTTAAAATTTTAAGGCAGCCAGGTTACAAATTATTTTAAGTTGACTCAACAAATTGTTTTTTACAGTGTATGAACTCGAAAACTGCAAGAAATAAAGTCAGAATTGTGAAAAACAAACTCGGAATTGTGAATTTAACTTGCAATTCTGAGGAAAAATTCTGAATTGTGAGACGATAATTTGCAAAATTTCAAAATTAAAAAAAACCTAAGAATTGTGTAATATAAAATTGAACTACTTATAAAATGGCTGAATTATGAGATAAGTCACAATTACCTTATTATTTGGTGGCAGAAACAAAAATGACCAAAAAAAAAAAAAAAAAAAAAGCATTGCAAGAAAAAAGTCTGAATTCTGAGCTATAAACTCGCAACTCTGATAAATAAAATCAGAATTGTGAAATACAAACTCAGAATTGTGAAATTAACTTTAAATTGTGAGATGTACATTTAGAAAACTTGCAATTCTTTTATTTTACCAGCAATTATGCTACCGAAGGACTTAGGTGCATTCACACCAGACGTGAATGAAGCCTTAAGGTGCGTTCACACCAGACGCGAATGAAGCGTTAAGCGCGAGTGATTTACATGTTAAGTCAATGCAAAGACGTGAATAGACATCGCGCGGCGCGAATGGAGCGTTTGACGCGTGAACGCGTGATTCGCGCGAGTTGAAAAATCTGAACTTTGGCGAATATTCGCGCCACATTAACCAATCAGGAGCTTGCTCTAGTAGTGACGTGTTACGACGTAGCGAGCGGAGGGAGAAATCCGAAACAACAATGGAGGACAAAATCATCGTCGCTGTATGTGGATACCCGGAGCTGTACGATACATCTTCGTACTTTTATAGAAACAAGAATAAAAAGGATCTTGCTTGGAAGAAAGTGAGTGAGGAGGTCGGACAATCTGGTAAGTTGTAAAAAAACGCTCTTTACCCAGTTTGAGCAATATACATATTGAGGACTGATCTGATGGACCCAGACACGGCGCCGAACGAGTCTACGCCGTTTTTCAGCCTTCCATAGCACATAAAGCGCAGCTACCCTCTTAACAAAATCCATGTCAGCCGTTCTGCAACCAGACTGGAGCCGCCAGGCAGAAGCCACTCCCATGACGCGAATTCGCGTCTGTTGTGAGGTGAATTTCATGTGCGAATGAAGCGAATTTCACGCGCGAATGAAGCAAGTAAACTCAAAATGTTCAAGCGTCCAACTACGCGCGAACAGCGCGATTTATTCGCGCAAGTCGCGTCTGGTGTGAACACACAGTTAAGCGCGAGTGATTTACATGTTAAGTCAATGTAAAGACGCGAATAGACATCCTGCGGCGCGATTCGCGCGAATGGAGCGTTTTGGGCGTTTGACGCGTGAACGCGTAATTCGCGCGAGTTGAAAAATTTGAACTTTGGCGAATGTTCGCGCCGCGTTAACCAATCAAGAGCTTGCTCTAGTAGTGACCTGTTACGACGTAGCGAGCGGAGGGAGAAATCCGAAACAACAATGGAGGACAAAATCATCGTCGCTGTATGTGGATACCCGGAGCTGTACGATACATCTTCGTACTTTTATAGAAACAAGAATAAAAAGGATCTTGCTTGGAAGAAAGTGAGTGAGGAGGTCGGACATTCTGGTAAGTTGTAAAAAACGCTCTTTACCCAGTTTGAGCAATATACATATTGAGGACTGATCTGATGGACCCAGACACGGCGCCGTTTTTCAGCCTTCCGTAGCACATAAAGCGCAGCTACCCTCTTAACAAAATCCATGTCAGCCATTTCGCAACGAGACTGGAGCCGCCTGGCAGAAGCCCCTCCCATGACGCGAATTCGCGTCTGTTGTGAAGTGAATTTCATGCGCGAATGAAGCGAGTAAACTCAAAATGTTAAAGCGTCCAACTACGCGCGAATAGCGCGATTTATTCGCGCAAGTCGCGTCTGGTGTGAACGCACAGTTACAGCGCACAATTTTCAGCCAATCAAAATTGAGCATTCAGACAGACCATTCACTCAAAGTTATTCATTTCCACAGTTCACTCGAACTGAATCGTTTTAGTGTTTTTTCACACCATGACATTATATTTCATAAGACAAAAGATAAAAACGGAACACGAATGCAAAAGACTCTACATCTTTTAAAACTTAAAAACGAAAATAGCACAGGCTTATTATAATTATTACGGTACTTTGCAGGAAGCGTAAACAAAACAGCCTTTGGGGTGTTATTCAACAAAAACACCGATACAATCAGATAACACCGAAGCCTCTCATTTTCTTCTTAAAAAAAGAAAAAAAGACGACCTTAGTTCTTAAGAAAAGGTAACTACTTTTTTAAGAAACTTCACTTAAAATAAATTTCTAGAACTTTTTAATAGGCTGAACAAAGTGTTTAATACATTACTACATTTTTGTAAAGGACTTCTCAGGACGCACTGCACTAACTTGGTTGAGAAACATATACCGACGTTTGGGATCACTACATATGCTTTAATCGGTGTTAAAAATTAATAATAGTGTTACCAACAGTTGAGACAGACAGGACAAGGACATCTCAGAAACTGTGCATCAAGCACTGATTGCATTTGACAAATAAAAGTTTGAACTGGAAGAGTCACATTACCTACACCAGCTATCAACGCATTGGCCCCACAGCAGGTACAGCAGTGCAGCAGTGATTTGGATCGGATGTTATGATTGAGAAGAGCAGCGGAACACCCGATCTTGGCCAAAGCCAACCATATCCACAGGAACATGGGCTCATTCCCAAGCAGGAGCGCAACTGTATCTCCTTCATGAAAATTTGCGTGCTTCAACAAACTCCTGGCGATTTTATTGCTCTGTTTATCCGACTGCGCATACGAGTATGTTTTATCCTGGAAGCGAATGAACGCTTTGTGTGGGTTCTTCTGAACCGAATCCAAGAATCGATCCACTAAGATATAGACAGGTCTGGATTTGAGATATTTTGTCGTACGATATATTGCTCTTGCTATCCGACTGGCGTACTTGGCCTCTTTGATGAAGTAAGGAAAACGCAATCTTATTGCGAATAAAAGTAAAATTGCACTTACAATATACCAAAACATTATGAGATCCGATTCCTTTCCGCTAAATCTACTTTCTAATAGAGCGCAACATTTAGACAGCTATAAAGTTCAGTGTAGGCGGTGCTTCGTTTTGTGGGAATGACACAGAATGGAGCAGATTGTTAGAAAAATGACAACGATTGACAAATAGGCACAGCGTTAACAGTGCACGCAACACTATAAACTACCACAACGCTCGCATTATCCGCGAAGACCTAAACGTTTGTAAACAGGCAGACAACCTTGTTAGCACATTATTTATCTTTTAAAGTAATGAACAATATAAATTCTACACTGTACTAAGAAATCAAAGAGCTATCATCTTATCTTACTGACCTATTTTTCCCCCCTCACGTCATTCAGAACACACGTCCAGGAACATGCTAGTCAGAATTCGATATTCTTCAGAAATTCTTCTGGAGTTCCACACTTATGGAATGACTTAGAAGTAAATTAATTATGACAGAACTGACAGTTTTTCTTGTAAAATATCCACCCTGTTACAATAACATACTTTAGTAAACGACTGATAAGTGAAAAATGGATGTTTGTACAGATTAGCATAATAATCTTTCACAACGTCAAAAAAAAAACATTAACATGAATACATTACTTACCTAATATTTAATGACACAGTATATTGTGATATACGGTGTATATAGTAAAGAATCGGAACAGGAACTTTTACTATCGGAATAGGAACTTTTACTATTATAAAATATATATATATATATATATATATATATATATTTTCTTTTGGTAATATTTCATTCATTTTATTTATAAAAGCTCTAAAAAGTAATTCAAACTTTTTTTTTTTTTTTAAATGTGTCCATAGATCTTGCATCAACTCTTACTGTACCATACTTTGCCTTTAAATTAAAGGAATTATCTCCCACAACTATGTAAGATGCAGAAAATGATTTCACATTCCCTTATTGATAAGATCGGAAGCACTGAAAAGTCTGTGTGCTCTCTCTTAGAAAATATTTTAATTAAAAAAGTTCCTACACCAAGAGTTAATTTATAAAGTGTCAAAACTGTTAACACAATATCAAAAAGATGAAAGAATTTTTTAATTTTTTGTAATCATGATTTCATTAGTGCCATGCGCTCTTAGCATTTAAAAAATAAATAAAATTGTAATTTCTGTTACGGTCAAACTCTGTTACCAAGGTAGAGTAACAATGCTGACAATGCAGTAACAGAATTGACAGTCCACTGGACAATTCTGAATGGTTCTCTGTGGAACCAAAAATGGCTCTTCTATGGCATTGCTGTGAAGAACCTTTTAAAGCACCTTCATTTTTAAGAGTGTACTTTATAAATTATATTCCCTTATGAAAATTAACCATGGTTTTACTACAAATGAAACCAAAAAGCCACGGTTACTATAGTTAAAACATGGTAAGCACAAATGAACCATGGTTTTGCTACACTAACCATGGTTTAACCATGGTATTTGTAGTAAAACTGTGGTATACAAATGGTAATCAATATGCCATAAAACCATGGTCACTACACTTTTACTATTATAAAACCATAAAACCAATTATAATATTACACTAAAACAATATGGTTACCAATTTGCAATATCAAGCAGCAAAACAATTTAATGGTACAGCTAAAAATAGCTGGCGCGAATTAGATTGGAAGCCACAACCATAAAATTTACAAATTGCGGCGCACACTCTTACGGGAAAAATAAGGTGGATAGTAAGTACTTGTTAATTAATATTAGTTAGTACTTATTTTTGTAATTACACTGAAACATGCACCGTAAAATAATGTGTAACCAAATACTTACACAAACACTTACGCACACAACTTAAAATGCCATAATTTTCTCCCTTATGATGTTCTAATCATGACTTCATTTCTTCCTGGGAAAATAAAAATGGCAAATGAATGAATTAATGAATGAATAAAATAAATGAGACAGAATATTACAGCCTATTAGCATTCGTCAAAAAAAAAAAAAAAAGTCACATGGGTTTGGAACCACATGAGGGTGAATAAACTGAGCGAACTGCTCAATTTCTCTTCAAAAGGTCAACCCTGTTACCATGATTTTGTTTCCTAAAAATTGAAGTGAAAAAGGATTATTTCTAAAAATACAAGCATTAAAAATGTCTAACAAGTGTACTGTAGTTTTAAACCATATTTTAAACCGTCAACCCTGTTACCTTTAAAATGGTATGGTGTTAATGAATACAATTTACACTTAAAAACATTATTTTCCTGATATTTCATGTGATTTTCCCTCCAAAAGGTCAACCGTTACCATGATTTTGTTTACTAAAAATGATCTGAAAAGGGGTTATTTCTAAAAATACAAGCATTAAAAATGTCCAAGAAGTGTACTGTAGTTTTAAACCATAAAATTTTAAACTGTCAACCCTGTTACCTTTAAAACGGTAGAATTGTTGAATAATACAATTTACACAAAAACATTATTTTCCTGATATTTCATGATTTTCCCTTCAAAAGTCAACCCTGTCACCATGATTTTGTTTGCTAAAAATTGAAAACTAAAAAAAAGGGGTTATTTCTAAAAATACAAGCATTAAAATCTTCCAAGAAGTGTACTGTAGTTTTAAACCATATCATTTTAAATGGTCAACCCTGTTACCTTTAAAATGGTATGATGTTAATGAAACATTATTTTCTTGATATTTCATGTAATTTTCCCTTCTAAAATTCAACCCTATCACCATGATTTTGTTGGCTAAAAATTGATAACTGAAAAGGGGTTATTTCTAAAAATACAAGCATTAAAAATCCCCAAGTAGTGTGCTGTAATTTTAAACCATGTCAAGTTAATGTGTCAACCCTGTTACTTTTAAAATATTATGTTAGAGTACAATTTACACTTAAAAACATTTTCCTGATATTTCATGTGATTTTTCCCTTCAAAAGGTCAACCCTGTAACCATGATTTGTTTACTAAAATCATTAACCGAAAAGGTTATTTCGAAAAATACAAGCATTAAAAATGTCCAAGAAGTGTACTTTAGTTTTAAACCATATTATTTTAAACTGTCAACCCTGTTACTTTTAAAATGGTTTGATGTTAATGAATACAATTTACACTTTCATGTGTTCAATTTAAACTTTCACATTTCATGTGATTTTCCCTTCAAAATGTCAACCCTGTTACCATGTTCATGATTATTTTCCTGATATTTCATGTGATTTGTAGTAGAGTGCACGTACATATCAGAGTGTATTTCTTAAAGATACACAAGTTTGTTTAATACTTTGTTAAAACAACCTCATCTAACCAAAAAAGTTAACTAAGCATTTCACAGAATGACCCAGATGTTTAACTATAAGTGCTACATTTCATCTTTGAACCTCATCTTATCTGCCAGTGGACTTTGGAGACTCAGCCTGAGGAATTCAAAAACATCCTTAAGAATAAACCACAGTCAGGTGTCTGCAATGTAAGATAAAGACAAACTGTCACTTTGCCCTTTATGTTTTACGCAGCATGTGAAAATATATGATGGTGAGGTTTGTTTATTCAGCATAGTAGCCCATATATCCAGTGTGTACGTAGATAACAGAAAACTGTGTAATGTTAATGTAAAACTAGGTTGCTTTATTAAGTTAAAAGGTAACAAATTCATGCACGGATTCAAGACAAGTACAAAACACATTTGGCTCAAACGAATAAAAAAGAAACATTGCACAAGCTTATTTTTTAGTTACAACAAAATGTTTGCTCAGGCACAAACAAATCGAAACTTCATTTCTGAAACAGTGTCAATGGGCTGTCAAACCCACTGTCCTGCTGGCGCACTTTCAACTCTGAAAATAAGCTCTTTGGACACTTTTTCCGCACACCATGTCCCTCAGATCCAGGGACTGGCTCTCTGTGTTTATTCGTTCTTCTGTCATCGAGTTTAGAGTAAGATGAAGGCTGAACAATCTCCTTGTATACGGTAACATCCGAGTTATCGCCGACCGAGCTTCCAAAGTCCAAACCGCCGTTGACCGAGAATGGCTTTCCAGGCTCTGGATAGGAGGAGGTCAGGTGGATATTGCTGATGAAGTTAGAGCCGTTACTGGTTAAACTCCAGTCGCTCTGTCCGTCATCCCGAACGGGAGCTTCTTCGATCAGAAAGGGCTGGACGGATGACGGTTCTGTTCTTCCAGACTCAAATCCCTCCAAGAACATTTCCCTGCTCTGCTTTCTCAGTGTGACATTAGGAGTCCTGACATCGCTGTTAAAAACACTATCATGTGCAAAGTGTGTGAGTTTCTGAGTTACCTGACCAACTGTAAAAGTCTCTTTAGGCTTGAGGGAATCTGGCTCGAGGGCTTTTGATTTGACACCTTTCTGTTTAGCCGTCATGGATGTGTAGTTGGTGTCTGTTAGATTGTAGATCTGATGGCTCCGTTTGTCCTTACCATCCTTGAAGGCTTCAGCTCCCAGCACTTTAGCAGGAGAACCACTGGTTTCAATGTCCGTCTTGTCAGATCCACCTAAGCAAAAATCAATTTTTTTTCGATTTAAGCGCTGCACCATCCTACAAATGAAGACTTGACCCAGTTGAGGATTTACCTTGAGAGTTCTGGGTTCTCGAAAGCTTGCGTTTGGCCACCGGGGTCTCGAGGACTTTGGCCATGGCGGCCAGTTTGCTAGCAGCGTTGATGATTTTCTTCTCCGCTCTGAAAAAGGAAAAGGTGTAGAATCAACACCTAACCATAAAAACAGAGAGATGACCATTTGTGCTTCTTCATACCCTGTGGCCTGGCCTCCGTCTTCCAGGAGCTCCTGCAGACAGGTGAGGTAGTACCTGCGCATACGCCTGGCCGTGTCCTGTCTTTCCCTTAGGACCTCCGTCCTGATCAGCTCTGTCGCCCGTTCCTTACTCTCCTGCAGGTAACGCAACATGTCGCCTACAAACACATTAAAATATTTATTAAATATGAGTAGAGGAAGCCATTTTATTAACTATTAGCTTCAGTTTCAAGAAGTTAATCTGCAGACATGCCCTCTTCTACACTACTGATTTGTTTTTGTTGTTTTTTTTTTGTGTTTTTGAGTTTGTTCTGGTCTCCAAGCCTGCATTTATTTGATCCAAAATACAACAAAAACAGTAAAATTCTGAAATATTTTTACTACTTAAAATAACTTTTCTATTTGAATATATTTTAAAATGTAATTTTATTATGTTATAGAATTTTTTCAGGTTTGTTTAATGAATTTAAAGTTCAGAAGAACAGCATTTATCTGAAATAGCAATCTTTTGTAACATTACAAATGTCTCTATCATCACTTTTGATCAATTTATAGCATCCTTGCTAAATAGAAGTATTAATTTCTATAATCTCTAAAAAAAAAAAAAAAAAAAAAAAAAAATCATCCTGACTCCAGGCTTTAGTGTATAGTGGATAATGTTACAAAAGCTTTTTTTTTTTTTTTTTGGTAAATGCTGATCTTTGGATCTTTTTATTCAAAGAATCCTGAAAAAAAATGTACTTAAATATTTAAAATATTGATAATAATAATAATAATAAATGTTTCTTGAATCAGCATATTACAATGATTTCTGAAGGGTCACGTGACACTGAAGACTGGAGTAATGATGCTGAAAATTTAGCTTTGATCACAGGAATAAATTACACTTTTCAAATATATTCAAATAGAAAGCAGTTTTTTTTTTAAATAGTACAAATATTTCACAATATTACTGTTTTTGCTGTATTTTGGATCAAATAAATGCAGGCTTGGTGAGCAGAAGAGACTTCTCTAAAAAAAACAAAAAATTTTACTGTTCAAAAACTTTTGACTGGTAGTGAGAGTGTAACTTTAATTGGATACAAATATAATAATATAAATAAATATATAAAAATAAAATACTTTTTAATGATATTTTAATGAGAAATGTGATGCGTACATAATGTGTTGAGTTATGTAAAGCATCTTTATTAAGGTCTTGCACTCACCTTTGATTTTCTCCACTGCTTTCATGTATTGCTCCTTCATTTCTTCAAGACCTGCTTGAAGATTCTGCTGGCTGATTGAATCACTGAAACATTGAGGAAGACTCTTAGTGTCGCTCTAAGACCCGCTGCACTCACAGTCGATGACGTGCGCTTATGAAAGGAATCAAATAAACAAACTTGAAGTGTTTACAAACCTTGAAAGTGCTTCAGCATTTGAGGTTTGTTTCAGTTCCTCAAGGGCTTTGAGATGACCCTGCTGCTCCTTCTGCAGGGCTGCCTCGTGCTCATCTGATTTGACATTAAAAACAAAGGTTAAAAAAAATAAAAAAATCAGTGTCTTCCACATTGTGTTTGCTTCTTACAGGGATCCATTTGTTACACTTGATAATAATGTGAGAGACACTAATTTTCAAAATAAATCAAGGTCGGCGCTGTTAGCCTTGTGGGCAAGTGCGGCAACATATAGTGCTGTTGCACTACGGACGTCCCGAGTTTGAATGCCGGCTTGAGGACCTTTACCAATCCCACCCCCTGTCTTTTTCCCACTTCTCGACCGGTCTGCTCTACACTACCCTATCATGATAAAGTGCAATCAATAATAATCATGAAAAAACAAACTGAAAATATAAATATTCAGTTTAGCAACAGATCATACAAGAATAGTGATACAATTGCTGTATTTTTTTTTTACTTTTTTCCCTTGCTGCTTCTGAATACAGACCATACAGAGAAAACAGGAAATGATGGGGAGAAAAGACCAGTGCCTTTTTTGTTAACTAAAACTATTACAAAATATGTACAAATTTTAATATAAATAAAGCTTAAATAAATACTAAATAAATATTAAATGACAGAAAAAGGTAATATTGCCTTGGCAACTAACTGAAATAAAATAAGTTGAAGTACTAAAATAAAATAAAACTACAATTAAAAAAAAAAAAAAACGAATTAAAATGAAAGCTGAAAATAAAAAAATAATAGCCAATTCAAAAAATTAATAAACACTACATTAGTATATAAATAATACTAAAATAACACTAATATTTTTATTAGATGTTTTACAGTACAAGCCATATTTTAACCATATTTTTGTCCTCAATACTGTTTTTTTTTGTTTTTTTTTTCCACATTTTCCATGACTGTGGAAACCCTAGCACGACTCTGATGGAAATAATTGCTTAAAAGGTGTGATTTTACACACATTATAATTATTATATTACATTATACTATAATTTACAATGAAACATTCTTGGTTAATTGACTTGATTCACCCTATTAATTACTTTATTTTCCAAAATGATTATTGAGAGGCATGTGAACCCACAGTTTCTAAAATGTGACACTGGACCACAAAACCAGTCGTAAGTAGCACAGGTATATTTGTAGCAGTAGCCAACAATACATTGTATGGGCTGAAATTACTGATTTTTCATTTATGCCAAGAATCATTAGGATATTAAATAAAGATCATGTTTCATGAAGACATTTTGTAAATTTCCTATCGTAAATGTATCAAAACGTAATTTTTGATTAACAATATGCATTGCTAAGAACTTCTTTTGGACAACGTTAAAGGCGTTTTTCCTCAATATTTTGATTTTTTTGCACCCTCAGATTCCAGACTTTCAAATAGTTGCATCTCCACCAAATATGGTCCTATCCTAACAAACCATACATCTATGAGAAGTTTGTTTATTGCATAAACAAATTTATTGCACAAATCTCCATTTCAAAAAATTGACCCGTATGACTGGTTTTATGGTCCAGGGTCACAAATGGGAGAATCTCTTAATAAAACTTAAAAAGACTTAAAATTAAAGATGGCTCTGAATAAAGGCTCAGCACCTTTCATCTTCTGCAGGGTGTTTTTGTGGTCTCGTACGGTCCTCTGGAGCTGCCGGCAGGCCTTCTCCAGATGTCTCTGGAGCTCCTGATTCTTCTTCTGGAGTTTGGCCAGAGACTCACTGCATTCACCCTGCTTCCTCTGGGCGGTCAGACCTGCTGCAGGGTGAGAAAGCATGAGGACGGCTAATCCAGAAATGTGTGAGGTGTACGTGATGTGGATCTTACCAATCTCTGCCTCGTGTCGCTCCTGGGTTTCCTTCAACGCACGTCTCAGCTTGTCTTCGCTGCTCTGGAGTTTGAGACAAAGAAAATATTTGGTGTGTTTTTTTGGGTGGAGATTGATGATGATTTCAAGACTGCATACATATGATGAATGTCTTGAGTAACAAAAGAGGGTGCAGCTGTGCTTAGTACAATTTGTCACAAGAAGCAAACACGCACCTTCTTCCATTCCTGTTTGGCTTGGTTGACAGTTTGACTAAGTGATTCTTTGCAGATCTCCCAGACTCTGGATCTAATGGTTCCTGGTGAACTGCTGAACTTCTGTTCATCTCCACTCCCTCTCCTCTCCACTCCCTCCTGCAACGCCTCCTTTAGATCATTGAGCACCTCCTCCAGCACCTGTTGCCTTTCCTCCTGCAGTCTGCAAAATAACAGTCCTCCTTTAACACCATATCAAAAGGGCCCTGCTCCATATAATGGACTTTAATGCTGGCCAACAGGTTAAACGTCCAAATTGCAGTTTCAGTGCAGCTTCAAATGGCTCTACACAATCCCACCTGAGGAATAAGCGTCTTACCTAGCAAAACGATCGGTCATTTTCTTTAAAAAAAATTTATAGACTTCTTAATCACAAATGCTTGACCTTTCCAACATGACTATGTAATGCGTGTGGTTGGGCAGATGCAAGATAAGCATTTGTGGTTAAAAAGTATATAATTTTTTATTTTTTTTAACCCTTGAGACAATTAAAAAAAGTTACACATAGGTCTTTAGTGGAAAAAAGGTCCATGTCAAAAAACTGTCAATTTTAAAGCCTTGCCAACAGAATGAAAGACTGTTAACAAAAATTGCATCATTTTACAGTTAAATTGCAATGCGATTAAAAATTGCAGTTTTAATGGGTTTCAATAGGGACATTTTTGTCCTTAAGGTCCTACGAGGAACTATTTTGTGTATCTAGTGCATAAAAATTTAAAGCTTGGGAGCACAGAGTTTCATTTTCATCATCAGTTTGGTTTCATTTTAAAGAAGGCCCATGGCAGATTATTATTGAAGTAAAAGTGAAAACAAAAAAGTTACAGAGGTTTAAGTTTATGAAAATGCTTTATGAACAATATTTTATATAAAATATATATTTTATTAAATATGTTGAACTCTAAACCTGCTAGAAAATTGAAGCCATAAATCTAAACAAGTTGTGTTCCAAATTTGAGGTTGATATCTCAAAAAAAGAGCTTTCGGTAAGATTTTGTTTCGGTGCAGTACCAGTTTTTTTCCCATTAGATGGCAGCAAAACTCCACTGGTGCACATAGCGGTTAGATTTGTGATTTGCAGTAGAGTTTTTCCTCTCTGAAATATTACAAGCACACACAATTTTTTTTATGACACTCATACAAACCACACTCTGACAACCATACCAACACACCCACACAATTATAGCTGCATTATTTATCCGATTGGCTTTATAATACGCAGAAGCAGAAAACAGAAATAAAGAGAGTATTTGCTTTACTGGCCAAATCTATAAAAAAAAAAAAAAAAAAAAAAAAAAAAAAAAGGCACCATCTGGTAAAAAAAAAAAAAAAAAAATCATAAAAAATGTAATTTTAAAGCCTTGCCAACAGAATTAAAGTCTATAAACAAAAATTGCATAATTTTACAGTTAAATGGCACTGTGATTAAAAATAGCAGTTTTAATGGGGGCATTTTTGTCCTAAAGGTCCTGAGAGGAACTATTTTTTGTACCTAGTCCTTTAAGGAAATGGGCGTGAAATAGCAAAATTCCAATTAAAAAAAAAAAAAAAAAAACACACACCTGTGCCAAAATTTATGCAGCTGGCAATAACAGGCAAAATGATCAAAAAAAGAAAACTGAAATGGACACAAATGTCCAAAAGGTCGCACAAGGGTTAAGAAAATGACCGATGTTTTTTGCTAGATAAGACCCTTATTCCTTGGCTGGGATCATGTAGAGCCCTTTCAAGCTGCACTGTAACTGCAATTTGGACCTTCAACCCATTAGCCACCGTTGAAGTCCATTATACCCTAGAATATTTTCCTCAAATTTCTTTGCAAATGAAGAAAGACAGACATGAACATCTTGGATTACATGGGGGTGAGTAAATTACCAAGGGATTTAATCTTTTAAACTGCATTCTGTACAAGCCTGCCTTAGCAAACCCTCCTAATTACGATAATTATTATGAACCTGATCTCTTGTTGATCCCGCCACTCCTGCTCCTTTTCTCTAAGAGTTTTCTGTAGCTCGGTGTCCTTTTGTTTGTCAGTTTGCTTCAGGTTCTGCTCCAGGACAGTTTGTAGTTTCTGCTTCTGTTCTCTCTGGAGCTGTGCCCTGAGGCGGGACATCTCCTCCTGCTTGTCTCGGATCCAAGCGTCTCGTGCTGCAGCCAGCTCTGCTTTCACGAGGGCGGTCTGCTCCTGGCACGAGCGCTCGAATCGGGTGCTGAGGGAAAGCACTTCCTCCTGGAGCTCCCCGTTTCTCCTGTTACACTGCTCCAGTTCTGCACATTTGGTGCGGATCGTGTCCTGCCACCTTTCCTCCACTGTCTTCACGGCTGAGGACACCTGGGATCAGGACGTGAGTGTTAAGGAGTTCAGAAAATAAATCATTGAAAGTATGATCACTAGAACAAATACCTGTTCCTCAACATGCTGCTGTTGAAGTCGCTCCCATTCATCTTTCTCTGTCTGCAGGCTGCTTTTGTATTCTGGGAGGGAAGTCAAGTCCTGAAGCCATCGAGAACGAGCTCTTGATATCGCACCTTCAACCTAGGACAAGCAGAAATCATTATTACCCTGTAAAGCCAGGCATATAAAATTAAAGTCTGGAATAGAGCATACAGTTTAGGCAAAAAGTTTTCAAACACCTTGCAGATAAATATAATGATAATTATTTTACCAAAATAAGAGGGATCATAGAAAATGCATGTTATTTTTATTTATGCACTTGATTCTTAATACTGTGTTGTGACCTGAATGATCCACAGCTGTGTTTTTTTGTTTAGTGATGGTTGTTTATGAGTCTCTTGTTTGTCCTGAACAGTTAAACTGCCCGCTGTTCTTCAGAAAAATCCTTCAGGTCCCACAAATTCTTTGGTTTTTCAGCATTTTTGTGTATTTGAACCCTTTCCAACAATGACTGTATGATTTTAAGATCCATTTTTTCACACTGAGGGATTCATACGTAACTATTACAGAAAGTTCAAATGCTCACTGATGCTCCAGAAGGAAACACAATGCATTAAGAGTACAGAATGTGCACATTTTTCTTATTTTGCCTAAATCTCTTTTTTTTTTTTTTTTGCAGAAAAACCAAAGAATCTATGGGACCTGAAGGATTGTTCCGAAAAACAGCAGGCAGTTTAACTGTTCAGGACAAACAAGGGACTCATGAACAACTATCACTAAACAAAAAAACAAAAAAAACAAAAAAACAACTCAGGTGTGGATCATTCAAGTAACAACACAGTATTAAGAATCAAGTGTATGTAAACTTTTGAATAGGGTCATTTTTATAAATCCAACTATTATTTTCTCTTGTGGAATATATGTAAATGTATTTTATGTGAAATATCTTAGTACTAAATAAAAAAATAACATGCATTTTGTATGATCCCTCTTATTATAATCCCTCTTATTTTGCACTTCTGCAAAGTGTATGACCTCAAAAAATGTTGACCTCAACTGTATATAGGAAAAAAGTCCAAAATATGCATTTTGGTGCAATATTTACATACTGCATTATTTATAAAAGTAAGATGAAATTCTGATAGCTTGTAAATCAATAATAAAACAAAAACACACTCAGAGAGTGCATGCATACACTATATATATATAAATGTAGATTAAACTAGTGCGTGAGCACATTCAGAGTTCACACTTTCACTGCGTGATTTAGTCTATTAAAATACATTTAGAATTCCTCCAAAATTCAAGATAAGGTGGCAAATATGCCCGCTTATGACTTCTGTATGTCTTTTATACTTGTATCATCTGATAGAGTATCTGATATAATATCACATGAAGAGTGCAGTTTTTCTCCAAATATCAGTATGATAGCAAATGTGATCTTGATTTTATAAAACAGTCCGAAAAAGAAATATTAATTGACTTACGTTTTTGACACAATTTCAGGTTTTTGCTGCATTTTGACAACGAAAAGCCACAGCAGAACCATTTTGCGTCTCTGAGCACACAATGGTGTTTCGTTACTGAATCAATTAGCCGTTTAAACAAATCAGTTGAATGAAGGACTCAATGACTCACTCATGCAGTGATTTGGCACCACCTTCTGGGAACTTTAGGTTGATATTTATAGCATGTTCCCCTTTTTTCCCCCCAAATCATTTCAAATATTGAAATGTTTTTTTTTTAAACATCAAAATATAACTTTAACTGCATTCATGTCCTGCATTAAACAGTCTGTGTGAATGCATCTTAATGCCACTTTAGATGCAGACTCTGTGCCTCCTCTGCATTGCAGACACATTTTGAGTGATTTCATTTCATTTGATCAGTAACAGCCCTATAGTGTATTACTATTTGAACTATTTGATTAAATTTACAAATATGACGCAAAAGATGATGCAAACATTTAATTACACTACCAGTCAAAGCAAAGGGGCGGAATTATAGAAATTAATACTTTTATTTAGCAAGGGTGCTTTAAATTGTTTAAAAGTGATGATAAACACATTTATAATGTTTTAAAAGGTTTAAAATGCTGTTCTTCTGAACTTTCTATTCATCAAAGAAACCTAAAAAAAAATTTAATCAGCTGTTTTCAACATAGTAATAATAATAATAATTAATATTTTTGAGCAGCAAATCAGAATATTACAATGATTTCTGAAGGATTGTGTGCCTCGAGTAATGATGCTAAAAATGTAGCTTTTATACACAGGATTAAATTACATTTTACAATATATTCAAAAACAAACAGTCATTTTAAATAGTACAAATATTTTACAATTTTATGTTTTTTTCTGTACTTTGGTTCAAATAAATGCAGACTTGGTGAGCAGAAGAGACTTTTTTAAAAAAAAACATTAAAATTCTTACTATTCAAAAACTTTTGACTGGCACTGTAGGTTGGAAAAAAAAGTCCTTCTAAAGGTAAAAATGGCCATAAAAGGTAAAACCAATTTAAACTTATTGGAAAAGATAATTTCTGTCTATTAATTGTTATCGGCAAAATTCCAGAAAATATTGAGATAACATTTTTGTCATTATCGTGCACCCCTAGTTTGAATGCTTTTGTTTTCATGTTAAGAGCTGTAAATCGGTCATACCTGGAGTGTGATGTCCTCTGTGTGTTTCTGCTGCATCTCTCTCTGAGCGTGTCGTACTGCTTCCTCCATGGCTCTGGCTTGGGCCGTCGCAGCCTCCTGCTGCAGGGTCTCCCTCTGAGCGCTGAGCCGGACCTCCAGCTCCTCCACTGAAATCAGCTGACCCGCCGTCTCAGCGGAGCTGGTCTGACACGCGCCCTCACGGGTATCTGACTGCCTGGCCTTTCTGACCTCTTCCTCAGCCTCCTGTAACCTCTGAGCCCAGGACTGCTCCAACTAGCACCAAGACAGACAGAAAGAAAGACAAATCAAAGACATGCATACAGACAAAAAAAAAGAACAAAGAGACATAAAACATCAATACGAAAAAGAAATGCTGAGAGATAAAATATATAAAAGGCAAAATAAAAGAGCATTTGACCTGAATATAAATGGCACAACAGTGACATTTAGTAAGATCATGGCTTGGCACTGTGTAGAAAGATCATTGACGTAAACGGCCCATCATCACTAACCGTCTCCTGCTCCTGCTGCCAGCTCTTTCTGGCTGTTTCCAGCTGCTCTCTGACCCGCAGCTCAATCTCAGCCTGTGTGTCTGTCTTCCACTGGGCTTTGAGCCGAGACACGTCCTCCTGATGCTGATGCTCCAGATCAGACCTCAGGCTCTCCAGAGCAGCCTCACTCTCCTCTCGCCTCTTTGACTGAAACAACAAGAAACATGAGCAAATATTAACAGTCACATCACATGGTCAGACTAATGACTCTCAGAAGTTTATTCCTCTAATTAGACAGGAAGAGTCTGTCCTAAATAGAAATAGTAGTAGTAATAAAATAAAATTATAATTAAAAATTAAAAATTATTTAATTCATAAAGTGAATGTATTAAACAAAAATAAATTAGTGAATAAACAGGAAATAAAAATATAATAAAATTATTAAACAAATAAATAATAAATATAAAATTAAAGATAATTCAATAATAGCTCTCCTAAAATGCCTTAGCAAACAATGCAACAAATTAAATAAATAATAATAATTAAATTAATTAATAAAAAGGAAACAAAAAAATATAACAAAATTAACTCAAAGTTAAATACATATTAAACAAATAATATAATTTAGTATAATACCAAATCATCTAAAATTGAATAAGGATAATTTAAAAATAGCTCACATAAAATGTCTTAGCAAACAATACAACAATAATCAAAAATAAATTACAATTAAATCAATACATAACATCAAATGAATAAAATCTTAATCCCCAATTAGACAGGAACACCATTTGAGCCAAGGAGAGGAAAGAAAATATCTAATAAATAAATGAATAGATAAATAAATAAATAAATAAATAAATAAATATGCATTTAAAATAAATAAATAAAAATGTATTAAAAAAATACATAATCTAAATAAATAAATACCTATTAAAAAAGTAATACTTTAAATTAAATATATGTAAAAAGACAATTAAATATTAATATTTAACTAATTCAAAATTAAGATTTAAATTTAAAATATATATGAAGAGTTAATTTGCAAAAACAGATGAGTTTTTAGAGTCTTTTGATTAGGTAAAAAATAACTAAAAAATACAGCTAACTAACACAATAAAACAAAAACATGATAACATCATAAAAAACATGATTTTTTAAATCTGTTTTTGCAAATAAACTCTTCATATATAAAATGTTAAAAATTACGTATGCATATTAAATGATTAAATAAAAAAATTAAATAATAATGAAATTCAATTAGTTTGAGCCATTTTATGTGATTGTGATTTGTATTTTTTATTTATTTCTGTATAATTTATTTCTATAAAATACAGATATATTCAATGCTACATTTCTATAATTATTTCTATACATTTTATATATAGATATATTTTACACACACATATATATATATATATATATATATATATATATATATATAAAATACATTTTAAAAAATATGAACAAAAAATTAAAATACATAAATTATATAAATTACATGCACATTAAAATTATTCAGTAAAAAAAAAAAAAAAAATTAAATTAAATTAAATCAATCAATCAATCAATTCATGCATTTACTATCTAGTGCTTACCTCCTTTTCTATCAGTCTCCTCTGTTCTTCAAGCTTGTTTTGGAGATTTTCCTCCAGCTTGTCCTTCTCTTTGCAAACAGAAATGTAGCATTCCTGCACAGCTAACACCTCTTGACTGAGATCAGCCAGCTTTGACCTGTGGATGGACCCAATGTTAATAAAGTCAGCTTCTGAATACTTTCTGAAGGTTATAACGCAGGGGTCACCAGACCCGGTCCTGGGCCGGTGTCCCTGCAGAGTTTAGCTCCAACCCTAATCAAACACACCTGAACCAGCTAATCATGGTCTTACTAGGTATACTTGAAACTTTCAGGCAGGTGTGTTGAGGAAAGTTAGAGGTAAACTCTGCAGAAACAAGTTTGGTGACCCCTGTTATAATCCATTATGAAGTTTCCAATCATATTGTCTAAAAGTGTAGGTGCAGCGCAGTACTCGAGCTGTGTGATGTGCTGCTGATGCTGGCTGGTGAGTTGCTCAATGTGAGCCGTGTGCTCCTGCGTGAGCTCCGCCCGGACGCGATTCACCACGTCATCTCTGAACTGCTGCTGAGTCCTCTCATCCCTGCACACACAGAGCATTTCACCTATGAAACACCACAGAAGCTACACCAGGGGGAATTAACTCAGTTTAGCAAAACGAATGAAGATGTGACCTCTCTGCAGCTTCCTGTTTCTCCTGGTCCAGCTCCTGGATCATCTCCCTCATCTTGGTGCAGAGCTCAGAATTGGCTGCCTTCACCTTTTCCTCACTCTGCTTCAGCTCCTGATTCCTCTTCTCCAGAGCCTGCAGTTTAAAACAGGGGTCAGGCTGGTTGGCTAGTGTCTAACAACTAAATCATGACTTTTTAAAACATGGATCCAGATCAATGTTATTTTAGTATTATTTATTAATTATTATAGTCTTTATTAATATTCGGAATTAGCTTTTGTTTTTATGTTCAATTACGCCTTAGTCATCATTATATGCGCTTTTGTCATTATTTTTATTTCTGTATAACATAACTTCTGTATAATATATATTCAATGCTATATTTCTATAACCATTTCTTTATATTTTTAATTTTCAATTTTGGTTTTAATTGTAGCACTTAAAAATTATGATTGTTGCTTTGGCACATAACCTTAAATGAAATACGTTTAAGTTTGTGTCTAATATTTGTTTTGTTAATTTTCAGCTTTATTTCAATTAACAAAAAAATATTTTTAACACAACAGTGGTCTTTCCTCTCCACCATTTCCTGTTTTTTTTTTTGTACTGGATGTATCAATAAATGGAAAAAAAGCCAGAAATCTATTAATGCAACCATTTCATCATCATAATCTGTTGCTAAGTTAATTTTTTATATTTTCATTTTTTCCCCCATGATTTTTACAAATAAATGTATACATTTCTACATATTCAGAGATTTCATTATAACAAGTATTATTTGTATTATCTACTTGTAATACAATATCATACTTCATTATTATTCATTATTATTATTAATAAACATAATACAGCCATTTTAATCAGCATGCATTTTGAGTAAAAAATAGTAAATGAAATAAGTAAAAAAATAAAATGAAATCAATAAGGACAGATAAATTCATTTATTTTTACATTTTAATTAACATTTTTAAATATACAAAAATAACTGTAATACAATATTGTACTGCATTATTATTTTTATTAGCAACATACAAAATAATAACATTTATACATGTTGAGAGATTTTTTATAAACTATAATTATTTTTATAAACTAATATTATTCATAAACTATATAACTTGTTATAAAAATATTGTAATGGAATAATATACTTGTGTTAATAATAATAATAATAATAATAATAATAATAATAATAATAATTATTATTATAAAAATAATAATAATAATAATAATTATTATTATTATAAAAATAATCAAATATGTTTTCAATTATTTTATATTTTAAGGAGAACACAAGTAGTAAAAAATTAAATTAAATCATAATATAATAATAATAATAATAATAATAATAATAATAATAAATCAAATATCTTTTAAATGATTTTATATTTTGAGGAGAACATAAGTAGTAAAAAATAAAATCAAAGCAATAAAAACAGATAAATTATTTTTATATGTTAATTAACATTTTAAAATATAGGAAAAAAAGGTAATACAATATCATACTTCATTATTATTACTATTTATTATTATTATGATTATTATTATTATTATTATTATTAATAATAAACATAATAATAATAATAATAATTATTATCATCATCATCAAAAAGGCCAAAAATATAATACAACCATTTTAATCAGCATGTATTTTGAGTAAAAAAATTGTAAATGTAAAAAAATAAAATGAAATCAATAAAAACAGATAAATTCATTTATTTTTACATTTTAATTAACATTTTTAAATATACAAAAATAATTGTAATACAATATTATACAGCATTATTATTTTCATTTGCATCATACAAAATAACATTTATACATGTTGAGGGATTTTTTATAAAAATATTATAATGAATAATATACTTGTGTTAATAATAGTAATAATAATTATTAATAATATTAATAATATTATTATCATAATCATCATCTCTTTACTGTCTACATCAATAAACACAAAAAGGCCAAAAATATATTAAGACAACCATTTTAATCTGCATTATCTGTTGCTAAATGCTAATTTTATATCTTCTTTATGTTCAGAGGTTTTTTTACCTATAAAATTAAAATAGATTTTTGTATTGGATTTATTAATTTATTTAGCGTTTATTTTGTGTGTTTGTGTGTGTGCGCACATTATGTATTTCATTTCATTTCTTTTTTTTTTTTTTTTTTAAACCATTTTTAAGCTTTTTTACTTCAGTTCAACATTTCTAATTTTAACATTTTCTAAGCTCAAACCTAAGTCCTAAGTTTACCTATCATCTATAATTTATTATTTTTCCCCAGTTTTATTTCAATTAACAAAAAATTTATTTATTTATTTATTTATTTTTTTTTTTTTTTAAAACAACACTAATCCAGACACAGAAGTGCTCTAATGTTGTGATTGTGACGTCACACTGACCTCCACTCTCTCCTGCAGGGCCTGTCGTTCCTCCTGCAGTCTGATGAGGTCTTTGTGAGGGGCGGCAGTCATGTGAGATGTTTCCAGGTGTTTCTCCAAGCTGCTCTCCCTCACCTGTAGTAAAAGGCACAGTAAGCGTGTAAGTCTAGCATCTACTACAGCACACAGGTTGATCCATCAAGCGCTGACCTTAGAGTCTCGTATGGTTCTCTCAGCCTGCTCGAGCTGCGTCTGCAGCTGCTCGCCACTGGTCTGGGAACGTCGCAGCTCCTTCTGCAGCTCAGAGATCTTCAGACGCTTGGTCTTCAGGTGACTCAGGCAGCGCTGCAACTCGCTCTTCAGCTCTCGCACCACGTCCTCCTTCAGCTGGGTCGAGTCTCCTGCTTCAGCAATATGAGATGTCCTAGAAAACAAAGTAATTACGAGATTATGAGAAATTATGAACACTGCAGCAAAGCAGTTTGGATAGTTAGGTATTGTACAATATAACGTTACCTGTGGATTCGTCCATTTTTCCACTTGGACTTCTTGATCCCCAGGTCCATGTAGGACTCGGACAGCTGGTTCTCCCAGTCTCCATTAGACTCCAGGGCTCCATGTTTAATAGCAGACTCATACAGATTTATCTGCTCCTTTAGTTCAGTCAACTCTTCCTGTTGAGGAAAGAAACGCATGAGCTCTGTTTTATGAACAGCTTTAATGTTTCCCATGACTGGAAATGCTGTAAAACATTATTTGACTGACTGACCTGCAGGGCTTTGTTGATGTCTTCACTGATGGCACGGGCAGACTGGGCCTGCTGGAGCTTCAGCTGTAACTGACTCATCTCTTGAACAGAGCCTGCAGAGAATAAAGGAAGCTTTGATGAAGATGTAACAGGCACAAGGGAGACAGATCTTCAGCGAATGCATTAAAGAAGACACTGTTTTTTCTTCTTCTTCTTTTTTTTTTTAAAAGTTAAAAGTTAAGAAACTAAGTTATAGTTCATAAACCTCATAAACTGACTTAAAATTAACAAAAGTAAAAAAGTACAGAATACTGACTATTATAAGGAACCTAAAAGGTAAATATAAATAAATAAAAAAGTCTGTTTATTTCTATTATTTAAACAAAATAAAAACACAACAACATTTGTAACATACTTTACATTTTAAGGTAAAAAAAAAAATAGATATACATAGAAAAATATAGAAAATAGATAATACAATTCTGGTTTATTTTTATATTTATATCATAACGTCACATTATCCTTGCTTTTTTTTTAAACAATAACAAAATAATTAAATATTAACATACTTAAAAAAAAATTCACTAGATTTTTTTCAAAAAGTAATAAAAAGAAAAACCATTTAAAAAAACATTACATTTTATTTAAAAAAAGCATAAAAAAATAATTGTAATAGATTATTATACTTGTTATAATAATAATAATAATAATAATAATAATAATTATTATTAGTAGCAGTAGTAGTAGTAGTAGTAGCAGTAGTAGTAGTAGTAGTAGTAGTAATATCAAATGTCAATCAAAAATTATTTTACATACTTAGGAGAACATAAGAAGTAAAAAAAAATAAATAAATCTATAACAGATAAATTTGTTTATTTGTATTTATTTTTTCCCCCCATATTTTGAAATTTACATTTTAAAATGTAGAAAAAAATAATTGTAATACAATGCTATACTTCATCATCATCATCATTATTATTAAACAAAACAACAACAATTACTATAATTATTATTTTTATTATTATTATTTAATATTACACTTGTTATAACAACAACAATAATAAATAATAAAAAAAAAAAAAAAAATAATAATAATAATAATAATAATAATAATAATAATACATTTTTTATTTTTAAATTTTAATTATTTTATATTTAGGAGAACACAAGTAAAAAATAAAACAATCAATAACAGATAGATTTATTTATTTTATGTTTTTTAAATTTAACATTTAAAAATATAAAAAAGTAACGCAATATTATACTTATTAAACAAAAAAACAACATTCATTATATTAAGATAAATCAAACAAAATAAACAAATAATGAATAATAAAACAGATAACAGATAAATTTGTTTATTTTATTTTTTATTTAACATTTTAAAATATAGAAAAATTATTTTAATACAATATACTTTATTATTGTTATTATTATTATTATTCTTATTATTATTACTACTACTACAAACAACAACAATAATTACTATTATTATTACTGTTGAATTTTATCTTGTTATTATAATAATAATAATGATAATACTTACTATTATTATTATTATTCTTATTATTATTATATAAAGATAATGAAATGGTTTAAATGATTTTATATTTTTATGAGAACATCAGTAAAAATAAAATGAAATCAATATCAAATGTATTTTTTTTCCATTTCATTTTTTTAATGTAACATTTTTAAATAAATAAAGAAAAATAAAGAAAAAAATTGCATTACAATATTATACTTTATTATTATTATTATTATTATTATTATTATTATTATTATTATTATATCCTATATGGAAAACCATTCATAATTTATATGACCCAACCAAAGAGCACCTTCCAGTAACTTAAATAAAAGTGAAGGCCCCAGATTCTGTGTACTTGAGTCACTGTAGTTCAGCTGAAATGCTTAAACTATTTTAACTGCAAGTGAAAAAAATAACTGGCCCGTACGATCACCCATGAGGCTCGAGCGATCACGACAGTAAAAACAAACAGAAGCACATGGGATGCCACATACCAGTGTGGAGCAGTTTGGCACACTGCTGCTGGCTCTCCTCCAGACGCTGTGTGAGGGTGTTGATGACGGATGCTCTGTCCACCTGATCCTCTTCCCTCTGACGCTCCAGCTGCCGGACCTGATCCAGCAGCCGCTGGCCTGCCTCAGCCTGACAGACACACACATACAGTGAAACCGCAGGCCTGTACTGCCCCCTATTGTAAGGGGTTAATCCGCACCCAGGAATAACTCATATCTACATACAGTATATCTGACCTGCTCATTCAGACTCTGGGATTGCGCATCTAGTTTCTGCTGAAGGCTGAGCAGTTTGGCTTCATACTGCTCGCGGATGGCAGTCACGTCTCTATCGTGCTGTTCACGCGCTCGTGTCAGAGTGTCCGAGCGACACAGATCCATCATCTGCTGCTTCATGCTGTCCATCGCCGCCTCGGCCACACGCTGCTGCTTTAGGCTCTGTGCACACACACATTTCCTCTCTTATAGGGGATTTCACAGTGTTTCACCACTATAGACTATTTTAACAAGCCCCAATGCATGAGTTCTTTTGGACTTGCTGTATGACTGATGTTGTGCATGAGGAATTCATAAGCTTGTACCTCTTGTTCTCTGTCTGTGAGAGACTGAATCTGTTTCTCTAGAGATCTGATTCTCCCCTGCAGCTGTGCTTCTCTCTCTTTCGCCTCCTCCACTAGTGCACTGGACTCCTTCATTGATATCGTCAGACCGTCTTTCTCATCTAGACAAAAAGCAACACATTTTGTGACTTAAATTAGTATTAAAAGAATTAATTAAATTTTGTTAACCCAACTCAAATATCCATGTTTTCACATAGTACAACTTAACATTTCATGTTGACTAAACATAAAATCTTATGGCAGAATTAACACTTTTTAAGTTGAAACAACTTAAAGACAACCACCCTTTACAAAAAAAGATAAAACAACAATTTTGGACAATTTTGAAGTTGGAGGAGAAAATGAGATGGAGTTTTCACCCTACCTTTTTGAACCAGAGTACACAGACGAAGAACTAACCATGCACAACCTTTCCAACGTGATTATGTAATGTCTTAAGTCATGCGTACACACACATTTGTGGTTAAAAAGTATATACATTTTTATTTTTTTAAGGAAATGACAGATCGTTTTGCTAGATAAGACCTTTATTCCTCAGCTGTGATCATGTAGAGCCTTTTAAAGCTGCATTTAAACTGCAATTTGGACCTTCAACCCATTGATCCCTGTTGAAGTCCACTATATGGAGAAAAATCCTGGTACGTTTTCCTCAAAAACCTCAATTTCTTTTCAGCTGAACTTCTTGGATCACATGGGGGTGAGTAAATTCTAAGGAAATTTTAATTCAGGAGTGAACCAATCCTTTAATACTCATAAGTTTTTTGTTCTTACAAGTTTTATATAATGTTATATTCAAATAAGATTCATTATTTTCATATTAGATATGTGTATATGTATAATCTGAAGTTCTTTATTTTATTTAAAAAGTGGAAAGTAATAACATTTTAACCCTTAAATGCATACCTCGGGCGACCCGGAACATCATTTACTACCCTCTCCCTCCTTCATATTTTTAAGTTTGACATCAGCTTTCTTAGTATTCCTCAATCTATTCATTATGAACAATAAAACAAGAAAAAAAAGAATAAAATATGAAAGAACGTCTGTTTTCCGATTAATTTTTTGTTAAAAGTGTATAAAGTCGCTAGAGACCAAGGTGTGTAATAGTATATTTTTTGTGTGCAAAAATATGTAAATATCTGATGACTAAATACATACAATTCACCTTTAGTCCTCGAGGTGGCACTGTTTGATAGACAATACTGATGATTCACTTGTAATTACCGCAGACATAAAACAAAAGAATATCATCAGCAAAATTTTAAATGGTCTGAATGGCTTTACTGCAGAGCAATTACTGTATGCAATAAAATATAAAATGTGACATTTATGTGTGATTTGATGGTGGATGTGGTGAATAAGCTGCCAGCGATCAAAATATTGACTTTGAAGTAAGTGAAAACGATAGTTTTGAGATTATGCTTGAGATCGTGAATATGAGCCAGATGCTGAAGTGCTCTGACGATGACAGCGATGGTAAAATCATCTGCTCAAATTGAACCCTTAGTTTCAAAAGGTAACGAAATATGCTTTATTTTATTCTTCTGTAATTGTTCTTAAAATATCAAGAGAGTTTTTTGCTATTGCAGCAGTCAGAGATCCATCCGTGCTGGAAAAATAGGTCCGGGTCGCTAAAGACCTGAATATGTAATAATGATTGGTGAAACAGTCATGCATTTAAGGGTTAATAACATTGTAAACTTCTGAATTTTCTTAGGTTCGCTCATTAAAATGACGTTATTCATCAAATACAACATGGTTGTTATAACCATGTTATGACAAGTTATGACTGTTTTAAGCTTACATTCCCACTGGGTCAAAACTGATCCAGAATATGAAAATAATATACAGTTTTTTATGCATCATGAGGGCTCTAACCATAAGGCTAATAAACTAGCAACCAAGCTGTTGATGAGCTTTTTAAAAATTAACGAATGAAAATAACGTTAATAAAATATAGCTGCAAGCAGTGATTACCGGGGTTCAAGCGTTTTAAGGCATTTAAGCACATTTGAAACAAGAAATGACATATTGTTTAGCAAACCTGTAACCACCTAAATCAATGATTAAAAAAGCATTTTTGTCAAATCCAGGTAATTTACCATAGAAATATGATGTTTATAACGTTTATGACTATTACAGTGCCACCTGTAGTCCGATCTCCTTAAAACTTTGCATGCTTGTTTAGAATCACCTGTCGCATGTGCTCAGCAGGTTTCGTGAAGTTTTGAGTTTTCCTTTAGTCTTTATAGGACTTTGGGTAAACTTGATCAGGCCCCTTTTCTAAACAACCCCGTTACAGCTTCCTAAAGGGTAAATTTCAACAGTTTTTTGACAATTATTTACCTAGAGAGTCCAGAGAATTGTACTGCAGTGTTTTTTTCCAGATTGAGCAAAAAACCTAGGACTAGTTCACAAAAGTAGGTTTTTTACATCTTTTCAATCATATAACAAATGATTTGATTGACAGCGGTGGTTTTAGAGGCAAAGTCGTCCAGAATGAGGAGTTCTATCGTATGATATGAACATTGTGCGCAACGCACAATCGTTTACGCCCTTGAAACCCAGTGGCTGATTTCTTTCAAATTTCTCACAGATCATTGGGGCCATGAGTCACAGTATCATGGGCCTGTATATGGCCAGGCTCCATGATTTTTTTTTCTGTGACCCAAACTCAGAGCTCTTACATAAGTGCTCTGAGTTTGGCGAAGATATCTCATTCCGTTCAGGAGTTACAGGCATTTTACTAAAAGTGGCCCCACCCTTTTCGAACATTTTGGTGACAGTGAGTCGAAAGTTCAACTTTTTTTTTTTTGATAATTATTGATATTTACTCTCTAGAGAATCTTCCTGCACTGCTTTGGATCCGATCGTGGGAAAAAACCAGGACCATAGGTTTTTTTTAAAGTTGATATGATTCTTTAGGGTCTTAATAAAAAGTCTATAATATACTTTGGTTAAAAATTCTCAATGGTTTTGTAAAACAACACCCTTTCTACCTTGTCAAAATGAGCTCTGCAAAAATCATCCCATTCTAAGGGATTGTTCCTTCAAATGCAAATGAGCTCTGCTCGCCCCGCCCCTCTCTTCTCTCTGTGGAGTGACGAGCCTGTTTACTTTAGCCGCGAAACTTGCTAACTAGCACATTTAGGAAATATGATTGCAGAGATTAAAAAAAAAAAAAAAAAACCTTGCACTCACTTCTGCTGTAAATGAAGCTGGATCACGAATGATTTGCGCGAACATAGACACATTTATGCAGATCGGGAGGTGCATTTCCTTCACAAACAAACGTAATCCACTGCATCTTCAGCGGCTCAGATGTCAGGAGTAAATGACGACCACTATGTTCATTATTACATCCAGCAACACAACACCTCAATCGCCCAATCAGAGATATTCTTGTTTAACTTAAGTCCCCTCTTCGGCATTGAAACAATGGAGGTCAGACTGTTACAGCTGATTCAGAGGTAAGACGCTCATGTCAATCAACTATCGTGGGCACCGACAGGCATCTGAGAATGGCTCAATTTGAAAAAGGGGATATTATTTTTACAGATTAATTAAAAACCACTGCATAGATTTTTAACATTATAGGGTAGATTTGTACATACACTGCCAACACACATTAATGTTCAAACAACATGTAAAAGTGAACTTTGCATCCGATGACCCCTTTAAAAAAAATCCAAAATACTTATTTAGTCCGGCGTGAGCCAAGGATTCCTATGACATAAGACACTTGAGCCTGCGACTGACAGTTTAGGAATTATGAGCGATTTCGTACTTTTGATCACTGTAACGCCCCCGTCAGGCCGATTGGGATGAGCCTTGGTGACGTTGTTGGCGGTGTGAGTACTACCATCCCACCAACTTTCAAGTCTCTGTGACTTACAGTTTGGTCTGCACGATCAGTTTTACCTGGAGATCACTGATCCTTGGCCAGTCCAACAATTACACCAGGGTTTCAGCGCTACGTGCTTGAACCCTTAAATATGAAGGGAATGCCTTGTATCTTGTACCTAGTCAGCTCACGTTTTTCACAGAGATACTTTTTTGAAACAACATTTCAGAGCTGAATTTAAAACTGGCAATCTGGTGAATCTAACCTTTGACAATGGCGAACTGGTGCTCCAGATATCTCATCCTCCTCCTGCAATCCTCTAGTTTCTGTTCCAGCTCCTCAATCTGTCTGGACTGCGCTCGGTTTAAAATCTGAAGCTGCGCCAGCTGCTGACCATCTGCTGTATCTGAACAACATTCACACAACACCTCAATCTCCTAAAATACTACTAACATTGTCATTACAAATATAGATTGAAATAAATGCTGCTCTTTTCAACTTTCTTATTCAAAGAATCTTGAAAAAATATATCATATATTTCAATATTAATAAGAATAGAAAATGTTCTTGAGCAGCATCATAATATTAGAATGATTTCAGAAGGATCACTGAAAATTTGATCACAGGAATAAATTACATTTAATATATATTCAAATAGAAAACACCTATTTTAAATTGCAACATGGTAATGTATAATGCTATCTTACTCTGTGTTGAGTCCAGGAAGTCCCTCTGAAGCTGGTCAAAGTGGCCATTCTGATTGGTCACTTGAGGATTGAACATC
Organism: Cirrhinus mrigala; assembly: GCA_036247105.1. Taxonomy (NCBI): domain Eukaryota; kingdom Metazoa; phylum Chordata; class Actinopteri; order Cypriniformes; family Cyprinidae; genus Cirrhinus; species Cirrhinus mrigala. The sequence continues at coordinate 7,934,522 of CM070031.1, forward strand.
TTGGGCTGGTTTGAAGGTTGATGTGGATGATAACTGGCCTTGTAATGGTCAGTGGGTTTGTTCCCAGCTCCTCCATTCTCAAAAACCTTCAACAAATGTGCCAAATTATTAAACATGCATACAATGCTTAATAAAAGAAGTAAAGATTGACTGCAGGCATTCACCTGTAAGTGGTGTCTGATGTTGTTATGCTCTCCATAGACTTGCGCCTCATCTCCACGGTAGCCTGCCCCATGTTGAAGAGCGTTATGAGGGTACGCATCCTGTTCCGCCCCATCCCCAGTGGAGAAGTCAGTTGCATGGGACTCATCCGTGCCTGCGGATGAGTGTGCGTAGTCTCCGTTCTGGTACTGGTAGTTCTGTCCATTCTGTGGATCCCAGCCGGTGGGTAAGTGTTCTGTCCCAGTCTGGAGGTGATGAGGATGGCTGTTGGTCTGAGATGTGTGACTCCTATAGCTGTAGTCCTCATGATAAGAGCCTTGATCATACTCCTCATAGTGCTGATAACACATGCAAGACAATAAATGAGTGAATGACAGTGTAACTCGTCACAGCATATTAAATGCACCAAATTTGCATTCTAATAATTAATCAGGTTGTTTTTGCTGTATCTCAAACTGATAAACTCACTTCCTCATGGGAAGGAGGTTTTGGATGCTCCCATTGTGGCACATTCCAGGCATGCTGTGGTCTGAAAGACAAAGAGATTTGTGTTTTATTAAACAGGTATTTCAAGTAAGTGTTGTTTAAGACATGTTAAGGTGTTTTGATGCATTTTGTACCTGTTGTTGTCTTCTGGGTGACTGCAGGTGGAGCGGTCGAGCTCAGGTGAGGAGCAGTCGGCGCTGTCATCTAGCATATCATCAGGGAGATCAGTCAGGAGCTTGTGGAGCTACAACAGACCAGACTCAATTAATAAAAAAATTTGAAAACAATCTTTCAGGGCAGTATTCACCCCACCCATAAGCTGTCTTCTCCCCTGCCAGGCTGTTAAGGCACAGATTAGAGGTCTTCATGGGTTCATTTGGATCTGAACTTGCATGGAATGCATTGGCCAATCAGAGGCACTTAGATTTCGCTTCTAAATGAATTAATATTAACAAAAAGGTAAATGTAAACTCTATTCACAGATACCAAGATATGTTTGTTTTTTTGTTTTTACTGGTTGCCAAAAAAATAAAAAAAACAACTTTCAGTGACTCTTTATTATATATATATATATATATATATATATATATATATATATATATATATATATATACTAACACACACACACACACACACATTTTTTTTTTAACCAGTGAGTTTCTTCATAACATAAAATAAAATAAAATAAAAACATGTGCAAGCAAATTAACATAACCAGGAATACATAACTTAGAAAATAGGAAGTAAATATTATATAAACAAACAGTTCTATTTCTTTGGTTTCTTTGGTTTAGAAACTACACTGCCGTTCAAAAGTTTAGAGATTAGTAAGATTTTTGATGTTTTTTAAAGATGTCTTTTCTCCTCATTGAGGCTGCATTTATTTGATTAAACATACAGAAACAAAAACAGTAATATTGTAAAATATTATTGCAATTTCAAATAGTACATTTATAGTATAGTAGAATAGTAGAATTTATTCCTGTGATGAAAATCTGAATTTTCAGCATCATTACTTCAGTCTTCAGTGTCATATGATCCTTCAAAAATCATTCTAATATGCTGATTTATTATCAGTGTTGGAAACTGTTGTGTTGCTTAATTTTTTTTTTTTTTTTGGAACCTGTGAAACTTCTTTCAGGATTCTTTGATGAATAAAACATTAAAAATAACTACATTTATTTAAAATAGAAATCTTTTGTAACAATACAGACTACCGTTCAAAGTCTGGAATCAGTAAATGTTTTCTTTCTTTGTTTATTTGAAAGAAATTAATACTTTTATTCAGCAAAGATGTGTTAAATGGATATAAAGTGATAGTTACGATTTATGTTGTTAGAAACAGATTCCTATTTTGTATAAATGCTGTTTTTTTTTTTTATTCATCAAAGAATCCTGAAAAAAGAATCACAGGGTCAAAAAAAGTTAAGCAGCACAACATCAATAATAAATCAGCATAGCAGAATGATTTCTGAAGGATCATTGTTTCCAAACAAAAGGAAATATATCGGTACTGGTATCGGCTATCGACCAAAATAAGTTTAAAAATATCAGGATATGGGATATCGGCAAAAACACAATATTGTGCATCCCTAATATATATATATATATATATATATATATATATATATATATATATATATATATATATATATATATATATATATATATATAAATAAAAGTTATGGCTGATAAAAGACTACATTACTTTGTCCAAAAAATTTATGATCACTCTCAGGTTGTGATGCCTAAATTCATTTTAGCATCCATCATGGTGTGTGGTATGAATTTTGGATAACTGCTCATTTTAAGATGATAAAAAAAAAAAAAAAGTCGCTATAATAGAGGAGGGACCTATGTTGTAGAACAGTATTCGATAAGTATTAAATTCTTCACATTGTCTAGTATTAATTTAGCTTAGTAAAGGTAATCTAAAATCCACAGTTAATTTTGATATTAAATTGATGATACAAAGGAAAAAAAAAAGAAATACAAAAAAAGAAAATCACTTATATTGGATAACATCCATATGTTCCGGTATAGTTTGTATCTCTAAAAAGAAATGAATAAATAAAACATTTCCATCAACGACTAACACGCAAGCTCTCCAGTAAGTAGGCTGTAAGTAGGCTTAGTGTGACACCATCTCATGGGGAATGTAATTTTAAAATGTTACCATCATTTTCCTCAAAAGTTGCTCAATATTACAATATTGAGTTTAATGGAAAACACACTGAAACTATGAAAAAACGAAACAAGCATGTGCAAGCAACCGATTACTTGCAAGTCCCATAGCAACCATTTACAAAAACACACCCGCCCGGTTACAGACATGCTGAACTCTCACACAAACAGCAACACATGGCCCTGAGGCGTCTTAAAGGAGCCCGAGCACTCCTAACTTTCAACAACTTTATCTTTTCACAGCTGATGTCTCCATATTCGAGGACAGACAGTCAAACTCACCCTCCATAACTCCCGCTGGATGACCCGTACATCCTGATACGTTGCCTCGGAAATAAAACTTTCCCGCATTTACACTCCTACGACAGCTACTGCAGGAGCTCCTGGACTCAAAGTCATACTGAAGCACTATTGTGTGCAATGCTGGATTTCAGCAGCGTGACTCATATGAATAACTCCAGAAAAGAAAACAGAAAACGAGGAACTAAGCTGTCCTCATTTGTCCAATCTGAGGTCGGCCCATTGTGAAGGTCAGCATATACGTTTCAGTTAACTGGAGCAGAAACATTCCTCCTCTGATAGAAAAAAAAAAAAACAGCCTGTGAAAATGATGGTGCATGTGATGCGCATCAAAAACGATGGTCATTCACGTCATACTTTTACAGTATTTTGTCATTCTAATCCATATGGAGAAGTGAAATTGCCTCCAATTTATTCCTCCATTCAGAGCAAACTCGTGAGAAGCTTCAGTACAGAGCTGTGAATATGTAGGGCAGTGGAAACACAGGCTTTATGACACAGCAAACACACCTGACTGCATTGACCGTTCACCAATGACGGCAAACGCTCATTCACGCAGCCGATAGCTGTAAGGTGAGTCAAAACACACATTTCTGATTGGAGAAGATCTGTCCTTTAAAAACAAACACTGTCAAAAGCATGTGACCAGAAACAGTAGAATCTTTAACTACTAATATAAATAACCATGAGAACGTCTTATTCAACAAATGTGGACCTAGTAAATTGATTCCAAGCACAATAAAAGTCAAGTGTAAGGCGACTTCCAACTCATGTGGGAACAAGATCACAAGAAAAAGGCTAAATCAAACTCTTGTGTTTCATACACAAGTTTTTAATGGTTACAGCAGCATGTTAAGCATTAACTGCAGCTTATAACAGCACTGACAGAAGGACTTGATTAGTATTACAGGTTCAATATTAAAGCCACACAGAAATACTAAAATGCCTGGAAGCTTTGAGGCCTTTGAATACTTCTAAAAGCAGACAAATAAACTTTTTGTAGCTCACAAAAGTGAAATAGATATGAGAAGATCACTGCTGGATTGCAGCTGAAATTGAACATTTTCAACAAAAATGGGTAACAACTGAAATTTGTTTACTTAAAATAACTTGTGTTTGTGTTCAAATTTTTCAATCTTTTGAATAAAGTAAAGGAATATTTATTCTTGAAGTGTAATAATATATTAAAGGTATTAAAAAAACTCTTTCCCTTAATGTGTAAATCAAATGCTAATGTTAACACTTACTGATGTCAGTTTTTTTTATTATCTGTTTTATTTTAGTTCATATCTGTGTATTCATGTATTTATTTTAGGGCTATCAATCGCAATTAATCACATACAAAATAAAAGTTTGAGTTTGCCTAATATATGTGTGTGTACTGTGTGCAATATAAATACAAACACATTCATGAATACATTTAAGAAATATTTACAAGTATATGTATTTATTATAATTTTTAATTATATATAAATACAAATATTTTGTACATAACATTTCTCTTAAATATATACATTAATTTGTGCATATTTATATATACATAATAATTACACACAGTACACAAACTTTTTTTAATTTTTTAATTAATGAGATTAATCGTTTGACAGCCCTAATTTATTTATTATACTTATTTTTTCTCTTTTATATGTAGGTTCTATGTAAACATAACTTCTGTTTATACACTACCAGTCAAAGGTTTTTGAACAGTAAGATTTTTAATGTTTTTAAAGAAGTCTCCTCTGTTCACTAAGCCTGCATTTATTTGATCCAAAATACAGCAAAAACTGTAAAATTCCGAAATATTTTCACTATTTAAAATACATTTTAACATGTCGTTTATTCCTGTGATCAAAGCTAAATGTTTAGCATCATTACTCCAGTCACATGATCCTTTAGAAATCATTCTAATATGCTGATTTGCTGCTCAAAAACATTTATTGTTATTATTATTATGTTGAAAACAGAGAATAATTTTTTTAGGTTTCTTTGATGAGTAGAAAGTTCAGAAAAACAGCATTTATTTAAAATAGAAATCTTTTGTAATATTATAAATGTCTTTATCATCACTTTTGATCAATTTAAAGCATCCTTGCTATATAAAAGTATTAATTTCTAATTAAAATTTTTGCAAAAATTACACTGATTTCAAGCTTTTAAATTATATGGTGTATAATGTTACAAAAGCTTTTTTATTCCAGATAAATGCTGATCTTTGAATCTTTCTATTCATCTTTCTATTTTTCATCCTGAAAAAAAAAAAAAAAAAGTTTTAAATATTGATAATAATAACAAAAATGTGGAGCAATGGATGCTGAAAATTCAGCTTTGAAATCACAAGAATAATTTACGTTTTAAAATAGATTCCAATAGAAAAAAAAAAAAATTTACTGCTTTCGCTGTACTTTGGATCAAATAAATGCAGGCTTGGTGAGCAGAAGAGAATTCTTTAAAAAAACATTAAAAATACCCAATAAATTCAAGACAAAGGGGCAAAAAATGCCCCTCCACAATTAAACAATGTATTAGGGCTGTTGTGATTAAAATGAAATGTGAAAATAAATGAAAAGTGTCAATTCGCCGAATTACATTTAGATTCCCTCACACTGCATCAAATTGCTTTCACACGCTGTTTTGTGCAGCGTTGAGCCTTATAACCAATCAAACACGTTTTTGTTGAACTTAGGAATGCATCGCCCTAATAGAGGCACTTAGATTAGTCAGCACTGAAAACACTGGAGCTGTCGATTAGTGTGCATGCTCATGAAATCCCTCATCATAAACTAGTGTTTCTCAACGGGGGCGGTACCGCCCCCCAGGGGGCGTTCGGACAGCATCGGGGGGCGCTGGAAGCAATATTTTTGAAAGGGGGGCGTTGAGCTGTTCTTGGGGGGCGTTTGGTCAAGACGAGTTTACACCAAAGATGTATGAGCTGAACTTGCAAAAGAAAATGGTCTGCCACACCCTAACGCTGTCTTTACTGGATACATTAAAACGCACTTTCTATATCTATTGTTCAACTTGTCGGTAGCGCCGGCGTGTGGAATCCCGCAGGCAGAAATAGAACGCGGCATCCGTTTACTGTAGCGCTCGCGCTCAGTTGTTACTGGAGGACCGATTATAACGGGATCTATGTGCTTTAACACACGTGTCGCGCTGTTCACGGCCTGTGTAGTAGTGGTGTTCGCTGCTAGTTTACACCAATACTCCCGCTGCTAGACTTGACGGTGTATCATTTCCTTAGCAACGACTTCAGTCCTTTAGTGTTTGCTTGACTTTCTGTAGCGCAGCTGCTGCGTCAAAACAATAGCAAGCATTTAGACACAATGAAGCAAGAGATGTTTTTTCTTGTTTAGAAAAATTAATATTAATACTTTTTTTAGTTTATTCAAAGCTCACAAATATAGCCTAATTTATATCGACGTGGCTTTTTTTGCTCCTTTTTTGCTTCTAATGATAATGATACTTAAAATGATAAATCAAAAATGTGATGAATGTCATGTGCTATTCAATGACATTAAAAAATAAATAAATAAAATTAAGTATGAGCTGTTTTGGGGGTTAAGATACATGCTTTCAAAACGGGCCTATATATTATAAATAAAATATAGCCTATAATATACACTATGATTAAAAAAGGTCAGTATGATTTGTTAATGGGTTCATAAAAAAGTTTGCATTTGTTTGTTTAAAAAAACAGCCTACAGTAAAAACAGTAAATCTGCAATTTGAAAAAAAAAAAAAAAAAAAAAAAACTTTCTATTTGAATATATTTTAAAATGTGTTTTCTTCTCATGCTAATCTACAGTACATTACTACAGCTTTCAGTGTCACATGATCTTTCAGAAATTATGCTGATTGTTGCTTAAGAAACATTTCTTATTATTATTATAGCTGGCACAACACACTGACAAAAAAAAGCAAGAAAAAACAAGATTTAAAATTTAATTGACTATAACAAATATATAAATCAGGACAGCACTAAAATAGTAACTATTTTGAAAATGAGGAGCATATGTTTCCCATCTTTCTACAACCCCAATTAAAAGTTGGGGCATTTTGTGAAATGCCATAAAATTAAGAATATGCCATTTTTTCTCTTTAGCCTATATTTAATTGACTTAAGTACAAAGAAAAAAATCCAATGTTTTCATTGGCCAACTTAGTTTTATTTTGTTAATATAAACAAATTTTGAACCTTGATCCAGCTTTGCTTGCGAAGACTGAGAAGCTCCATTTATAGCCAAACATGATACCCTCACCTATTACCAATTCACCTGCTTGCTGTGTTTCAAAGCAGTTTATTTGGTTATTCTATAACCTTTTCACTTTTATTTTGCCTCTGTCCCAACTTTTTTTGGAGTGGGATGCATACTTCAAATCAATCAATCAATAAATATTTTATAAATAAATGTTTATATTTACAAAATACATGTAAGTTGGTCAGTGAAAAATCTTTTCTTTGTACTTTTGTCAATTAAATAAACGTAAAATAGTAAAACGTAAAAAAATTAAATGTCCCAACTTTGCTAGAATTAGGGTTTTACTTAGTTTTTCTTAAGTAAACTTTGAAATATTCTCACAAAATCTATGAAATATAGTAAAGTAGGGTTTATGTGTAAATGTGGGATTTACTCACCAAAATAACAATGTCCACTATGTCATTTTTATTTAGTCTTTTTAAATTTGGGGCAACAAGATATATCCGCATCTCAACAACACTGAAGCTGTAGCAATGAAAACCACCAACAGGCTTAAGAACTCTGTAAATTAATGTTATTACACTTATTTTAAAATAATTTACTGTAAAAAAGTACTTCACTGTCTTTTTTGATCCCTTCAATGCATCCTTGAAATAAAGTAATTTCCTAAAAATCATAATGACCCCATACATTTGAATTACTGTAAATACAATATCAGTCCTCATTATAAACACAAAATAATAATAATCAACTTTAATATTCAGTGAGGACAATTAGACTATGATTTATTTGATAGGGGGGCGGTGAGGGGCCTGGATAATGGGTAGGGGGGCGCTGGCCCAAAAAAGGTTGAGAACCACTGTCATAAACAATACAGCGCAGATATGATGTAAATAAAAGATTCATTTCGTAACTTTTTCACTGCATAACGTGTGCTAGACTAAAGTCATGGATCGACATTTGTCTATGAAGCCAGAATGTGACGTGCCCAAAACAAAACAAAAACTTTTTATATTGTTTTCTATATCGATATTAATAATAATTATTATTACAATATTAAGAGTAATCTACAATAATGTTTTTTGTCATAATATTGCAGCCCTATGAGCTCCTGTTTTTTACATGTATAATTTAGATATCATTTTAAACATATTTAATTAAATATTGATTAAAGTAATTGGATAAATTTAAATATTTGACATCAAATCATCATATGTTATTTATAATAATAAGGTGATTATAAAAATTGCCCTCACAAATGTTAAAAAAAACAAACAACAAACAAACAATTCCAGTGGGCAAATACTGCCCCTTAATGGAAAATTAAGTTTCTGACCCTGGTACGGACTTCAAATATCTGAATAGTAGCTGAATAGTAGTGTATAAATAAAACAAATAATATAAAATAACATCAAAACTACTCCTTGTTTTAACTAGAAATGTGCAGTTTATATGGACATTAACTTTTTTCCCCAACAAGGTTAAAATTAATATATGTATTTAATATATGTATAATGAAAGCATATATTTAGGTGTTGTGTTTTTAGGTTGTAACCATTTTAAATTACGTTTTACCATTTTTCATATTCCTTTAAACAGTCATATGCTGTGATAAATGAATTAATAGTTGAATAAATAGTAAAAATAGCATGTCACACTGCAGTTTTTACAGATGTCTCTTCTGCTCACCAACCTGCATTTATTTGATCCAAAGTACAGCAAAAACAGTTACATTTTGAAATATCTTACTTTTTAAAATAACTATTTACCATTTAAAAACATTTTAAAATGTAGTTTATTTCTGTGATTTCAAAGCTGATTTTTTTAGCATCATTACTCCAGTCAAATGACCTTTCTGAAATCATTATAATATTCTGATTTGCTGCTCAAACATTTATTATTATTATGCTGAAAACAGCTGAGTAGAATTTTTTCAGAAAGTTCAGAAGAACAGCATTAATCTGAAATAGAAATCTATAGTAAAATATGAAATCCCTTTATCATCACATTTGATCCATTTAAAGCATCCTTGCTAAATAAAAGTATTAATTTCTATAATTTCTTTCTCAAAAAAAAAATAAATAAATAAAATAAATAAATAAATAAAAAAATACTGACTCCAAGCTTTTGTACTCAACTGTTTTAAATATTGATAATAATAATAATAATAAAAAATGGTTCTTGAACAGCATGATGCTGAAAACTTAGCTTTGATCACAGGAATAAATTATATTTTAAAATATATTCAAATAGAAAGCAGTTAGTAAAATAGTAAATAGTAAAAATATTTTACACTATTACTGCTTTTGCTGTATTTTGGATCAAATAAATGCAGGCTTGGTGAGCAGAAGAGACTTCTTTAAAAATCATTAAATATCTTACTGTTCAAAAACTTTTGACTGGTAGTGTTAATTCATCTGACTGTTTTTGTTTGTTTGTCTAAGTATGCAGCGCAGCAGATGACAGATGTCAATGTGGTGGGTGTGTTTGTTTATCAGTGTTCAATAACTGCACAGATACCTCTTGTTCTCTAGCATAGTCTTCCTGATCATACTCCTCTTCCTCCTGCTGCGTCTGTAAAGCTGCACTGTCAAAATCAATGGACATCCTGCTGATCTGAGAGGAGAAATAACACACCTGAGACAGGAAATGACCAGCAATCACGTCCACTTACACTTCATTTAACCAGTCTTACTGATAAAACGGAGAACAACTCGCTAAAACATATCTGCTAGTTCGTATGTAGCATCACAAACATTGTTAATCTCATATATAGATAACGTTACAGGCAGTCACTAAGCAACGCATAACACATTATCCACATCAATAACTCGCTCATTTAGTAATAGTTTACAAGCTTCAATTCACAAACAAAGCTGGATGTGAGTTTAAATAATCTCTGCTTACCTTTCAAGTTTTTATAAAGTGCTGAAGCAACACAATAATCCCAAATGAAGTGTTTCTATGAGACACATAACAGTGTCTCGCTGCCTCACAAATTCATAACGCAACAATATTGATATAAAATGCCTTGCGTACGAGTAATAAACTGTCAGCAAATGTTTGTTCGTCCGTCACAGATGGTGAAACTCGCTTAATGTTGACTAAAATCGATGTTATTGCAAAGATACTGATGGAAGTGTCTGTCTATTGAAACATGGCGCCCTAAACAGCGGCAAAAGTCCTGGATTCTGATTGGCTGACGGGTGGGACGCCGTCATGTGAACGTTACAGCCAATGGTCACGGCCTATCATATGTCAAGTAAAACGAAACCTCTTTTTGACAGAAATGTGTTTTCTCAGTAATAATAATAATATTATTTTGTTTATACAAATATATGAACGATTTATATATGTATGGCTTACAATTAAAACGATACTTTTTTAAATAAAAAAAAATACATTTACATTATGTATTATTCATATAATATAATCATTATTAATTATTAACTGGTTTCGTAATTCGTTTAGGACTTTTAGCTGTGTAGTGTATGCATGAAAAACGTATTGTTCATTATTTTCCCTTTTGTTGTGTTTCTGAGCATTGAAACAAATAAATTCATTGTTTATCACACATTAAATCATAAACCTTCACAGCCACAGGTTTAGATATATAGGTATTATCATAATTATTTACATTAATATATATATACGCACATACACACATATATGTGTGTAATTAAAATATAATATATAATAATAATAAATAAGAATTTAATTCATTATAATTTAATATATATTAAGTTCATTATAATGCATATAATTATAATAAATTATTTTTTTTATATATGTAATGTAAAGAATATAATATATGATAATAAATAATTATAATTTAATTCATTATAATTTAATATATATTAAATTCATTATAATGCATATCTTTTGTATGTATATAATAAATAATAATTAAATTCATTATAATTTAATATGTATTAAATTATAATGCAGAATTATATTTTTATTTTGTCTTATATATATATAATGTAAAAATAATATATATTAATAATAATAAATAAAAATAATTATAATTAAATTCATTATAATTTAATAAATATTAAATTAATTATAATGCATATATTTATAATTTTTAAAAAAATTCTTTTGTATATATATATATATGTATATATGTGTGTGTAAAAAATATAATACATAATAATAATAAATTCCTGTTTTTTAATTAAATTATAAATGAATGTATTTAATTATAATACATATAATTATACTAAAATATTTTTATTTAGTCTTTTTTGTTGTATATTCAGCTATCATTTTTTAATAAGGTGAAATAGTGTTTGTATAATGAAACATATATGTGACCCTGGAGCACAAAACCAGTCATAAGGGTCATTATTTTGAAATTGAGATTTACACATCTGAAAGCTGAATAAGTTTTCCATTGATGTATGGTTTGTCAGGACAGGACAATATTTGGCTGAAACACAACTATATTTGAAAATCTGAAACCTGAGGGTGCGCAAAAAAAAATATTGAGAGAATCACCTTTAAAGTTGCCTAAATGAAGTTCTTATGCATATTACTATTTAAAAATTCAGTTTTGATATATTTATGGTAGGAAATGTACAAAATATATTATTGGAACATGATCTTTACTTAATAAAAGAAAGAAATCTAAACGAAAAATGTATCATTTTGTCCCATACAGTGTATTGTTGGCTATTGCTACAAATATACCCATGCTACTTATGACTGGTTTTGTGGTCCAGGGTCACATGTCTTATTCTTTGTTCTTCAATTCTTATCAGACAAAGTCATACACCATTACAGACACATTTTCTGCTGAAGCAAATAATGTATTGTTTATTTTTGTTGTTGTTGTTGTTGTTGAAAAGTGAAACAGAAGAGCTCGAACAGCATAACCTGTAATATTTGGTGAGAGGAATTCTAGCAATGACTGCACTTTTAATACTCTTGTGCTGCGGTGCAACAGCATAAAACTCATCAGCTGAGTTCTATGCAAACCAAGTAAAACATGCTGACTCTGACAAGAGACAGTTCAACAAATAAATGATTCAACTTCACACAGCATGTCCTCACGCTTTCCATTAAAGACAAACGTATGCCTTTTAAATGTCTGCCAAGTGCCAATATGTGCTATTAAAGAAACATTTTTTTTTTAGATGATGCAAACATGTTCATATTAGAGAACTAACAATTCCTCAGAGTAGACATCCTGTGGGAACTTCTGTTCTGTCAAGGACATTTAAAACTGACTTAAGTGACTACAGCTGTAAAAATACAAACTAGCCAAATTATGCTCCCCACTTCTGTGATCGGGGGAGTAAAGGGCTTGAAAGTAGTTAATGTCACTGACAGCCTTCAGTCGACTGGCTGCCCGATGGGTCAATTTGTTTTCCAGGATCGTCAGTGTCGAATCAAGCCAGTTTGCTAACAATGGCCTGGTTGAGAGAGTTCAGCTGATTGGTCCACTTGTCCAGGGCGGTGTATCGGGCTCCGCCTCTTTTCTGGTGATCGAGCTCCAACAGCTGATTGACTTGATCAATTCTACCATTGATTGTGCTGAAAGATAGATGTACATCACATTATATATGTATATGGGTCAATGACGTGATGCCTACATTTTCTGCCCAACTGCCTTTTTTTCCTAGTTAAAAATTGGTTTAAATGCATAAAAGAATGCTATATATAAGAAGAACCTCTCCCACACGTACTAAATTTAACTTTTCAAAAAACATTAGTTATTTCTAATTTTTTTGTTCAAAGTGTCAAAACATCATGTGGTGCGACCGACCGTCTGGCCATAACTGTTGTTTTGGAAACATTGTTGAAATTACCCAAAATTTATTGAGCATGATTTCCAAAGTGTGTTGTAATTCTGTATAAAATTGCAAAGCATTTGTATTAATATATATTTTATTGTCCGATAATCTCCATTTTATGAAATATCATGTGGTGCAACCATCAAGAAACTACCATTTTGGGACTTTTATATTGAAATCCTTTCAAAGATAGGACTTTGCATCATATAGCAATTTTCCAAGGATGCATATAAGTGTCAAGCAGGTTTGAAACTGGTATGTAGTTACCACATTTGGATATCATGTGGTATGACCTCAAAAAAAAAAAAAATCTTACTTTTATTATAAATTTCATAGTGACCTTTCATGGGAAGCTAGATAGTTCTGTGCTTGTAAATTTTGACTGAATTTGAAATATTATGTGGTGCGACCAAATTTCATGTGGCTCGACCACTGCAGAGTGTTATCCATTATAGCTATATGTGCCAGATTGGCAGTTTTTGTGGTTTCATATTCAATTAATGGTTTATATACATAAAATATTTTATTTTAGTATCATTTGGAATAGATTTTTAAGCAGTTTGGGTACTTTCAGATGGTTTATGTTCAATCTTTGTATAACAAGAAAAAAAAAAAATGCAAAAAAATAATCATTTAGAGCATGTAATTTTAGTTTGGTAATTATGCATCTATTAGCAATTTATTATATATTTATTAATAACTATTTTAATCTATTTGACCAGATTCCTCTGCCAAACAAAGTAAAATAAACGCTCGCCATAGGCAGCATGTTTTTCTGACCCTACAGTCAAGCACAAAGAAATAAAGATCGCCTATTAATCAAACTCCCGGCGAAGGGTCAACTGAGCAGCCAGGACTGGGCAAAGTTTAGAAATAACTGGTGGTAAAAAATGCTGCACTTTTCAGACATGTATCTTTTAATAGATTTTTAATGATATAAGGTCTTTGTGTCATTTGGAGTGACCACTCATCATGTGGTGCGACCAATAATAGCAATAACTGTATTAAATTAAAAATAAATCTAATTTCTGTGGCTAAAATATGAATCACTGCTACAGTATGCTTAAGTGAATGGCATTTTAAAAACTTTTTTTTATCAGTTTTATGTAATTTACAGAAAAACAGGTCTGCTAACTACATTTAAGAAAGCAACTCTGAATTTCTAGAACAAAAATATGATATCATTATTTACAACAACTCAAAAGAAATACAAAAACTTTGTTTTCAAACACTTTAATTACTGAGAACATCAGAAATTATGTTTTTTTGAGGAAAACATTTCAGGATTTTTCTCCATATAATGGACTGCTATGGTGTTTGAACTTCCAAAATGCAGTTTAAATGCGGCTTCAAACCATCCTAAATGCGGTTTTAAATGAAGAAGGAAGAAGGGTCTTAACTAGCGAAATGATCGGTTATTTTCATAAAAAAAAACAACAAAAAAAAACACACACACAAAAAAAATCTTACTCTCCCTGAACTCTGTGTATTCTGGTTCAAGACAGTTAGGGTATGTCAAAAAAAACAAAAAAAAACAATCGTATTTTCTCCCTCCACTTCAAAAATCATTTCAAAATCATCCTACATCGCTGCAGAAGTACCGACCCAGTCTTTGCAAAGTGAACACGCAAAGATCAAACACCCTTAACAAAAAAGGTAAAACAGCAATATAGGATGATTTTGAAGTTGAGGAAGAACATGAGATGGGAGTTTTGACATAAAGGTCATGAACCAGAAAAAAAACAGTCCAGGCAGAGTAAGACAAGATGAGCGTTTGACATTAAAAAGTAAATAAATTGTATTATTTTTATAAAAAAAAATAACTGATCATTTCGATAGATAAGACCCTTCTTTCTCGGCTGGGAGACACAGCCACTTTTGGGATTGTTTGAAGCCGCATTTAAACTGCATTTTGGAAGTTCAAAATCGGGGCATCATTCCATCAGTCCATTATATGGAGAAAAATGCAGAAATGTTTTCCTCAAAAAACAATTTCTTACGACTGAAGAAAGAAAGATATGAACATCTTGGATGACAAGGGGGTGAGTACATTATCTGTAAATTTTTGCTTTGGAAGTGGACTTCTCCTTTAAGGAAGTGAATTAATTTTAATATAAATCATGGTCGCACCACATGACATTTTTTAAGGCTATGGCCAATTCTTCTAGATGAAAAAACACTAAAATCGCTTAATTTAAAAATTTAATATGAATTTGTGTACACAATATTCTTAATGTTTAAACAACTACAAAAGATATTACAATTTTTTATATTTTAAAATCTGCACATTGAAAATCCTTATATGTCAATGACCCATATCAATTATTGCAGTGAAATAGCATATAAAAAATAGATTTTTACATATTTAAATTTTTTTTTTTAAATTTATATTAAAAAGAACTGTTAAACTTACTTGTCTAAAATACACTGCACAAGCAAGCTTTCCACATCTGCAACGTCAATATTCAATTCCTAAAGAAAATTGGGAACATTACATTAAAATCGCATAATATAGTTTAATATAATATAATACAACATAATATAATATAAAACAAGTTTACCTTTGAAATAAATGGTATGTGTATCCTAGTGTAAGGCTTAATCAATTTGATGAGCACTTGTGTTCTTATGTTCCGTAGCAATTCTAAAAAGAAAAGCATAGAGAAAAATTAATTACTTACTGACCCAACATTTGTTGTATGAGATTTATGAAATAAATGCAAATATGTACACAAAAGTCAAAGCCACCCACACTGACCTTCAATGTGTTCTCTGATGAAGGGGTCGTCCATTATGTTGCTGTGATTCGTCTTTAGGATTTTCTCAAATTCTGTGATGTCATTGTTCTGGTAGGCACTAGAAGCAAGTTATAGGTAATTAATATCATAAAATGAATCAAAAAGTAAGTTAAAACAGAACAAGATCAGATAAGTGGAGAAATGAAAAGTATTACGTGTACTTACCTTACCAGGTTTGTCATCGCTAGGATTTCTGGATCATTTTTGTATGGTTTCGCCTAGTCACAGAGTCATATAGAAAGAATCAGTTTGCTTAGTTCTTTTATATACCACAGAATTTATCGTTTATGATCAGGACCACATGAGCTCTTCAGTTTTGTGCTTTTTTACTGCCCTATTCACCCAAAAATGAAAATTGTGTCATTAATTACTCACCTTCATGTCATTCCAAACCCGTAAGACCCATTCATCTTCAGAACATACATTTTTTTTAATGAAATTCAAGAGCTTTCTCTTCATAGACAGCACGCAACTGACAAGTTCAAGCCCCAGAAAGGTAGTAAGGACATCAATAAAATAGTCCATGTGTCATCAGTGGTTCAACCTTAATTTTATGAACCTATGAGAATACTTTTTGTGTGCAACGAAAACAAAAATAACAACTTTATTTAACAATTTCTTCTCTTCCATGTCAGTCTTTGATGGGTGTTCAATGTTGAATACAATGTTGCTGTCTATGCAGGGTCAGAAAGCTCTTGGATTTCTTAAAAAAATATCTTAATTTGTGTTCTGAAGATGAACTAAGGACTTACGGGTTTGGAACGACATGAGGGTGTTTCAAGTTTCATTTTTGGGTGAACTGTCACTTTAAGCAAAATTGAGAGTACAACATGCCATATAAGGTCAATAATCAAACTCAGATTCACCAAAATATTTCATATATGAACATGCAACACTCAAGATCATGTATAAGTTTGTAAATGATGGGACAGCCTAAGATCTCATGTGGGCTTGTGCATGATTACCAGCATGTACCTCTTGAGAATCAAATGGGTTGATTCCAGATTTCATTAGCATGTTGGCCAAGACCAGGTACTTCAGACAAGTGGTTCGCCTGGGGCTTCCAGACTCGTCATAGTTTTTGAAAGCCTCGAAGAAGTCTGTATGTGCCTTCTCGAACTCTCCCTCCCTCAGGTGCATTTTACCACCACACTCTAAAAAGAACCAGCCACATGTCAAATGAAATTAGTGGACTTTCCAACTGCACAAAACCAAATCAAACCAAACACTTCCAAAATGTATGCAAACAAAAACCAACCCAAAATAAACAAAGGAGAAGTTCACTACCAGAATAAAAACTTCCTGATAATTTACTCACCCCCACATCATCCAAGATGTTCATGTCTGTCTTTCTTCAGTTGAAAAGAAATTAAGGTATTTGAGGAAAGCATTGCAGAAATTCTCCATATAGTGGACTTCAATGGGGATAAATGGGTTGAAGGTCCAAATTGCAGTTTCAAAGGACTCTGCACAATCCCAGCCAAAGAATAAGGGAAATGATCCAAGAATCTAGCGATATGATCGGTCATTTTCTAATTGAAAAAATAAATACTTATATACTTTTTAACCACAAAGGCTCGTCTTGCACTAGCTCTGTGATGCGTGTTTTGCATTTCGTAATGATGCTGAAAAGGTCACGTGCAGTTAGTTCTTAGGGTAACGTAGGGTAGCGCAAAATACTCCATTTCTTTTCTCCTCCAACTTCAAAATCGTCCGACGTTTTACCTTTTTTTGTAAAGGCCATTTGACTTTCTTTGCATGTTCACTTTGTAAACACTGGGACGGTACTTCTGCATACATCATGCGTGACCTTTCCAACATGATTACGCAATGAAAATGACCCATCGTTTTGCTAGATAAGATTCTTAGTCCTCGTCTGAGATCGTGTAGAGCCCTTTGAAGCTGCACTGAAACTGCAGTTTGGACCTTCAACCCGTTGATCCTCATTGAAGTCCACTATATGGAGAAAAATCCTGGAATGTTTTCCTTAAAAATCATAATATCTTTTTGACTGAAGAAAGAAAAACATGAACATCTTGGATGACATGGGGGTGAGTACATTTTCAGGAAAATTTCATTCTGGAAGTGAACTTGTCCTTTAAACTCTTCTCTTTCCAGATACTCTAACAAAAAAAAAAACCAAACACTCTCCGATTATACACAAACAAAAACCACACACTAAACACCAATTTCAAAGTCTTCATCTTCACAGCCTCAAACTTCACAACTGTACACAGAACAAAAACCAAACCAAACTAAAACAAACTTTCCAAATGTACACAACAGAAAAAACAAGACAAAACCAACCTAATCATAACACTTATTTCCACGTCTTCACAACAACAAAACTTGCAATTGTACACCAAACCAAACCAAAAACAAAAACTAATTAAACGCTAATTTTAATCTTCACAACTACAAACAAACTTTCAATAGTATACAAAACAAAAACCATCTTTCCCATTATACACAAACAAAAAAAACAATCCCAAAACAAAAACAAAACGCTAATTTTCATGTCTTCGACCTCATAACTACACCTCTGGTATTAAAAAAATTTAAATGTGTACATTACCTCTGATAACTCCCATGATGAGTGGATGCGGGATGGCTGATTTAATGTGTAATGACTGCTCATAGAGGGCTTTGAGTTTCTTGTTGTTTTTCTGCGCCGTATACATCTGAATCTCCAAAGCATAGATCTCCAACAGCTGAGTGCCCTTCTTCAAATCGTCCTCTCCGTCATCCGTCTAATTAAGTGCATCAATCCGTTTCAGAGGAGCATGAAAGACATTTGAAGTGGGTTTTCTTATTTATACAACACTGATGATTTACTCTACCTGACATGACTGATGCAACTGCCTGAGAATTTTCTGGAGCTTTCCAAACTCTTCTCTTTCCAGGTACAACTTTCCCAGCTAAATGAAACAGAAGTTAGCAAAAATAGATATAATTTTTTTTTTTCATCAAGTTTGCTTCAGCAATAACTCAAATTGCATTAATAGACATTATTATTATTAGCGTAGTATTGTGCATATTCTTATATATACAGAATGCATTGCTAGAGCACATACCTTGGTGTTAGTTTTAAACCAAAGTCTGTCATTTTTGGCATCTTTTAACGCTTCCAGTGTGGTCTCATAAAACTCTTGTAGTAGGTCCATCTGAAAACAAACATGAAAAGATAAATATTATTTTATTATATTTAATAGCATAACCTTTAAATAATATGACTTTATCATTATTTTATCATCACAAATGTACTGTTGAATTCAGAAAGCAGTTTAAAATGTATTAAATACCTGTTTGGAGGTTGAGATATAATCTAGAATAGAGTTGATGGATTTTTCAGAGTAATTTCTGGTGACAGCACTTCTAATATACGTCAAAAGCTGTTTGTACCGGTTCATCATTTCTGGAAAATTTGTCTGTAAAAAGAATATAAAATAAAATCAGATTTTATAGTGCATTATTAACAATAATAAAAAAAAAATTTATTATTATTTTTTTAGAAATTTTAGAAAACACATGAATATAGGTAAACTACAATACCAATCAAAAGCTTTTGAACAGTAAGATTTGTAATGTTTTTTTTTTTTTTAAGAAGTCTCTTCTGCTCACCTAGCCTGCAGTTATTTGATCCAAAGTACAGCAGTAAAATTGTTAAACATTTGTACCATTTAAAATAATTGCTTAATATTTAAATATATTTTAAAATGTAATTTATTCCTGTGATCAAAGCTAAATCTTTAGTCTTCAATGTCACACAACCCTTCAAAAATCATTCTTATATGCAGATTTGCTGGTCAAGAAACATTTATTGTTATCAATATTTAAAACCATTGAGTACATCTTTTCAGTATTCTTTGACGAATAGAAAGATCCAAAGATAAGTGTTTATCTGAAATAAAAAGCTTCTGTAACATTACACACGATACCATTAAGACATTTATGATATTCCAATTTTTTTTTATTTTAGATAAATGCTGTTCTTTCTATTCATCAAGGAAACCTGAAAAATTCTACTCAGCTGTTTTCAACATCATAAGAAGAAGAAGAAGAACAGTTTTTAAGTAGCAAATGACAATGTTAGAATGATTTCTGAAGGATCACGTGACTGGAGTAATGATGTTAAAAATTCAGCTTTGAAATCACAGGACTAAATTACATTTTAAAATATGTTCAAATAGAAGTTATTTTAAAAAGTAAAAATATTTCTGAATTTTACTGTTTTTGCTGCACTTTGGATCAAATAAATGCAGGTTTGGTGAGCAGAAAAAACCTTAAAAATCGAAAAAAAATAAATAAAAATCAACACCTTTTGACTGGCAGTGTACTTAGAAATATTATTATATTTTACAATGATAGCATTATATAATGTATATTACATAACTATATGATTATATAACATATTTAATAAATAATATCTGCTACTATTGTTACGCACAAGCTTGAAGTTGATCTTAATCATCTGTTTTAGTGCTTTGAAGCCCCATTCTCCTTTCTCCCCCTCCAGCTCCAGCACCTGCAAAACACAAAATAGGATTATACCATTTCAAAATCACAGTAAAATTCTGATATTGAAAAATCTTATTTGTCTAACCTTCTGAAAACTGCTCAGGGCTGCTTTAGGATCATCTTCTTTCAGGGCTTTGGAGTTGTAGTACTGATTCTCCAAATCAACATTGGGTTCAGAGTTGCTGTCCTCAGAATATTCCTGAAGTGAAAGTAAACAAATAATTCACACTTCTAGCTCAGTAGGTGTAAATTAACAAGTCTCTGTACAAAGAAACGTCTTGAAAGATATTACATAGCTTAATGGCGAATGATTATGTTATGATTATGGCAGCTGCATAACAATAAGTATGATCTGATTGTTTATAACCTTACAATTTATATACGTAATAATCTATTTCACACCAAACTGAAATAAGATAATATGCACTTTCATAACTAGCAACTCATCAGCTATAATTTAATCAACTTTACGTGAGTCTGCAAGTTAACAATAGATACATAAGAGCTTCTATAAATGAGCTAACAGAATCAGTTTTGTAAATACATCACATTTCTTATAGGACTTCAAATAAAACTACTTAAAATAAACCTGTTTTATTTCTTGACTTGAATCTTTACAGTATTAGCAAACTAGCCACCTGCTAAACAACTCAATTGTGAAATTACGCGGCTACAAACACGCTAAACGCAATTTCTTGATATCACTATATTCGCTTCGTTTTAAATGACATGCATTTATAGTTGCGTTTATTTTAAACAGTCTTACCAAGTCATAATCCTCCTCATCATCGCACATGAAATCATCTTCCATGTCAGACATTTTGACCGGAGAGAGAGACTCTTACCCACAATGCTCTGCGGAAACGCGTTTTGACATCACGCCGCGCGTTCTGTGGGGTGCGCGCGCAGTTCCGATTCCTTCCGAGTGCTTCCGAATCCAATGAATGGCTTTGAGGGATTGTTTCTTCCGTGTTGTTATACTCATGATTCCGGGTATGACAGTCAGCTGACAACACTTGTGCAGTGTCAGTGTACTCATGAATAGTGTATTTACTGCAAAACAAATAATACAAATTGCACAATGGCCACAGTTCCACCGAAAATCAAGGTGCAGCTCAGTGGAAATGAAAGGTAAGTTAAACTGCGACCGTTCGGAAAACTTCGTGCAGCTATTCGGAAAACTTCGATTGTGTATGAACGGAATCGACTGACTCGTCAAGTCGATTTAACTGGATAAACAGGATGTTTACTTAGTTTTAACCTTCGTGTGTTTTTTCTTTAGACATACACTTAAAAACTGATTTTCTCCCTTTTTTTGTTAGGTTGCAGAAACTGAAAGACGCTTTCCATGGAAAATATGGACAAATGCCACTCTTCTATGCTTGTGCTCCAGGGAGGGTGAATTTGATAGGTGGGCCGCAAACAGCGTGAGTGTGTAAACATAACAAATAGCATCAACATTGCATTTTATATTTAATTTTTTATCTTTTTCAGGTGAACATATTGATTACTGTGGCTATGCTGTCCTGCCAATGGCAATAGAGCAGAATATTCTTGCTGCAGTTTCTATCAGTGACTCCAAAACTATCCAGCTGGCCAACACTGACCCCAAATACAAGTGAGTAACTTTTTTATTACAGAAATTATTTAAATAAAATTTGATTGGTCACATTTAGTCAACGACTATTTATTTATTTTACTTTATTTAAGCTAATTTCTGCCACAGAATAAAAATAAAAAAGTTAATTGCATATTTTTAATTACAAGTTTATATCTCACAATTGCAAGTTATTCATTTTAAATTCTGAATTATGAGTTTATAATTTGCCATTGTAATATAAACTTGTAATCCTTAGAAAAAAAAGATATAAATTCACAATTGCAAGAAAAAAAGTCTGAATTACCTGAATTACCTTAAAAATTCACAATTACCTTTTTTTCACGTTTTCATTCTGTGATGGAAATAAGCTTCCATATGGTTAATTACTAACTTACTTTATGAACACTTATTTCTGCCACAGAATATATATACATACATACATACATACATACATGTATGTATATATATATATATATATATATATATATATATATATATATATATATATATATATATATATATATAATTGCTGCATTTTATATCTCTCAATTGTGAGTTATGAACTTGCAATTCAGACTTTTTTTTTCAAAGAATTGCAAGTTTATATCTTGCATTTGCAAGTAAAGTAAATTATTTGTGAGATATAAACTCAAAATAAAAAAGGTTGCAATTAGCTTTTTTTTGTGAACATTTTTTTAATGTGTGGCAGAAATAAGCTTCCATATAGTTGCTTATTTATGGATGTTTATTTCTGCTACAGAATAAAAATAGCAAAAAAGTTTTTTTTTATTTTACAATCCAGACTTTTTTTCTCAGAATTGCAAGTTATAGAGTTATAAATTTGCAATTAAGATAATAATAAATAATTTATATCTTGCAATTTTAAGTTATTAATTGTGAGATAGAAACTTGCAGTTGCAAGAAAAAGAGTCAAAATTGTGAGACTAAAAAAGACACAATTACCTTTTTATTTTGTAGCAGGAATAATATTCCATACACTTACTTATGTGCTTATTGATTTAGTTATTTATTTATTTTATACTTATTTCTGCCACAGAATAAAAAAAAAAATCGAACAATTTTGAAATTCATAATTACGAGTTTATAATTTGCCATTGTGAGATATAAACTTGCAATCCTTAGAAAAAAAAAGTATGTATTGTGAGATATAAATTTACAATTGCAAGAAAAAAAGTCTGTGGGATAAATTGTGGGATAAAAAGTTGCAATTCCCTTTTTTTCTTATTTTTATTCTATGATGGAAATAAGCTTCCATATACTTAATTACTAACTTACTTTATGAATGCTTATTTCTGACACAGAATAAAAATATATATATATAAAAAAAATAGCTACATTTTATATCTCGCAATTGTGAGTTATGAACTTGCACTTCAAAGAAATTTGAAGAAGTAAATTAATTAATTGTGAGTAAATTTATTAAATATATATTAAAAATTCTAAAAAAAACTAAACTAAAACTAAAAAAATTGTGAGATAAAAAGTCACCATTATTATTATTATTTTTTTTTTTTTATTTTTTTTTAATCTGTGGCAGAAATAAGCTTCCATATACTTAATTATTTATGGATGTTTATTTCTACCACAGAATAAAAATAGCAAAAATATCTCACAATTGTGAGTTATAAATTCGCAATTAAAACGTTTCCCTCAGAATTGGGAGTTTAAATCTTTAAAATTGCAAATTATTAATTGTGATTTTTTTTTTTTTTTCTTTTGAAAATTGTGAGATTTAAAAGACACAATTACCTTTTTATATTTTTATTCTGTAGCAGGAATACTATTCCATACACTTGTATGTATTCATTTATTTATTCATTCATTTATTTGTTTATTTCAGGGATTTCACAGTGTCTGTTGATGGCATCTCCATTGACAGAGAGAATCCTCAATGGCACTATTACTTCCTTTGTGGTGTGAGAGGAATCCAGGTGAACAGATTAATAACACTTATAATGCATGCTTGCTTTATTGCATTATAATTACAGTCATTTGACCCTTGACCTTGTGCATGCAGGAGCACTTGAGCTTGTCTTCATTGGCAGGGATGTGTTGTTTGGTTGACGGGACTATCCCAGCCAGCTCAGGTCTTTCCAGCTCCAGTGCTCTGGTGTGCTGTGCCGGTCTGGTCACGATGGAGGCCAATCAGAAGTCTCTGTCTAAGGTCGTCCTTAATGTAAATCCTCCAAATTGCATTATATAGAACTGCTGCTTATTATAGATGTGATTTGATGTAATTTCAGGTGACTCTTGCAGAGACGTGTGCCAAGTGTGAGCGTTATATTGGCACAGAGGGGGGAGGAATGGATCAGTCCATTTCTTTCCTTGCAGAGGAGGGAACAGTAAGCCATGTGTTTTATATTACTTATCAATATATAAGGCAGTTGATTCATTTTTGGTGTAAGGGTCAAAAGCATGATGCTCTTTTTTTGTGATCACAAAAAAAAGGGACTCATTTACACATAAAAATTGCAATTCATACATACAATGATTGAATGGAATTAATGTGACTGAATATAATATTTTTTATGATAATCATGTTTTAAAATCTAAAATATATCTAAAATAAAATTCATTTTGATTTTATAATAAAGCCAAAATGCCTGTTTAAAACAATGAAGTTCTTAAAAATAACATTTTATGAAGTAGTTTGCTGCAGTTATTAGAAAATAATATTTTTCTAAGTTTTGTTAAATATTGTAAATATTAGAAAAAAATTGTCCACCAAAGCAAAGTCATGTGGTGCAACCGAAGTGCAGCCAAAAAAAAAGAATGATATCATAGATTCCTCCAATCCGTCATGACTCTGTCAATATCAGTAAGTCTCTTAAAATTAAATTTTAATTTAATTGGTATTTATGGCATGGTAAACTTAATTCAGGTTGTAAAATGTCATATGGAACAACCGGTCAAAAAACGTAATTTATAAATAAATAATTCATGATATTTGTATTTCAAATTACTTTTTGCCTTTAAAAATGTATTTCATTTTTTACAAATAATACATTTTTATTTATTTATTTATTAGAATTGCAAGTTTATATCTCACAATTGCAAGTTATTAATCGTAAATTCTGAATTGCCAGTTTATAATCTGCCATTGTGAGATATAAACTTGCAATCTTAAGGAAAAAAAAGTCAGACTTGAGATATAAATTCACAATTGCAAGAAAAAAATCTGAATTGTCTAAATATATACACATTTAAATATATAATAATATATCTATATGTTGTTATATATAGTTATATACTGTATATTGTTTTTATATCTTGCAATTATGAGTTATGAGATTTTTTTTTCTAAGAACCACAGTTCCTATCTTGCTTTGAGTTAATTCAATTAATTAATCGTAAGATATGAACTCAAAATTCTGAGAAGTAAATTCAGAATTGTGACTTAAATTTAATTGGTATAATGTCATATGGAACAACATGTAAAAAACTTAACATTTATAAATGAATAATACATGATATTTGTATAAAAATGACTTTTTGCCTTTAAAAATGTTTTTCTTTTTTTAATAATAATTCAAATGTGTACATTCACATGTATTCAAGGTGTTATTTTTGGTTACACCACATGACGCACGTATTCTTTTCTTTATCTTGAAAACTTTTATTTAACACTGTGCATCTACAAATACATTTTTGTGGTGATTTAGCTTGATTTTTCTTTTTCTTTCTCTTTTTTCATTTTTCATTCCTCAAGGCGAAGCTGATCGAGTTTAATCCACTGCGAGCCACAGACGTGAAGCTGCCTGACAGGGCCGTCTTTGTAATCGCCAACTGTTGTGTGGAGATGAACAAGGCGGCCTCATCTCACTTCAACATGAGGGTGGTGGAGTGCCGCATTGCTACAAAGGTCCGAACTTCAGGGATGCATTTAGAATGATGGTTTAGTTTTTTTAAAACAAGCATTTTATTAGCAGTTCACCAAAAATGTAAACAAAAGTTTGGGGTTGACAAGATTTTTAAATGTTTTTGAAAGCAGCCTCTAATGCTAACCAAGGCTGCATTTATTTGATCCGAAATACAGCAAAAACTGTAAAAGTTTGAAATATTTTTACTGTTTAAAATAACTGCTTACTATTTGAATATATTTTAAAATGTAATTTATTCCTGTGATCAAAGCTAAATTTTCAGCATCAGTCTTCAGTGTCACATGATCCTTCAGAAATCATTCTAATATGCTGATTTAATGAATAGAAAGTTCAAAAGAACAGCTTATATTTTGAAATACAAATCTTTTGTAACATTACAAATTTGTTTAATGTCACTTTTGATCAATATAATATGACCTTTCTGACCCCAGCTTTCGAAAGATAGTGTATATAATATGCATCAGTGAATCTAAAAGTAATTCAAACTGTGATTACATTTAACATTATTTCCAGTAGGTGGCGCTGCAACCAAACGTTTGTGGTATTTTCAGGGCACTTAAAGAATAGTTTTGTGTTAATCTGCAGTCTCTAAGATGATGACTCACTTCTTGTTTGATATCTTCACCATCAAATTTGTTAAAAAGCTCAACAGAAGTGAGACTTCGAGAAACTGACCTCAAAACTGGAACCAGATTTTGAGACACTGCAGATTTTAATCTGTAGATCTATATATTTAAATCCAGAGGAAGCTAAATAATAATAGGCTTCAGTGCTTGGCCACTAATAATGATCTGGTTTCAGTTTCAGGTATTTTGGATTGGTATATTCATTTGAGTCATGCTTTGTAGATGCTGGCTAAGGCGCGCGGCCTAGACTGGAGTCGTCTGCTGAAGCTGGGCGATCTGCAGAAGGAGCTGCAGGTGAGTCTGGAGCAGATGCTGGAGCTGGTGGAAGAGGTGCTACACCCTGAACCCTACAGCAGAGATGAGATCTGCAAGACTCTGGGCATCAGCAACGAACAGCTGTGTGAAAACATCCTCAGTGCCAACACACAACACGGTGAGAGAACAGTCACAGACAAATCAAAATCAATCCTGTTTACTTTAAATGGTTAGTTCACCCCAAAATAAACTCATCGTCATTCGTTCCAAACCCGTAAGACCTTCGTTCATCTTCAGAACACAAATTAAGATATTTCCGATGAATTCCAAAAGCTTTCTGATGCTGCATAGACAGCAACACAACTGACACGTTCAAGGCCCAGAAAGGTAGTAAGGACATTGTTAAAATAGTCCATGTGACATCAGTGGTTCAACCGTAATGTTATGAAGCTACGAGAATACTTTTTGTGCGCAAAGAAAACAAAAATAACAACTTTATTCAACAATTTCTGGACTTCCGTGCAGGGTTGTCAGGTTTTCACAACAAAACCTGCACAATTGTCACTCTAAACTAGCCCCATTGTGTTTTGGTGGGTGGCGTCCCACTGGTAAAATTTGCATTCCAGGGGCTAAATACCATGTTTCTGGGGTTGCTTCAACCTGCGGACATGAAAAACAACCTACGACAATAGTGGTAAAGCCTAAGTTCACACAAAAATGACAATTCTGTCATTAATTACTCACCCTCATGTCATTCCAAACCCATGAGACCTTCGTTCATCTTCTGAACACAAATTAAGATATTTTTGATGAAATCCGAGAGCTTTCTGACCCTGCATAGACAGCAACGGAACTGACATGTTCAAGGCCCAGAAAGGTAGTAAGGACATCGATAATATAGTCGATGAGACATCAGTGGTTCAACCGTAATGTTATGAAGCTACAAGAATATTTTTTGTGGGCAAAGAAAACAAAAATAACGACTTTATTAAATAATTTCTTCTCTTCCATGCAGGGTTGCCAGGTTTTCACAACAAAACCCACCCAGTTACTACTCAAAACTAGCCCAGTTGCATTTTGGTAAGGGTTCCCCTGGTAAAATTTGCTTTCCAGGGGCTAAATGTCCCATTATTGGGTCGCTTCAACCCACAGACATGAAAAACAATCTGCAGCAACAGTGTTAAAGGGATAGTTCACCAAAAAATGAAAATTCTGTCATTAATTACTCACCCTCATGACGTTTCAAACCCATAAGACCTTTGTTTACTTTCAGAACACAAATTAAGCTATTTTTGATAAAAACCGAGAGCTTTCGGACCCTGCATAGACAGCAACACAACTGACATGTTCAAGGCCCAGAAAGGTAGTAAAGACATCGTTAAAATAGTCCATGTGACATCAGTGGCTCAACTATAATGTTATGAAGCTACGAGAATACTTTTTGTGCACAAAGAAAACAAAGATAACGACTTTATTCAGCTATTTTTGGTCTTCCATGCAGGGTTGCCAGGTTTTTACAACAAAACCTGCCCAATTGCCGCTCAAATCTATCCCTATCGTGTTTTGGTGGGGGGTGTCCCACTGGTAATATTCACCTTCCAGGGGATAAATATCACATTATTAGGGTCGCTTCAACCTGAGGACATGAAAAACAATCTGCGGCAAGAGTGTTAAAGGGTTAGTTCACACAAAAATGAAAATTCTGTCATTAATTATTCACCCTTATGTCGTTCCAAACTCATAAGACCTTCGTTCATCTTCAGAACACAAATTAAGATATTTTTGATTAAAACCAAGTACTTTCTGACCCTGCATAGACAGCAACACAACTGACACGTTCAAGGCCCAGAAAGATAGCAAGGACATCGATAAAATAGTCCTTGTGACTAATGTTATGAGGCTACAAGAATACTCTTTGTGGCAAAGAAAACAAACTTCAATTTCAATTTCAACTTCAACTTCAAAAAAATTCAACAGTTTCTGGTCTTCTGTGCAGGGATGCCAGGTTTTCACAACAAAACCCACCCAATTGCGTTTTGGTGGGGGGCCGTCCCACTGGTACCTGTCGTTCTAACGTTTTGAAGAAATTGTTGAATAAAGTCGTTGTTGTTTTCTTTGCACACAAAAAGTATTCTTGTAGCTGCATAAGATTACTCTTGAACCACTGATGTCACATGGACTATTTTATCGATGTCCTTACTACCTTTCTGGGCCTTGAACATGTCAGCTGCGTTACTGTCTATGCAGGGTCAGAAAGCTCTCAGATTTTAACAGAAATATCTTGAGATCATCACTTAAGATGAATGAAGGTCTTATGGGCTTGGAATGACATGAGGGTGAGTAATTAATGACAGAATTGTCATTTTTGGGTGTACTATCCCTTTAATGCATTAAATAATGTGACTTTCTGTAAAGTGTAACCAATATATGTATATATATATATAATTTCTGAGACAGAACTCTTGTGTTTTTACCTCAGCGACTGACTTTAAATTGTACCAGCGTGCCAAGCACGTGTACGGCGAGGCTGCGCGTGTCCTGCAGTTTAAGGCCGTATGCGACTCTTCCCCTGTCAATGCCGTTGCTCAGCTGGGCGACCTGATGAACCGAAGCCACGCCAGCTGCAAAGACTTGTACGAGTGCAGCTGCCCCGAACTGGACCAGCTGGTGGACATATGTCTGTAAGTGAGACCGCCTGGTGATGCCATATGACACATTATGAATATAATATAAAAACATTTAGCTATTAATATGCATTTTAGTTCACGTACACTACTGGTCAAAAGTTTGGAATAATTAAGACTTTTTAATGTTCTGAAAGAAGTCTCTTATGGGCACCAAGGCTGCATTTATTTGGTTAAAAACACAGTAAAAATTGTAATGTTGTGAAATATTATTACAATTTAAGTTTTTTTCTATTTGAATACATTTTAAAATGTAATTTATTCCTGTAAGGAAAAGCTGAATTTTCAGCATCATTACTCCAGTATTCAGTGTCACATGATCTTTCAGAAATCATTCCTAAATAAATAAATATACAGTTGAAGTCAAAAGTTTACATACACCTTGCAGAATCTGCAAAATGTTAATTATTTTACCAAATTAAGAGGGATCATACAAAATGCATGTTATTGTTTATTTAGTACTGACTTGAATAAGATATTTCACATAAAAGACGTTTACATATAGTCCACAAAGGAAAATAATAGCTGAATTTATAAAAATGACCCCGTTCAAAAGTTTACACACGCTTGATTCTTAATACTGTGTTGTTACCTGAATGATCCACAGCTGTGTTTTTTTGTTTAATGATAGTTGTTCATGAGCCCCTTGTTTGTCCTGAACAGTTAAACTGCCTGCTGTTCTTCAGAAAAATTCTTCAGGTCCCACAAATTCTTGTTTTTCAGCATTTTTGTGTATTTGAACCCTTTCCTACAATGACTGTATGATTTTGAGATCCATCTTTTCACACTGAGGACAACTGAAGGACTCATATGCAACTATTACAGAAGGTTCAAACGCTCACTGATGCTCCAGAAGGAAACATTATGCATTAAAAGCAGGGGGGTGAAAACTTTTGAAATGTGAAGATCAGGGTAAATTTAACTTATTTTGTCTTCTGGGAAACATCCAAGTATCTTCTGTAGCTTCTGAAGGGCAGTACTAAATGAAAAAAATATGATATTTAGGCAAAATAAGAAAAATGTACACATTTTCATTCTGTTCAAAAGTTTTCACCCCCGGCTCTTAATGCATCAAGTTTCCTTCTGGAGCATCAGTGAGCATTTAAACCTTATGTAATAGTTGCAGAGTCCCTCAGTTGTTATCAGTGTTAAAAGATGGATCTCAAAATCATACAGTCATTGTTGGAAAGGATTCAAATACACAAAAATGCTGAAAAACCAAAGAATTAGTTGGACCTAAAAGTTTTTTTCTAGAAGAGCAGCAGGCAGTTTAACTGTTCAGGACAAACAAGGGACTCAAGAACAACTATCACTAAACAAATAAATGCAGCCTTGGTGAGCATAAGAGATTACTTTCAAAAACATCAAAACTTTCTAACTTTTGATCAGTGTTTATTATGTGATGCTGACTGAGTCACATTTCTGAGCTCACGTGGCAAACTAATCGAAATTGCCTGAGTCTTCTCTAATGAATTGCTGTCGTAGCAACTTCTTTCTGCTCCCTTCACAGGCAGGCGGGCGCCGTGGGGTCAAGGTTAACCGGAGCAGGATGGGGAGGCTGCACGGTTTCCATGGTACCCGGGGAACGAATAGATTCTTTTCTCCAAACTGTGAGAGAACGCTATTACGTGCCTGACGCCCGTCGATCAGCTCTGGAAAAGCAAAGTCTATTTGTGACAAGGCCAGGAGGAGGGGCGGCAATTTTCATAGAGGAATGAAAAGTAGCGGGGCCAATTTTCTCTCATTTTAGAAACACAATCGAGCCCGTGGCTTCAGAAGCAGGAGGTGGTATGTATAATGGCAGATATGATGAAAAGGGAAACAGACTGTATAGTCTAGGCTTTTTTTTTACTCTGTACGTCTTAAAAAATTGAAGAAATCAACATTCTGATCTTTTTATACCAAATTTAAGAATGTGAAGGCATTCAAATAATGAATAATAAACATTGTTTTTCAAAGTAATTTGAAGTAAGTTTCAGTCACATTTTTCATTGCTAAATGCTAAAACTGGTCAAAAATTTGATATGTCAAACATAAAAGCAAACATTGATTTGTAAATAAATGAAACAATGGCCATTTAATGCATATCATATAAAAAATTACAATGACTTGTATAAAAATCCATGCATTTAAATAAAAACAATAAACAATCTGCATGGTCTTTGTTGACAAAATAGCACAGCAGAAAATCTTATACATTCGTCATAAATATATTGAACGGAACATTAAATTAACATGTTAACTGTACATTCATGAACAGGAAATGTTGTCAAATAAATAATTAAAAAAATACGATCTACGCTAATGTAGTCAATGTGGGCGATGAACAGCCTGATAAAACTGATACGATCGAAAAAAACAATGGCAACACATTCGACTCGACTTAAAGTACTTCCTTTAATGAAAGGAAAACAAAAAGGCACAAAAATCCTTTCTGAAATGCCCACTTTATAGACCTTTGTATTAAATACATGTGGAATTCTAGAAGTTTAAACGTGTAAATGCTTCAGTCTATCGCTTGATGAAGGCACGACTGCGAAGAAACTCACTATTCTCAGTTCGCTGAGCTGCATGCAAAAGCACTAACTACTTTGAATTATAACCAAATGTGGAATGTTTTTACACTTTTCTTCTTTTTTTTTAAAAAAGAGGTGTTTAAAATCAAATTTGGCTTTTTAAAACCATTTAATTGGTGAAAAAGCTAGAGCGTGCTTTGCCAACGCCAACATAAGATTTACAGCCAGTGCTTGTTCTCTGCGGCATCGATATCAGACATTCTTAATTGTTACTACTCATTCAGTAGCTTGATGCATTTGGGTGCATTTTAGTAAACTGAGTATAGATATCTGTGATGCAACTTCCTGGTCTTCAAACATAGCCATATTTAATATGCGATGCAGTTATAATCCTAAACCACTGTAGATGGCTGTATCAGTGTTTTTAAGAAAATAAGAGGTATTATTTCACACGCTTGTACATATTTGCTCACTTATGTCTATGTCATTTGTTGAATGTAAACTCAGGTTTAATTTAGTGTTTCTGGTGCCTTAAACATTGCATATGGAGGGCTGTTTCTGCAACGGGATAAGAAAAAAAATGTAAACGGGTATATGTGACTTTTGAGCTCACAATTCTGTTATTTTTTTCATCCAGGAGAGAGAAAAAACTGAATTGTAAGATGTAAGCTCAGAATTTCAAGGAAAAAAGTCTGAATTGTGAGGAAAAAATTCTCTCAAGTTTATATCTCGCAATTTTGACTTCTTTTCTCAGAATTCTAGGTTTACATTTTGGAATTCCATGTTTTTTTTCACAATGAAATTAAAAATAAAAAAGCAACTACACCTTTATCTTACAATTTGTATGTTTTTCTTGTAACTCTGAGATAATGTCTTACAATTTCTCACTTTTCTTTAAAGAATTGAGTTTGAGATCTCACAGCTGTGAGTTAAAATCTCACAATTCTACCCTTTATCTTATGTAATTGTTTATAACAATTTTTACTTTTTTTTTTTTTTTTGACTACATTTCACAATTCCATTTTTTTTCTTAATGTTTTTCAAAATAAAAAAGGTAACTGCGGCTTTATCTCACAATTTGTACTTTTTTCTTGTAATTGCAAGATAGTATCTCAATTTTTCTTCAGAGAACTGGGTTTGTATCTCACACTTATGAGAAAAGAAGACAGAATTCTAGGATGTAAGTTCAGAAGAAAAAGTCAAAATTTCACAATATAAAGTCAGAATTCTTTTTCTGACTTTATATCTCTCAGTTTTGACTTTTTTTCTCAGAATTCTAGGTTTACATTTTGAAATTTTTTCGTCATTAAAAATAGAGAAGGTAACTGTGGCTTATTCTCAGTTTGTACCTTTTTCTTGTAATTGTGAGATAATATCTTCAGAGAATGAAATTAGTATCATTAACATCTTATAATTCTGACCTTTTTTCAGAATTGTGAGAAAAGAGCTGAAAAATGTCAGAATTATTTATTTATTTTTTTTGCAATTTTGAGTTTATATCTCACAATCTTGACTTTTTTTTCTCAGAAATCTAGGTTTACATTTTGCAATTCATCATGGAATTAAAAATAAAAATGGCTTTATCGCACAATTTACACTTTTTTTGCGAGATAATATCTAAGAATTCCAACTTTTCTTCAGAGAATTGTCTTTGTATCTCCTAATTGTGAGACGTAAGCTCGGAATTCAGAGGAAAAAGTCAGAATTGTGAGAAAAAAAATCCAAATTTCAAGATAGAAACTCAGAATTCCTTTTCTTGCAATTCTATGATTATATCTCGGAATTTTGACTTTTTTCTCAGAATTCACAATTCCATTTTTTTCACCATGGAATTAAAAATAAAAAGGTAAGTGCAGTCTCATCTCACAACTCACTTTCAAAATTTTAAAGATATAAACTTATATCGCAATTTTGACTTTTTTCACAATGCTAGGTTTACATTTCACAATTCCATTTTATTTCCTCATGGAATTAAAAATAAAAAGGGTAACTGTGGCTTCATCTCACAATATGTACTTTTTCCTTGTAATTGTGAGATAATATCTCTGTCTAATTGAGTTTGTCACAATTGTGAGAAAAGGAGACAGAATTGTAAGATGTAAACTCAGAACTTCGACTTTTTTATATTTGAATTTTGACTTTTTTCTCAGAATTCAAAGTTTACATTGCACAATTCCTTTTTTTCCTGTTATGGAATTGAAAATAAAAAGGGTAACTGCAACCTTTTCAAAATTTGTACTTTTTTTCTTGTAATTGCAAGATAATATCGTACAGTTTCCGACTTATCTCCAAAGAATTCAGTTCGTATCTTAACATCTTGCAATTCTGACTTTTTTCTCACAACTGAAGAAAAGAAGATAGAATTGTGAGATGTCAGCTCAGAATTCCAAGGTAAAAGTCTGACTTATGGGGAAAAAAATCCGAAATTATATAATATAGCTATAATTGCAGAATTCTTTTTTTCCTGCCATTCTATCTCATAATTTTGACTTTTTTCTCTAAATTCTAGGTTTATTACATTTTGCTATTCCATTTTTTTTTTTGTCACTTAATTAAAATTAAAAAGGTAACTGCGGCTTTCTCACAATTTGTACATTTTTCTTGTAATTATAGACAATATCGTACAAAGAACTGAGTTTGTATCTTAACATCTCGCAATTCTGACTTTTTTCTCACAATTGCGAGAAAGGAAGATAGAATTGTGAGACGTAAGCTTAGAATTCCGAGAAAAAAGTCTGAATTATGGGAAAAAATTCAGAAATTCAAGCTATAATTGCAGAATTCTTTTTTTTGCAATTCTGAGTATATCTCGTCATTTTGACTTTTTTTCTCTGAATTCTAGGTTTACATTTCTCTATTCTTTTTTTTTGGGTCACGGAATTAAAAAAAAAAAGATAACTGCAGCTTTATCGCAAAAATTTTACTTTTTTCTTGCAATTGCAAGATAATATCTCAGAATTCCAACTTTGTTTCAGAGAATTGAATTTTGACTTTTTCTCAGAATTCTAGGTTTACATTTCAAAATTCCATTTTACACCTCATGACGGAATTAAAAATGAAAAAGGTAACTGCAATTGTGAGAAAAGAAGACAGAATTGTGATATAAAAACTCAAAATTCTGAGGAAAAAGTCAGAATTGCAAGAAAAAAATGTTTTATCCTGTAGCAGAAACAAGCTTCCATGCAAATGCCTAAAGCAAGTTCCTAAAACTCGAAATACAAAAACGGTGCCTTTTCTGAGAAAACATTGAACTTGAATTCGTGCCAGAAGAGGTGAAAAAACAAAATAAAATCGAACTGAATCTGAGGTTCATTTTCAAATTCAAACAGATGCCTTGTGAGACGGGAGCAGATTTGCATGAGAAAATGAGTGTTATCTGTGCTTCATTGTGCTGGCTCTTTGGAGTCTCCTGTGCATGTCTAGCTCTCCCGTAGTCTAGTCGTGCCCACGGGCATCTCTGGGAGCCCAGAGTGTGTCTGCTCACAATCCATTATCGTTTGCTCACATTAAAGACAGGCGCTAATTCCTCTTCCTCTTCCTCCAGTAAAGGAAGAAAAACGCTCCTTTATCTGGCCTCCAAGTCTTCCACTGTTACCTCTTGGTTTTGGTCACTTTCCCTCCTAAATCCAGGGCTGTTGGTCTCCGCCGCATCGGTGGTTTCGCCCACCCTGTTGTTTTTCACCAAGCTGGTGCATCTTGCGGGAGAGGATAGTGGGTATGTGGAAGTAGAGGATGTGGGTACCTTCATGTTCTTGCCGGAGGTGATGAGTTCTCCGTATCCCTGCTGGTGGGCGAAAGCGTATGCCGAGCGCCGAGAACTCGTCCTGCGGACTCTCCTGAGGTTCTGCTCTTGGGGACCCTGCCTCCTAGAAGCCTGCTGAAGTAAACGCACCTGCCGGAGGGAAAACGGTTTGATATCCAATTGCAGTCAATGGTTAAGGAGCATTTTAATAATCTTTAATTCTCACTGAGTAAGACGTGTTTATGTAACAACCTTGTCAGTCTGTGTTGGATAGAGGTCAGCCTTAATGAAGCGGACAGCCACCATGGGCATTATACACACAACTGTGGTGAGGAGGATGACCAGCCACACAATCTTCTGATTCAGAGAGTTACGTGCGGTACCTACAGCCAAACACAGCATGTTGATCGTCAGTAAAACTGTAGTTTACTTCCAGAATGAAAATTTCCTGGTATTTTGCTCGCCCCCATGTCATCCAAGATGTTCATGTCTTTCTTCAGTCGCAAAGAAATTTTTTTGAGGAAACCATTCCTGGGTTTTTCTCCATATAGTGGACTTTAATGGTGATCAATGGGTTGGAGGTCCAAACTGACAAGCATTTGTGGTTAAAAAGTATATAAATTAGTAATAAATTGTAATTGTTAGAATGGCCAAAGATCAGCAATCTCCACGTAAAACTGATCATGCAGACCAAACTGTAAGTTGTAGAGACTTGAAACTTGGAGGGATGGTAGTACTCACACCGCCTACAACGTCACCAAGGCTCGCCCCAATCGGCCTGACGGGGACGCTACAGCGATCAAAAGTATGACATCACTAAGTGTCTTGTGTCGTTAAAATCATTGGCTA
The DNA here is from genome assembly GCA_036247105.1 of Cirrhinus mrigala. NCBI lineage: Eukaryota > Metazoa > Chordata > Actinopteri > Cypriniformes > Cyprinidae > Cirrhinus > Cirrhinus mrigala. The sequence continues at coordinate 7,971,141 of CM070031.1, forward strand.
ATGTCGGACAAAACACATGCTTCAAATTTGATTATGAGCCTGGCGAAATTTTTGGGTATTTCGCATTTTTTGAAAAACCTACTTTTGTGAACTAGTCCTAGGTTTCTCAAGTAAACGGAACCAAACCAGTGCAGAAAGATTCTCTGGAAAGTGAATATCAATAATTATCAAAAATAAATAAAAAAAATCACAAAGAGATGCCAAAGCATTCGAAAGGGGCAGGGTCACTTTTAGTAAAATTCCCATAACTCCTCAACAAAATTTGCCAAACTTAGAACATGTTAGCTCAATCTGAGATCACAATAAAAAAAAATCACAAAGCTTGGCTATAAGATGGAAAAAACATAAAAATGGGTATACCTACGCAACCATTTGTCCTATCAACATGACAATGGCTGTGCACGGTCTTGGCCCAAAGTGCCACAAGTGTCTATAAAGACATTTTTTTTGACATATCTCAAAAAAAAAAACATGGCTGCAATTGGCTGATGAACTTTGAGCACCTCTTAGACAAGGTTAATGCAGGCTGATCAGAACGAAACTTGGTTGGACTGTTTGACTCACAGCCCCAAAGGTCTGTGAGAAATTTGAAAAAAATTGGCCACTACACTCTTAAAAATAAAGGTGCTTCACAATGCCATTGAAGAACGTTTTTTGATTAAATGGTTCCCTAAAGAACCTTTAACATCTGAGGCGATACAACATTGTGGCGAAAGAAGGTTCTTCAGATTATAAAAAGGTAAGAAAGAGATGGCTCTTTAAAGAGCTATTGACCGAGTGGTTCTTTGTGGAACCAAAAATGGTTCTTCTATGGCATCGCTGTGAAGAACCCTTTAAAGCACCTTAAGACTGTAGGGGGGATTTTCAAGACCATAAATGACTGTACATTGCGTGTTTTTTCTCACATACACATGATGTTTGTATCATATGATAGAACAACTTTGCCTCTAGAACCACTGCTGTCAAACAAATCATTTGTTAAATGATTGAGAAGATGTAAAAAACATACTTTTGCAAACTAGTCCTAGGTTTTTTTGCTCAGTACAATTCTGTGGACTCTCTAGGCCAATAATTATCAAAGAATCGTTGGAATTTACCTTTTGGGAAGCCATAATGGGGTCGTTTAGAAAAGGGGCCTGTCCAAATATATACTTAAAATCCTATAAAGCCTAAACAAAAACTCAAAACTTCACGAAACCTGGTAGGCACATGCGACAGGTGATTCTAAATAAGCATGCAAAGTTTTAAGTAGATCGGACCACAACTGGTGCTATAACAGTCATAAACAAAAAAATATCATATTTCTATGGCAAATTACCTGTATTTAAATGCTTTTTTCAGTCAATTGATTTAGGTGGTTACAAGCTTGCTAAACAATAAGCAATGTATTTTTCCATATTTGCTTAAAAGCCTTAAAGCCCTTAAACCCCAGTAACTGCTGCTTGCAGCTAGAAAATGAGCAATCGGTTTCATTAGATAAGACCCTTATTCCTCGGCTGGGATCGTGTAAAGCTCGACTGAAACTGCAATTTGGACCTTTTACCTGTTGATCCCCAGTGAAGTCCACTTCTGGAGAAAAATCCTGGAATGTTTTCCTTAAAAAACTTTTTTTAATATCACCTTTTAAATTTTTTTGACTGAAGAAAGACATGAACATCTTGGATGGCATGGCAGTGAGTAAATAATCAGGAAATTTTCATTCTGGAAGTGAACTGATCCTTTAAATGTAATGCTGCATCCACACCAATAGGTGTCAGTATGAAGTCCATGACCAACTGCCTTGTATACCTTGAATAGAAATTTAAATACAAATACACATGACTACACAATTACAAAAAATGATTTAGATTCTTACCTATGAAAGGAAATTGATTTGGGAATATGGTAAAAATGCCATCGCTGTGCATTGCAAAAAGGATTGCAAAGTAAACAGCTAGACTACCCCATATAAAGAAATGGTTCACGGCAGTCCAGTAGTTGGTGTCAAGCCCAATCTAAAATAACAAATACATGTAGGCATGATATATACTGCAATGTCGAGTTAAAAAGAAATAACCTTAACCTTTATGCACTGTACGTTGTCATATATTGATAATATTTTAATGAATTGAGTTGTTAAATTGCCTCACCTGGACACTGACCACAATGACCAAAGAGGTTGCTATGGTTACCGCAAAAGCCTGTTGATCAGAGATGTGGGCGCCGTCATCCCGCACAGCAGTCATGAAGGCTCCGTATGGGATGAAGAAAAGGATAAAAGAAGTACAGACCCCCTGCAGCGTACAGGTGAAGAACTTTCTTTTGTTAAAGAGCTGGTTCAGCTGTCCAGGTCTGTACAGGTTTGGATAGCGTAAACTGTACTGCTCGTTCACGTCCTGCAAAATCAACAAACTTTATGTTAAAAGGCAAAGATCGTTACACATTGCAGCTTTCAAGACCAAAAAGGCTAGGCTTACCTGGTCAAACATACCCATGGCCAGAACAGGAAGTGAGGTGTAGACGATGTTGAAGAGTGTGATGAACCACTGGTCATATACTGTCTGTGATGACAAAAACATATTATTCACATCTTATTCACATCTTAATTGGAAATCACATTCATATTCTATTCACAAGCTGAAATAAGGTGAAGGTTTACCTGGGCAGAGAAACCACAGAGGAATCCGTACCAGAAATGAACCAGCGTGAAGGCGAAGTTCTTGTAAAAGAAGTAGCAGAGGAAATTGCACATGCGGTGGTAGGACCAGCGGCCGTGGACGAGCAGGAGACGCTGCAGGTAGCGAAACTGGGCGAAGGAATAGTCGGAGGCCAACACTGCCTGCATCCCCTCCTGTCCACTGATGCCCACGCCAATGTGGGCCGCTGGGGGAGAGCAGAGACAGTATGCACACATTAAACGCATCCTTACAGATCAAAAAGGCCAGTATATTTCCATAGCAACCACTCTATTAGATCAGCAGTGCATCTACGTTGAATACTTCAGCTGTATGGTGTACACATCACAAGCACCAGATCACACTGAGCATTAAGACAGATAGACTATAGATAGATAGACGGACAGACAGATAGTTGGTTAGACAGACAAAAACAGATTGAAAGATAAACAGAAAGATAGATAGATAGATAGATAGATAGATAGATAGATAGATAGATAGATAGATAGATAGGTAGATAGACGGACAGATAGTTGGTTAGACAGACAAAAACAGAAAGATAGGTAGATAGATAGATAGACGGACAGACAGTTATTTAGACGGACAGAAACAGATTGAAAGATAAACAGAAAGACAGACAGATAGATAGATAGATAGATAGATAGATAGATAGATAGATAGATAGTAAGTTAAACAGACAAAAATATAAAGATAAACAATTGGATAGCTGGATGGTTAGTCAGACAGACAGACAGACAGACAGATAGATAGATAGATAGATAGATAGATAGATAGATAGATAGACAGACAGACAGACAGACAGACAGACAGACAGATAGATAGATAGATAGATAGATAGATAGATAGATAGATAGATAGACAGACAGACCGATAGTTAGATACACAGATGGATGGATAGACTGATGGTTAGAGAGACAGACAAGACAGATAGATAGATTGATAGATAGATAGATAGACGAATAGAAAGACGGATGGTTAGATAGACTGATAGTTAGTTAGTTAGTTAGACAGACAAAAATAGATAGAAAGATGAACAAATGGATAAGTGGATGGTTAGTTAGATAGATAGATAGACAGATAGTTAGTTAGTTAGTTAGACAAAAATAAATAGAAAGATAAACAGATGGATTGACAGACCAATAGTTAGTTTGTTAGTTAGTTAGCTAGCTAACTAGTTAGTTAGTCAGACAGACAAAAATAAATAGAAAGATAAACTAATGGATAGACGGATGGTCGGTTAGATAGATGGACAGACCAATAATTAGTTAGTTAGTTGGTTAGCTAGTTAGTTAGACAAAAATAGATAGATAAACAGATGGATAGACGGATGGTTAGTTAGTTAGACCAATAGTTAGTTAGTTAGTTGGTTATCTAGCTAGTTAGTTATTTAGACAGACAAAAATAGATAGAAAGATAAACAGATGGATAAGCGGATGGTTAGTAAGACAGATAGACCGATAGTTATTTAGTTAGTTAGTCAGACAGACAAAAATTAATAGAAAGATAAACAGATGGATAGATGGATAGTTAGATAGATAGACAGACCAAAGGTTAGTTAGTTAGTTAGTTAGCTAGATAGTTAGTTAGTCAGACAGACAAAAATGAATAGAAAGATAAACAGATGGATAGACGGATGGTTAGATAGATAGACAGACAGACAGACAAAAATAGATAGAGAGATAAACATAGACAGATAGATGGTTAGACAGACAGACTGACAGACAGATAGATAACCAAAGATAAAAACATAGACTGACAGAAAGATATGATGGATGCATGGATGGATGGATGGATAGACAGATATGGCAGTGATCAGGAGGTCTTTAGTCATGTCTTACTTTTGATCATACTGACGTCATTGGCTCCGTCTCCGATGGCAAGGGTTACAGCTCTCTTGTGTCTCTTTATGAGCTCAACCACCAGAGCTTTCTGCAGTGGAGTGACCCGACAGCAGATGACCGTCTTACACAGACACGCCACGTCCACCAGGATCTGCTCCAGGTCTGCCTCCAGGGCATGAGCCTTCAAATAACAACACACAAACCTTACATTCAATGCCATTTATACACTCTCAGCATGCGTTGGCAGAATTCTTTCAATTAGGTTAATTTGTCAAAGCTTTGAATTGATGTCACTGGCCTCAAAGAGACATTTATTCAAGCAAAACCAATTTCAGCCACTCTCTACCTTAAAAAAATAATTTCTAAGGATAATGCAGAACCGAATGGTCCGTTTGAACAGAATGACCATCGTTAGGAGCTTGGCAGCACATTATTAAGACAGTAATTAAGTCTAATTCTCTTCAGGAACCACTGAGGCTCTTACCAGACTGTGTCCGTTGATGATTAAAGCATACTCTGCGATGATGGTCTCTTCAAAGACAGAGTCACTTGAGTACAATTCTGTCTTTTCCATGTCAAGGCCACTGCTGAATTTGTCTTTGCTGGGTCCCATAATTCTCTCTTTAGCCATCCTGTGCACACAGAAACAGAAAAAAAGACATTTTATTTTACAATGGCTCACATAATGTGTCAGTTTAATGTGACAAAACAAGTTAGACCTTTAGGCTTTGTTCAAAAAGGCAGCAAGAATTCAATTTTTTGGTCAATCCCTGACTGCAAATATGTTTTTTTTTTATGATTTATGTGTGAAATAGACCGTGAAATGTCACCTGAGCTCTTGCTGAACCTCAAGCATGGTGTGTCCTGAGATTATAAACACCTCGTTCATGTCGTCTCTGAGCATGTTACAGGAGTAGCCGATATTCATTGCCGTCTCTGCAACCACAACAGGAACAATTCTTGATTTAACGGTGTCTCAATTAAGGTTGAGCAGACTTCAATGAATCCCACATTCTCATTAGCACTAGTTACCTAGTTTGTCCCCGGTGAGCACCCAGATCTTGATGTTGGCCAAGGTCAGACAGGCAATAGTCTCTGGAACTCCTTCCTGAAGTTTGTCCTCTATGGCTGTAGCACCAAGCAGCTTCAAAAAAATGAGAGACATGTTTGTTTCAAAAGTAAAAATGTAACATTGCCTTCAACTATAAGGTTTCAAAAAGGGAGATACATAGTGGAAGAACCGTTTTTGGCTCCCCAAAGAACCTTCCAGAAGTTCGTTTGGAGAATGGAAATTTCTTTATGATTTACTCACCCCCATGTCATCCAAGATGTTCATGTCTTTCTTTCATCAGTCGCAAAGAAATTAAGCTAGACCAGCACTTGTGGTTAAAAAGTATATAAATTTGTATTTTTCTTAGAAGATGACCAAGGCTCTTATTCCTTTGCTGGGATTGTGTAGAGCCCTTTGAAGCTGCATTAAAACTACAATTTGGACCTTAAATCCATTGGCACCATTGAAGTTCACTATATGGAGAAAAATCCTAGAATGTTTTCCTCCAAAACCTCAATTTCTTTTCGAATAAAGTTTTCAAAAAAGGGAGGTTTCTAGTGAAGAACCATTTTTGGCTCCCCAAAGAACCTTTAAAGAAGAAGTTCATTTCCAGAATGAAAATTTCCTGATGATTTACTCACCCCCATGTCTTCCAAGATGTTCATGTCTTTCTTTCCTGAGGCACAAAGAAATTAAGGTTTTTGAGGAAAACAAGCTAGTCAAGCTAGTGCAAGATGAGCATTTTTGGTTAAAAAGTATATAAATTTGGTTTTTTTAAGAAAATGACCAATCGTTTCACTAGATAAGACCATTATTCCTTGGCTGGGATCGCGTAGAACCTTTTAAAGCTGCACTGAAACTGCAATTTGGACCTTGATCCCCATTGAAGTCCACTTTATGGAGAAAAATCCTGGAATGTTTTTCAAAAAAAAAAAACGTATTTTCTTTTTGACTAAGGAAAGAAAGACATGAACATCTTGGATGACATGGGGGTGAGTAAATTATCAGGAAATTTTCATTCTGGAAGTGAACTTCTCCTTTAAATGTGATGCTGCATCTACACCAGTAGGTGTCAGTATGAAGTCCAAGACATTTGCAGTTTGGACCTTAAACCCACTGGCCACCATTGAAGTCCACTATATGGAGAAAAATCCTGGAATGTTTTTCTCAAAAACCTCAATTTCTTTTCAAATAAAGGTTTCAAAAAGGGGGGAACAACCGAGGAAGAAGGGTCTTATCTAGCGAAACGATCGGTTATTTTCATTAAAAAAATACAATTTAAATAATTTTTAATCTCAAATGCTCGTCTTGTCTTGCTTTCCCTGAACTCTGTGTATTCTGGCTCAAGACAGTTAGGGTATGTCGAAAAACTCCAATTGTATTTTCTCCCTCAACTTCAAAAATCATTTCAAAATCATCCTACATCACTGCAGAAGTACCGATCCAGTCTTTGCAAAGTGAACATGCAAAGAAGATCAAACACCCTTAACAAAAAAGGTAGAACAGCGATATAGGACGATTTTGAAGTTGAGGGAGAACATGAGATGGGAGTTTTTCAACATACCCTAACTGTCATGAACCGGAAAAAACTGTTCGGGCAGAGCAAGACAAGACGAGAGTTTGACATTAAAAAGTATATAAACTGTATTTTTTTATGAAAATAACTGATCGTTTCGCTAGATAAGACCCTTCTTCCTCAGCTGGGATCGTTTACAACCGCATCTGGGATCGTTTGAAGCTCCACTTAAACTGCATTTTGAAAGTTCAAAATCGGGGCACCATAGCAGTCCATTATATAGAGAAAAATCCTTAAATGTTTATCTCAAAAAACATAATTTCTTTAGGGCTGAAGAAAGAAAGACATGAACATACTGGATGACAAGGGGTGAGTACATTATCTGTCAATTTTTGTTCTGCAAGTAGACTTCTCCTTTAAGGTTTTTGAGGAAAACAAGCTAGTCAAGCTAGTGCAAGACAAGCATTTGTGGTAAAAAAGCATATAAATTAGTATTTTTCTTCGAAAATGACCAATCGTTTTGCTAGATATGACCCTTATTCCTCGGCTGGGATCGTGTAGAACCCTTTGAAGCTGCACTGAAACTGCAATTTGGACCTTCAGCCCATTGGCCACCATTGAAGTCCACTATATGGAGAAAAGTCCTAGAATGTTTTCCTCAAAAACCTCAATTTCTTTTTGAAAAAGCTTGCAGAAGGGGTGGGGGGATAGTGGAAGAACCATTTTTGGTTCCCCAAAGAACCTTTAAAGAAGTCCACTTCCAGAATGAAAATTTCCTGATATTTTACTCACCCCCATGTCATCCAAGATGTTCATGTCTTTCTTTCTGCAGTCGCAAAGAAATTAAGGTTTTTGAGGAAAACATTCCAGGATTTTTCTCCATATACTAGACTTCAATGGTGGCCAACAGGTTGAAGGTCCGAACTGCAGTTTCAGTGCAGCTTCAAAGGGCTCTACACGATCTCAGCCAAAAAATAATGGTCTTATCTACACTCTTAAAAATAAAGGTGCTTTAAAAGGTTCTTCACAGCGATGCTATAGAAGAACCATTTTTGGTTTCACAAAGAACCATTCAGTCAAAGGTTCTTTGAAGAACCATCTGTTTCTTTTTATAATCTGAAGAACCTTCTTTTCGCCACAAAGAACCTTTTGTGAAACAGAAAGGTTCTTCAGATGTTAAAGGTTCTTTATGGAACCATTTGGACAAAGAAGGTTCTTCTATGGCATCGTGAAGCACCTTTATTTTTAAGAGTGTAGCGAAACAATGGGTAATTTCCTTAAATTTATATACTTTTTAACCACAAATGCTCATTTTGCACTAGCTCTGCAATGCGCATACACATCTTCACACATTACATGATCACGTTGGAAAAGTCACACATGGTTAGTTCTTCGTCTGTGTACTTAGTGTGTCTTAGTGTGAAGAAGATTTTTCAACTGTAAGGAACCTGAAGGTTCCATGGATGTTGAAAGTTCTTTACGGAAGCATCAATGCCAGTAAAGAACATTTACCATCATGCCCTGTTCTATTTCTTCATACAGAGCCCCGAGTTTTTCTTCTCTGTTCTCCAGTGCCGTGCTGGCAAACAGCAGTTTCTTCGTCCATTCGTCAAACACGTCTTCATCCAGGTCTTTGTACGCCAGCGCTAATGTTCTCAAACCCTCCCCGGCGAACTCCTGCCACACAGAAACAGTGGAAATTCATTTCTCTCGCACCATGAAAACTGAAACGCCATCTAAATTACACTGACGTAAATATTTCTTCAGTGAAAATAAGGAGCTACACAGTTATTTAATCAGTGAAAGCATTTACTTCCTGTTTGCTGTCGTAAGCTTCTAAAAGCAAGCTATTTTTACCCCGCTAGCATAGTTTCTTCAGTGATGTCAGTTTGATTGCTCTGTGAGGAACCGCAGAAAGCCGTAAATGAGACATGAATGATGGACATCGTCTCATAATAGTCTCATTATAATTACGGCCCATGAGCTGCTTTTAGACCGACCATCCGAGCTCTAGACAATAGCCACCTTATGTATAACAATTCTTTCTTTAAACGTAGTTTGAGTGGTTGATCTCATTGATAATATTCAAAGCTAAAATTACATTTTCACATTTCTGAGGAAAAAATCTCATTGAGTTCGTAATAGATGTACCTTTGTTGAAGTAGCTGTATAATGTGCTGGCGAGGACATTAATGAATCACACTGCTTGGAGCCAACAAATGCATTTTGCTTGTATAAAGTATTTTCCATCTGAGAAGTCTACAAGAACCTTAATGGAATTAATCTGAATAAAATAAAGCCCATCTTTACTAAGACAGAGCTTTTAGCTGAGGAGAAAATGAGACTTGTGTATTATCGATTGTGGCGCTCTGACACTCACTGTGTGCATTTGCTATAATTTGTCAAGCGTGTTTGCATCTCTGAAGTATCACAAATCTCAAGTACCTAAATAGTCAAGACACTGAGTGAAGTAACAAGCAAACACAATTAAAAGATTCGAAAATACAAGAACCTGCATGTTCTGAAGCTCCTGGTTTGGATTTGGTTGAAAGTATTGTGATTATTATGTTTTCATTCATGCCTGAATTAGGACAAAGTTGTGATATAGGTGGCATTCCATTGAAATACCATGGCATTACCATGGTAAATGTCTAACGACATGATTTTACCAGAATTCTGCATTCAAACGTCACAGTATTTCAATAGTAAATGCTTAATAACATCAAAAACATGTTATTACAACATTACATGCCCCAAAAACGTGGTATTACCATGGTAAACATTACTATGATATCGCAACCAAATAACATGGTGAATGCCCAACAAAATGGTTTTTACCATGGTAATGCATTAATATAACGTTATTTTAACACGGTAAAAAACATTTGGTTTGTCATTCACCATGTTATTTGGATGTGATATCATGGTAAAACCATATTTTGGGGCATTTACAATGGTAATACCAAGTTTTTGGGGGGATGATATTGGGCATTTACCATGGAAGCACAGTGTAGTTTAAATGCAGCACCATGGTAGAACCATGTTTTTACTCATGTACTGTGACAAATTTGGACACAGTACAATTGTAAAACCATGTTATTAGCATTTAGTATGGAAATGTCTTGTTGTTTCAATATGTAGTGTGGTAATACTGTGGTATTTCGTTGCTTTACCATGATAAAACTATGTTGTTTGGCATTTACCATGATAATACCATGTTATGCATGAGATATCATAGAAAGTCCATGTTTTGAGGCATTCGTTTGATGCACCACCATAATAACACCATGATTTAGGGAAATTTACCATTGTAATATGTTTTGGGCATGTAATATAGTAATACTATGTTATTTTAATGCATTACCATGGTAAAAACCATTTCGCTTGCCATGTTATTTGGTTGTGATTTCAGGGTAAGAGCATGTTTACTATGCTAATACCAAGTTTTTGGGGCATGTAATGTTGTAATAACATTATTTTGATGTCAATGAGCATTTACAATGGAAATACTGTGTCGTTTGGATGCAGCACCATGGTAAAACCATGTTTTTACTCATGTACTGTGATAATACAATGTTATTTGGACACAGTACCATTGTAAAACCATGTTATTTAGCATTTATTGTGGAATTGTTCCATATGTAATGCAGTAATACTATGGAATTTCGTTGCTTTACCATAGTAAAACTATGTTGTTTGGCATTTACCATGATAATACCATGTTATGGTTGCGAAATCATGTTACCGTGTTACCATGGGGTTGCATCAAACTAATGCCCTAGAACATGATCTTACCATGGTATTATTATGGTATTACCATTGTAAATGCCAAACAGAAAGGTTTTACCACACGACTGCATCCAAATAACCATCACTGTGGTCCATCACAATCCTCTGAAGGCTACGGTCATTCCTGTCACTTGTGCACCTTTTCCGGCCACTTTTTTCCCTTCCTCTTAACACTCTGTTAATATACTTCGATACCGCGCTCTATGAGCATCCAGCTTCTTTTGCAATTGCCTTTTGAGACTTTTCCTCCTTATGGAGGGTGTCAATGATGGTCTTCTGCACAACCGTCAAGTCAGCAGTCTTCCCCATGATTCTGAAGCCTACTAGGCCAGACTGAGACAATTTAAAGGCTGAGGAAACCTTTGCAGGTGTTTCGTGTTAATTAGCTGACTAGATTGGGACATAGGGAGCCTACAATGTGGAACTTTGTCATCATGATATTCTAATTTTGTGAAATACTGGATTTGTTTTTTTTTTTTTTATCTTTAATCCATAATCATTAAAATGGAAACAAATAAAGGCTTGAAATATTTCACTTGGTGTGTAGTGAACTAATATAACATACAAGTTTCACTTTTTAAAACAAATTATTGAAATAAATGGACTTTCCCTCAATATTATAATTTTTTGGCACATACCTGTACCTAAAAACATGGTCTTTTCATGGTATCACATCCAGAAACATAGTATTACCATGGTAAATGCCAAACAACATCGTTTTATCATGGCACTGTTTCCAAATAACATGATATTACTACAGTAAATGCCCCAAAAGCATGGTATTACCATGGTAAATGCCTAAATACATGGCCTTTCCATGGTGTCACATCCAAAAACATAGTATTACCATGGTAAATGCCAAACACCATCGTTTTCATCATGGCACTGTTTCCAAATAACATGATATTACTACAGTAAATGCCCCAAAAGCATGGTATTACCATGGTAAATGCCTAAATACATGGCCTTTCCATGGTGTCACATCCAAAAACATAGTATTACCATGGTAAATGCCAAACACCATCGTTTTCATCATGGCCCTGTTTCCAAATAACATGATATTACTACAGTAAATGCCCCAAAAGCATGGTATTACCATGGTAAATGCCAAACAGCATCGTTTTATCATGGCACTGTTTCCAAATAGCATGATATTACTACAGTAAATGCCCCAAAAGCATGGTATTACCATGGTAAATGCCTAAATACATGGCCTTTCCATGGTGTCACATCCAAAAACATAGTATTACCATGGTAAATGCCAAACAGCATCGTTTTATCATGGCACTGTTTCCAAATAGCATGATATTACTACAGTAAATGCCCCAAAAGTATGGTATTACTATGGTAAATGCCTAAATACATGGCCTTTCCATGGTGTCACATCCAAAAACAGTATTATCACAGTAAATGCCAAACAACATCGTTTTATCATGGCACTGTTTCCAAATAACATGATATTACTACAGTAAATGCCCCAAAAGCATGGTATTACCATGGTAAATGCCTAAATACATGGCCTTTCCATGGTGTCACATCCAAAAACATAGTATTACCATGGTAAATGCCAAACAGCATCGTTTTATCATGGCACTGTTTCCAAATAGCATGATATTACTACAGTAAATGCCCCAAAAGTATGGTATTACTATGGTAAATGCCTAAATACATGGCCTTTCCATGGTGTCACATCCAAAAACATAGTATTATCACAGTAAATGCCAAACAACATCGTTTTATCATGGCACTGTTTCCAAATAACATGATATTACTACAGTAAATGCCCCAAAAGCATGGTATTACCATGGTAAATGCCTAAATACATGGCCTTTCCATGGTGTCACATCCAAAAACATAGTATTACCATGGTAAATGCCAAACACCATCGTTTTCATCATGGCACTGTTTCCAAATAACATGATATTACTACAGTAAATGCCCCAAAAGCATGGTATTACCATGGTAAATGCCTAAATACATGGCCTTTCCATGGTGTCACATCCAAAAACATAGTATTACCATGGTAAATGCCAAACAGCATCGTTTTATCATGGCACTGTTTCCAAATAGCATGATATTACTACAGTAAATGCCCCAAAAGCATGGTATTACCATGGTAAATGCCTAAATACATGGCCTTTCCATGGTGTCACATCCAAAAACATAGTATTACCATGGTAAATGCCAAACAGCATCGTTTTATCATGGCACTGTTTCCAAATAGCATGATATTACTACAGTAAATGCCCCAAAAGTATGGTATTACTATGGTAAATGGCTAAATACATGGCCTTTCCATGGTGTCACATCCAAAAACATAGTATTACCATGGTAAATGCCAAACAACATCGTTTTATCATGGCACTGTTTCCAAATAACATGATATTACTACAGTAAATGCCCCAAAAGCATGGTATTACCATGGTAAATGCCTAAATACATGGCCTTTCCATGGTGTCACATCCAAAAACATAGTATTACCATGGTAAATGCCAAACAGCATCGTTTTATCATGGCACTGTTTCCAAATAGCATGATATTACTACAGTAAATGCCCCAAAAGTATGGTATTACTATGGTAAATGCCTAAATACATGGCCTTTCCATGGTGTCACATCCAAAAACATAGTATTACCATGGTAAATGCCAAACAACATCGTTTTATCATGGCACTGTTTCCAAATAGCATGATATTACTACAGTAAATGCCCCAAAAGTATGGTATTACCATGGTAAATGCCTAAATACATGGCCTTTCCATGGTGTCACATCCAAAAACATAGTATTACCATGGTAAATGCCAAACAACATCGTTTTATCATGGCACTGTTTCCAAATAACATGATATTACTACAGTAAATGCCCCAAAAGCATGGTATTACCATGGTAAATGCCTAAATACATGGCCTTTCCATGGTGTCACATCCAAAAACATAGTATTACCATGGTAAATGCCAAACAACATCGTTTTATCATGGCACTGTTTCCAAATAGCATGATATTACTACAGTAAATGCCCCAAAAGTATGGTATTACTATGGTAAATGCCTAAATACATGGCCTTTCCATGGTGTCACATCCAAAAACATAGTATTACCATGGTAAATGCCAAACAACATCGTTTTATCATGGCACTGTTTCCAAATAGCATGATATTACTACAGTAAATGCCCCAAAAGTATGGTATTACCATGGTAAATGCCTAAATACATGGCCTTTCCATGGTGTCACATCCAAAAACATAGTATTACCATGGTAAATGCCAAACAACATCGTTTTATCATGGCACTGTTTCCAAATAACATGATATTACTACAGTAAATGCCCCAAAAGCATGGTATTACCATGGTAAATGCCTAAATACATGGCCTTTCCATGGTGTCACATCCAAAAACATAGTATTACCATGGTAAATGCCAAACAGCATTGTTTTATCATGGCACTGTTTCCAAATAACATGATATTACTACAGTAAATGCCCCAAAAGCATGGTATTACCATGGTAAATGCCTAAATACATGGCCTTTCCATGGTGTCACATCCAAAAACATAGTATTACCATGGTAAATGCCAAACAGCATCGTTTTATCATGGCACTGTTTCCAAATAGCATGATATTACTACAGTAAATGCCCCAAAAGTATGGTATTACTATGGTAAATGCCTAAATACATGGCCTTTCCATGGTGTCACATCCAAAAACATAGTATTACCATGGTAAATGCCAAACAACATCGTTTTATCATGGCACTGTTTCCAAATAGCATGATATTACTACAGTAAATGCCCCAAAAGTATGGTATTACCATGGTAAATGCCTAAATACATGGCCTTTCCATGGTGTCACATCCAAAAACATAGTATTACCATGGTAAATGCCAAACAACATCGTTTTATCATGGCACTGTTTCCAAATAACATGATATTACTACAGTAAATGCCCCAAAAGCATGGTATTACCATGGTAAATGCCTAAATACATGGCCTTTCCATGGTGTCACATCCAAAAACAGTATTATCACAGTAAATGCCAAACAACATCGTTTTATCATGGCACTGTTTCCAAATAACATGATATTACTACAGTAAATGCCCCAAAAGCATGGTATTACCATGGTAAATGCCTAAATACATGGCCTTTCCATGGTGTCACATCCAAAAACATAGTATTACCATGGTAAATGCCAAACAGCATCGTTTTATCATGGCACTGTTTCCAAATAGCATGATATTACTACAGTAAATGCCCCAAAAGTATGGTATTACTATGGTAAATGCCTAAATACATGGCCTTTCCATGGTGTCACATCCAAAAACATAGTATTACCATGGTAAATGCCAAACAGCATCGTTTTATCATGGCACTGTTTCCAAATAGCATGATATTACTACAGTAAATGCCCCAAAAGTATGGTATTACCATGGTAAATGCCTAAATACATGGCCTTTCCATGGTGTCACATCCAAAAACATAGTATTACCATGGTAAATGCCAAACAACATCGTTTTATCATGGCACTGTTTCCAAATAACATGATATTACTACAGTAAATGCCCCAAAAGCATGGTATTACCATGGTAAATGCCTAAATACATGGCCTTTCCATGGTGTCACATCCAAAAACATAGTATTACCATGGTAAATGCCAAACAGCATCGTTTTATCATGGCACTGTTTCCAAATAGCATGATATTACTACAGTAAATGCCCCAAAAGTATGGTATTACTATGGTAAATGCCTAAATACATGGCCTTTCCATGGTGTCACATCCAAAAACATAGTATTATCACAGTAAATGCCAAACAACATCGTTTTATCATGGCACTGTTTCCAAATAACATGATATTACTACAGTAAATGCCCCAAAAGCATGGTATTACCATGGTAAATGCCTAAATACATGGCCTTTCCATGGTGTCACATCCAAAAACATAGTATTACCATGGTAAATGCCAAACAGCATTGTTTTATCATGGCACTGTTTCCAAATAGCATGATATTACTACAGTAAATGCCCCAAAAGTATGGTATTACTATGGTAAATGCCTAAATACATGGCCTTTCCATGGTGTCACATCCAAAAACATAGTATTACCATGGTAAATGCCAAACACCATCGTTTTCATCATGGCACTGTTTCCAAATAACATGATATTACTACAGTAAATGCCCCAAAAGCATGGTATTACCATGGTAAATGCCTAAATACATGGCCTTTCCATGGTGTCACATCCAAAAACATAGTATTATCACAGTAAATGCCAAACAACATCGTTTTATCATGGCACTGTTTCCAAATAACATGATATTACTACAGTAAATGCCCCAAAAGCATGGTATTACTATGGTAAATGCCTAAATACATGGCCTTTCCATGGTGTCACATCCAAAAACATAGTATTACCATGGTAAATGCCAAACAGCATCGTTTTATCATGGCACTGTTTCCAAATAACATGATATTACTACAGTAAATGCCCCAAAAGTATGGTATTACTATGGTAAATGCCTAAATACATGGCCTTTCCATGGTGTCACATCCAAAAACATAGTATTATCACAGTAAATGCCAAACAACATCGTTTTATCATGGCACTGTTTCCAAATAACATGATATTACTACAGTAAATGCCCCAAAAGCATGGTATTACCATGGTAAATGCCTAAATACATGGCCTTTCCATGGTGTCACATCCAAAAACATAGTATTACCATGGTAAATGCCAAACAGCATTGTTTTATCATGGCACTGTTTCCAAATAGCATGATATTACTACAGTAAATGCCCCAAAAGTATGGTATTACTATGGTAAATGCCTAAATACATGGCCTTTCCATGGTGTCACATCCAAAAACATAGTATTACCATGGTAAATGCCAAACACCATCGTTTTCATCATGGCACTGTTTCCAAATAACATGATATTACTCCAGTAAATGCCCCAAAAGCATGGTATTACCATGGTAAATGCCTAAATACATGGCCTTTCCATGGTGTCACATCCAAAAACATAGTATTACCATGGTAAATGCCAAACACCATCGTTTTCATCATGGCACTGTTTCCAAATAACATGATATTACTACAGTAAATGCCCCAAAAGCATGGTATTACCATGGTAAATGCCTAAATACATGGCCTTTCCATGGTGTCACATCCAAAAACATAGTATTACCATGGTAAATGCCAAACAGCATCGTTTTATCATGGCACTGTTTCCAAATAGCATGATATTACTACAGTAAATGCCCCAAAAGTATGGTATTACTATGGTAAATGCCTAAATACATGGCCTTTCCATGGTGTCACATCCAAAAACATAGTATTACCATGGTAAATGCCAAACAACATCGTTTTCATCATGGCACTGTTTCCAAATAACATGATATTACTACAGTAAATGCCCCAAAAGCATGGTATTACCATGGTAAATGCCAAACAGCATCGTTTTACCATGGCACTGTTTCCAAATAGCATGATATTACTACAGTAAATGCCCCAAAAGCATGGTATTACTATGGTAAATGCCTAAATACATGGCCTTTCCATGGTGTCACATCCAAAAACATCGTATTACCATGGTAAATGCCAAACAGCATCGTTTTATCATGGCACTGTTTCCAAATAGCATGATATTACTACAGTAAATGCCCCAAAAGCATGGTATTACTATGGTAAATGCCTAAATACATGGCCTTTCCATGGTGTCACATCCAAAAACATAGTATTACCATGGTAAATGCCAAACAACATTGTTTTATCATGGCACTGTTTCCAAATAACATGATATTACTACAGTAAATGCCCCAAAAGCATGGTATTGCCATGGCAAATGCCTAAAAACATGACCTTTCCATGGTATCACATCCAAAAAAACATGATATTACCAAGCTACTGCATCCTAATAACTAGATTTACCACAGTACATGTAGAAAAACATGGTTTTACCATGGGACGGGAAGGATGGCATAGCAATAGAGACTTACATTAAGGTGCTCTGAGGTAGTAAACATAAGCTCTTCATTAGACGGGTCCAGCCTGTCGAAGAGTATTGTGTCGGCTCCTTTTGAGTAAAGCTTTAACTGCCCCTTTGGGTTCCTCACTGCGGAAAAGACAGGAAATGAGAGTGCTACTTATAAATGTCTAAGTATACAATAAAACAGTTTCAACAGACCAGACAGCTATTGATTCCTCCATGTGAAAGGATGAATAATGCATACAGACCCATAAAAAGAAAGATGTCAGGGATGATTCATAGCTTTTGTGAAATATTAAAGGTATGAGAAAATACAAGACTATGACAAAGATGTGATAAAATGTGTTTAAAATATGAAAAGACATGCAAATACTTAAAATATCCCATTATGCAACTAATAACTAATGAGAACCTACCAATAACGCTCATTCTCTTCCGTACATTGTTGAAGTCCAAGATGGCCAGTAGCTGATAGGTGACCGCCTGACCCATCTCATATAAAGTGATGGTTTCTGGCGTTCTGGAGCGAAATACGAATCCAAAGTTGCGTGCAGCGGTAACCAGGGCTCCTTCATCCGGAGACTGTGCCTGATACACCAGCTCCCCTTGAACAAATATCACAGGCATTTCAGTCAAATTCTTCTGCTGCTTATATAACAAAAGCTACTGGGATATATAGATATTTTTGTGGTCCAGTTTACCCTCATTTCTCTCTTCTGGCATGACGGTGTGGCAGAGCGCTAACAGACGGAAGAATTCCTGCACTAGAGGCTCTTCCAGCTTGATGGCCTCGATCAAGCTGCTGTCATGGAAACGGAATTTCCGGTCCATCAGTGGGTTGAAGGAGAAATCTACACACGGTGTTTTCTACAAGAGTCAGAGACACGCGTGACTGCCAAATACTGCACCAGACTGGACAATGTCTGCTTTTTAAGTATAACAAAAAAATATAGATATTTTTAGAATAATATTTTATGCTTTTTAAAATTTTAATAATAATAAAAATTATTTATTAAAACTAATTTACACATCATTTAAAGAACCAACTGGTTTCATTACCTCTGTAATATCCACTTTATGCCCAAACTCGTCATAAACTTCACCTAGAAAAACCAAAGCACAGCCAGCAATAAATATACCCACTTGTCTATAAGTGTGGATGTATATAACAGGAAGTGTTCAAGCGTACCGTAGGTTTTCCCATTGATGGAGCACTTATTAAACACCATGATGTTCTGGGTGAGAGTGCCTGTTTTGTCTGAGAAGATGAACTCCACCTGGCCCAGCTCCTCATTGAGGGTGGTGGTCCGCGCTTCGGCAGGAGTGTCCTTACGGCTGTAGTACATTCGTCTGTCCCAGTTTATAAAGTAACTATGGCCCAGCCGCAAAACCTCTACACTGGAATAAAATAAGTTTCATGTTATTGACTAAGATTTAGTTTTGATGTTTTTTGAAAACCCTGAACTGCAAAGTGGATCAAAAAAAAAGGTGAAAAGGTGTTCTTGTTTTTTCATTAAAATGTATAATACAAAGGTGTTAAAAAAAAGTGTTGTGTTTTTTCTCCGTAAGAATTTGTTTTTGTACATTTCTTTGATTTTTTTTTTATTTTCTTTGTAATTCTTTCTCCATATTTTCACAAGTTAACAAAAGAAAAAATGGTTTGGATGCTAACAATTAGCACATTTTACACCTTGCAGTTCAGGGCTCATAACCTATGGAAGTACATAAACATAAGAACAAAAAATAGAAGAAACGGAAAAAATCATGCTTTGGTAAATTATAATTATAAGAATAAAGAGTGACAAAAAGTTTAAATAATGAGATACTAAAACACAATTATAAGACACAAAAATCAAAAGGATCACATATTAAGTCATAATTATGAGATAAAAAGTCTAAATTATTACAAAATTCAAAGTATGAGATAAATAGTCACAATTATGATAAATCAATTAGGAAAGTTGAAATTAAATTAAGATGTAGAAAAGAAGTAAAAAATTATAATTATGAAGAAGTCATAATTATGACATAAACATAATTGCTGAATTAAAAATCTCAACATATGGCATTTTATCTCATAATTTTGACTCTTATTTCCTAATTATGATTTACTTCGCATGCTTTGGTAAGTCATAATTATTACATGAAGAACTT
The DNA here is from genome assembly GCA_036247105.1 of Cirrhinus mrigala. Taxonomy (NCBI): domain Eukaryota; kingdom Metazoa; phylum Chordata; class Actinopteri; order Cypriniformes; family Cyprinidae; genus Cirrhinus; species Cirrhinus mrigala. The sequence goes on from CM070031.1 coordinate 7,991,146, forward strand.
GAAACAATTATGACTTTTAATATCATAATTATGACTTTTCTAAAAAACAAGCCACACAAGAAATGTGTGCTGTGGTAAATTATAATTATGAGAATAAAGAGTGACAGAAAAGTTTAAATAATGAGATACTAAGACAATTATGAGATAAAAAGTCTAAATTCAAAAGTATGAGATAAATAGTCATAATTATGACAAATCAATTAGGAAAGTTCAAATCATGACAAAATTTTAAAAAATGGAAAATTATTAAGATGTAGAGAAAAAGTAAATAATTATATCTTATCATAATTATGAAGATGTCATAATTATGATATAAATAGTCATAAGTATTGCATTAAAAATGTCAACATACAGCATTTTATCTCATAATTTTGACTCTTATTTCATAATTATGATTTACTTGGCATGCTTTGGAAAGTCATAATTATTACATGAAGAAATTGAAACAATTATGACTTTTAATGTCATAATTATGACATAACAAGCCACACAAGAAATGTGTGCTGTGGCAAATTATAATTTTGAGAATATAAATAATAAAAAAATAATAAAAAGTTAAAATAATAAGATACTAAGACAATTATGAGATAAAAAGTCTAACTTCAAAAATATGAGATAAATAGTCAAAATTATGACATAAAAGTCAATTATGAATGTTGAAATTATGACAAATGTTGATAATATCAGATAAAAAGTTATAATTATGACATAAATAAATTATGAAATGTGAAATTATGACAAAAAATGAAATTATAAGATATGAAGTCAATTATAACATAATTATGATAAGGCATTAAAAATGTGAACATTTAATATTAAGTCATAATTACAAGATAAAAAGTCTAGATTATTAAACAGAAATTTTAAAGTATGGAAAAAATAGCCTAGTCATAATTAAGACAGAAATCATTCATTAAAAAAATGAAACAGTTATTTTTATTTGTCATAATTATGACTTTTTATCTAAAAAAACATAAGAAGCCACGTAAGAAAAAAAATCATGCTTTGGTAAATTATAATTATAAGAATAAAAAGTAAGAGTTGAAAAAGAGTTGAAATAATGAGATTATGAGACACAATTATGAGATAAAAATGATCACGTTATATCAAAATGATCACATATTATGACCAAATTCAATGATGAAAGTTGCAATTATGACAAAAATAAATTGAAATTCTGAGATAAACAGTCTAAATTATTACATAGAAATCAGAAGTATGAGATAAATAGTCATAATTGTGACATAAAAGTCAATTATGAATGTTAAAATTATGACAAGTTCACAATATGAGATGAAAAACCATAATTATGACATAAAGTCATAATTATGACATTAAAATCAATTATGAATGTTGAAATTATGACAAAAGTTGACAATATGAAATAAAAATTATTACATAGAAACTTAGAAGTATGAGATAAATAGTCATAATTATGACATAAAAGTCAATTATGAATGTTGAAATTATGACAAAAGTTCACAATATGAGATGAAAAACCATAATTATGACATAAATAGTCATAATTATGACATTAAAATCAATTATGAATGTTGAAATTATGACAAGTTGACAATATGAGATAAATAGTCATAATTATGACATAAAAGTCAATTATGAAAGTTGCAATTACGACAAAAATAAATTGAAATTATGAGATAAACAGTCTAAATTATTACATAGAAACTCAGAAGTATAAGATAAATAGTCATAATTAAGACATAAAAGTCAGTTATGAATGTTGAAATTATGACAAAAGTTCACAATATGACATAAAAAGTCATAATTATGACCAAATTCAATTATGAAAGCTGAAATTATGACAAAAATAAATTGAAATTCTGAGATAAGTTCACAATATGAGATGAAAAACCATAATTATGACATAAATAATCATAATTATGACATTACAATCAATTATGAATGTTGAATTTATGACAAAAGTTCACAATATGAGATGAAAAACCATAATTATGACATAAATAGTCATAATTATTGCATTAAAAATGTCAACATATGACAATTTATCTCATAACTCTTATTTCATAATTATGATTTACTAAAGCATGCTTTGGTAATAATTATTATATTCAAACAATTTAAATAATAAAGACTTTTAATGTCATAATTAGGACTTTTTATCTAATAATCTAAACTTTCACAACAGACTTTTATATCATAATGACTATTTATCTCATAATTTTGATATACCAAATTATAATTATGATATAAAAAATTTAAATAATGAGAGGTTAAATCATAATTATCATAATCATAAGATAAAAACCAGAACTTATGACATAAAAAGCCATAATTCTGACATCAAATAGTCATACGACTTTTTATCTCATTCTTTTGACTTTACCCAAGCATTTTTTGTTCTGTTGTGGAAATGGGCTTCCATACGTTTCACATATGCAATATCTGATTTTAGGGAAATTTTTGTCAACACTTTTTAAAGTAAATGATATTAGGTTGCCACTTGATGTCCAATGTAAAATCCGGATCCCGAACCAAACTAATTTGCCAACACACCGTGCAATCTGACCTACCTAACATATAGTGAGATGGGCACGACAGTGTTGAGGATGATAACGTATGACCAGAAGGTCAGAAAGCCAGAGAAGACTGCATTAATGGTGAGCTGCTTCCACTGAAGATACTCCCAAAAGTTGCTGCCAACTTTCTGCTCCCAAATAGTGTTTCCAATAGCCAGTATGATCCCCATACAAATGAGAAATCCAAAGATCTGCAAAAAACAAGAAACATCTCATCATATCTCGTCTTTCTAACACAAGAAAAACCCTGTACAATAACAAAATGAGCTGCCCTTTTGAAAGGCTGGCGGCATGAGTAAGTGAGATGCCACACGTCGATCAATCCCAGCATGCCGCTCACACACTCACCCACAGAACTAAGGTGTTCATCAGTTTATCGATGCTGGTCCGTTTGAACTTCGTCCTCCCACAGTTTTGCATCAGCTTGGTTTGAAGTCCTGACGGAGAAGCAGAAAACCCCTAAGATAGTGGTGTGCGTTAAGAGCTAAGCATAGTTAATAACGTTAATTACAGATGAGCCATTCAACATGTCTCTGAGGAGACAGCTAATCAATCGTCTGTGAAAGTGCCATTCTGCTAGGACAATTAACAGAGGAGTATTTAAGAGATGTACCTGCGAAGATAACCAAGCCGAAACACCACTCTGTGTTACGGAGAACGCAGCCTCTCAGGAGCATTTTCTCATTGTCCAGTGGGTACTTGTTATCTTTCCAGTACAGAGTCCCCAAGAACTTGTCCAGTTTGTTGTTGGGCGGCTCGCAGATGACTTCCCCTGGGAGACACGTTCAAAGACAACATGTAACAGGAAGATGAAGCTGACATTCATTCTGAAGCAAATAGTGTTGAGTTATTTTTGGTTCATCAATAGTTTTATCTTTTCATCGTGACATTTTCACATATCGGTATGCCAATCGAAAAGACTGATGATGTGTATATACGTAAACCAGCTAGCAGATAACAACTCGCTGCAGATTGTCCGTGTGGGAAAGGTCATTGTTTCAACAAAAAGAACCACTTAGCGCAGCAAACATTTTAAATGTATTATAAAAACACATTATATAAGAATATCAAAGCGTTAAAATAACAAGAGCATTGTAACTAAATTTTAAGTACTTGTTAACTAAAACTACATTTTTACTAAATGAATTGAAATTAAACTTAAAATATAAATATTATATAAAAAACTAGTCCACAGTGTTGAAATGCAGTTATTAAGGTGTTCCAAGAATGTTTTAGACAGTGTTGCTATTGTTAACTAAAACTAAAATTTAAGAAAATATTTTTTGTTAACTGAAATAAATCTGAAATAAAGTAAATATAAAAATAAAAACATGTAAATATAAACATTACAAATGTTGCATTGGCAATTAATTGAAATAAAACAAGTTTAGGTTGAAGTGCTAAAATTACTAAAACTTAAATAGGAAATGAGCTAAAATTAATAAAAAAAGAAAAAAAGAAAAAAAACAACAACTATAATAAAACTAGATTTTTACATTTTCTGAGAGAATGTGATGGTTGCGAAGGTATTGCTAGAGTGTTTCAGGCAGTGAATAAAGCTGAAATAAAATATAAATGACATATACAAATATAAAAATTAGATTACAAATACAGAGTACAAAAATGTACAATGTAAAATAACATACAAATTTGAAATAATAAATTGGCAACTAACTGAAATAAAATAATTTTAAGTACTAAAATTAGTGAAACTAAAACTGAATAGAAATAAGTTGAAGCTAAATAGAAATATTTTTTTTACCAAAAAAAAAAACCTAATAAAAATGAGAAAAGCTCATAGCAATTTTACCCTCATTTCTTACAAAAAATAAAAATAAAATAATATATATATATATATATATATATATATATATATATTAATACTGTCTAAATAACACTAAAATAACACTGGTTCCACGTGGTTACTTACATTGCAAAAAAGTCGAAAAAGTTGAAGCTAAATAGAAACACTTTTACAAATAAATACATTAATTAATTATTTTTAATAATAATAATAATAATAATAATAATAATTCATAGGAAAAAAACCAAAGACTCATAGCAGTTTACCCTCATACGCAATTTAAAACAACAACAATAACAACAACAAAATATAAAATATAAATATAAAAATAACATCTTATGTTAAAACATTATTATATACTGTAACATTACATAAATAATATTAAAATAATACTGGTTCCAAGTGGTTAAGTAAAAAAAAAAAAAAAAAAAAAAAACTAAAGCTAAATATAAATATTTTTACAAAAAAAAAAGATGACAAAGGTTCAAAGCTTTTTTACCCTCAATTTTATAAATAAATAAATAACAGATTATGTTAAAACATTATTAAATACTAAAGTGGTTCCAAATGGTTAATTAAGCAAAAAATTTTTGAAAAACTTAAAGATAAATAGAAACAGTTTTACAAAAACATTAATTAATAAAATAAAAACTAATAAAATGACAAAGGTTCGTAGCAATTTTACCTTTATTTCTTTAAACAAAACTAAAATATAAATATAATACCTTATGTTAAAACATTATTAAATACTATAACATTATACAAATAATACTAAAATAACACTGGTAACAAGTGATTACGTAAAGGAATTCACAAATAATTTACTCACCCCTTTGTCATTCAAGATGTTCATGTCTTTCTGTCTCCAGTCGTGAAGAAATTATGGTTTTTGAGGAAAACATTTCAGGATTTTTCTCCATATAATGGACTTCATTGGTGCCCCGATTTTTAACTTCCAAAATGTAGTTTAAATGCAACTTCAAAGGGCTCTAAACGATCCCAGCTGAGGAAGAAGGGTCTTATCTAGCGAAACGATCAGTCATTTTTTTCGAAAAATAAAAATTTGCATACTTTTTAAGCACAAAGCTTGTGTAGCACAGGCTCTGGGATGCGCGTTCATGTACTATCGAATCAAGTCGTAAAGTCACACGGAACGTAGGCGGAACTACAGACCCAGTGTTTACAAAGCGAACGCGCAAAGACTAAGAAAGTGCAACTAAGTCAAACGCTGTTTACAAACAAAAAGGTACAACGATGTTGGATGATTCTGAAGTTGTAGGAGAAAATAAGATGGAGTTTTTCGACATACTCTACTCTACAGAGTGAGCCGGAAAAAGAATTGATTAGTTCATCTCTCGAGTCTTCGGGTTCGAGTCATTTGCTCATCACGTGACAGCCCCATAAGATGAACAAACGACTCAAAAAACCCGGAGACTCGAAACAGGTGAACTAATTCCAGTACAGAACTTAATAGGATGTTGCACATGCGCGACTGAACGAATCACTCCCCGAGACGACTCGTTCTTCCCGAGTCACATGAAAGATTCGTTCAAAATGAATGAATCGTTCAAGAACGACCCATCACTAATTCGTAGCACCGTGGATGCGCATCCCAGAGCCTGTGCTACACAAGCTTTTGTGCTTAAAAAGTATACAAATTTTTATTTTCGGAAAAAAATGACCAATTGTTTCACTAGATAATATCCTTCTTCCTCAGCTGGGATTGTTTAGAGCCCTTTGAAGCTGCATTTAAACTACATTTTGGAAGTTCAAAATCGGGGCACCAATGAAGTCCATTATATGGAGAAAAATCCTGAAATGTTTTCCTCAAAAACCATAATTTCTTCACGACTGAAGACAGAAAGACATGAACATCCTGGATGACAAGGGGGTGAGTACATTATTTGTAAATTGTTGTTCTGGAAGTGGAGTTCTCTTTTAAGGAAAAAAAAAATTAAAACTTTACAAAAAAAGAAATAGTTTAGAAATAGAAAAAAGCTAATAAAAATGACAAAGGTTTAATGCAATTTTACCCTCAGGGCTCTAAACGATCCCAGCCGAGGAAGAAGGGTCTTATCTAGTGAAACAATCGGTTATTTTCTAAAAAAAAAAGAAGTTCAACCTCGCGGGCACCATTGAAGTCCATTATATGGAGAAAAATCCTGAAATGTTTTCCTCAAAAAACATAATTTCTTTAGAACTGAAGATGGAAAGACATGAACATCTTGAATGACAAGGGGGTGAGTACATTATCTGTAAATTTTTGTTCTGGAAGTGGACTTCTCCTTTAGTTCGAAAAAAAGTTCAAGTCTCTATACATTCTGTTCTTTAGATATCTTACAGGGATTTCTGTCCATTTTATTGTTCCCCATGCTAAAATTGCAGAAGTAATAGCACACCAATAAAAAGCCACATAATTTGAACTCTCACTCATATCTGTAGCAGAAACAACATAAGATGAGTGTTTTAAACCCTAAATAGAAGCACTAGCAATCATGCTTCATCTTAGCAATGAAAAAAACATTATTTTTCCAATTCCAAGCATGCAGTGACTATACTCTACATTAACTTTAATGGAATTCAAGTGAAAACACTACAAATCTCATTACAAACGCTCCTTGACAGCATCAAAAGATGTGCTGGAGCATACCAGAGGCCCCACGAGACAAAGCCAAACGGATCAATCTGATCAATGTGACGGATGCAAGTGTTTACGTTCACTCGTGTTGATTCGCGTTCGTTTCTGTTGATGGTGCACTAATCGTGTGTTTGAACAAAAGCTTTACCATTAAAGTCTGCAAGCTTCGCAACATCGTCCCCGAGGTCTGAGGTTACAGTCAAGGCTTGGCGCACCTTCAGGTTGGTTTCTCTGTTGGAAAGAGTCGATAGCATGAAAGAAGAAGCTCACGTTCACGTCACAAAATCCAACTGGAGATGCGTGTGCTGGATGTTAAACACGTCCAAAGGGAAGCGAGGCACGCGATATTAGCGCCGCCACACATTTCACAGTAAACTTCTCACCCGTCAAGCTCCGCAGTCTCGATATAGCACAGTCCATAGGGCTCACTGCTAGAGAGGAGGAGAAGGTCAGCCTGTAGACAGCAGAGACAAGAGACGCTCAAAGTCGTGGAAAACTCATAAATCATGAGCTGGATGAATGTACTCCAGATAGTTCTTCACAGTACAGTGCTTTCAGATAATGCTAGTCATACTGGGATCATCAAAATCCATGCAATGGAGTAGCTTTTTCTTTGCTTTTTGTGTCAGTTTGATTTTATGGTTGTTATAGTTAGGAAGCAAGGTTTGAATGGTATATGGTTAATTTTAAGTTAATTTGATGAAATTTGGTGTGATGACTGGGGTAGGTCTGAACACACCTGATTTTTTTTAAATGACATTTTTGCTAATAACTGTTTAACTTTCAACCAGGGGTCCAGGGCTCACTAGGGGGTGTCAAGATGACTCCAAATGCTTAAAAAAAAAATAATAATAATACATTAAAATGAATAAATAAAAAAAATTTGGAATTCAAAAATTGTAGTTATTTTAATTTTAATAATTATTTTGTTATTTTATTCTATGGACACTCCTAATTTCTGTAAATTCAGATATTTAATGTAATGACATTTAATGTACTTAGAAAAAAAACTTGTTTCTTTACCTTCCTAAATTTACTTTCTTTCTTTTTCTTTCTTTCTTTCTTTCTTTATCTTTTGAAATTCTAACATTTTAATAATTATTTTTATGTAATGACATTTAATGTACTTACAAAAGTTTCTGTTTGATTTTTTTAACCTTCCTAGATTTACTTTAAAATTTATTTATTTATTTATTAAATGGACTTCTAAAAACTTTTGGAATTCTAAAATTTTAATTGTAATAATTATTTTGTTACTTTAATCTACTGACACTTTTAATTTCTGCAAATGTAGACATTTTATTTTTTAATTTAGACATTTTTTTTACCTTTCTAGATTTTACAAGGAAAAAAATATCAATTTATGTAGACAAAATAGCATAATAGAATACTTTGTCAGTTATAGGTCACAACAATAATTAAGGAATAAATATTGACTTGCTTTAACAACCAGAGTTTAAAAAAAAATAAAAAATAATAATAATAATAACAATAATAACAAACTAAAAATTAAATAAATAAAATACAATAAAATTATATTTATTTTATTTAAATTAAAATAATTCATTTTATTTATTTATTTATTTTATTTTATTTAAAATAAATAAATAAAACTTTTGGAATTCAAACATTTCCGTTATGGTAATTTTTATAATAATTTAATAACTTTTTTTTTTACTTTCCTAAATTTACTTTAGATATTATTTATTTATAATAATAATAATAATGATAATAATAATAATAATAATAATAATAATAATAATAATAATAATAATAAATTAATAAAATACAATAAAATTTTATTTATTTTATTTAAAATAAAATAATTTATTTTTTATTCATTTATTTTATTTTATTTAATGTTCAGGTATTTTATTTTTTATAATTATTTTGTTATTTGAATCTATAGATATACTAATTTCTATAAATTCAGACATTTAATGTAATGACATAAAACACAACATTTTTTTACCCTCCTAGATTGATTGATTTATTGATTGATTTAAAAAGCCCTTCTGAAATCCTAATATTTTAGTTATTTATTTTGTTATTTTAATCTATGGACACTCCTAATTTCTGTAGATTTAGACTTATATATAGATATTAGATTTATATATATATATACACACACACACACACACACAAAGACAAACACACAAAATAGCAAAATAGCATACTTTAGCAGTTATGGGTCATAACATAAAAATAATTATTGGCTTATTGTATCAACCAGAATTTTAAAACTGGTACATTCCTAATCTGTCTTTCAATGTTATTCGAAAATAAATTATAAATAATAAATCTAAATTAATTAATTAATTAATTAATTAATTAAAAATAAAAATAAATAAATAACTAAATAAATAAAATAAATAAAAAAGAACAAAACTAACTCATGTTCATACCAGCTTTTATAATTATAATTATTTCATTCCAAAATAAATAAATAAGTAATGAAACAGAAACTAATGAGTTTGACTTTAAAGACATCCATCAGGAAACGAGTCTGGATACCTACTGAAATGAATCAGTATCAGAGTAGTTTTTTTATAATTAGATCGTAAATTACGGTTGCATCTGCTCATAACCTTTGGGCTGACATTTATGATATTGTTTGATTCTTTGAAGGGTGGTTAGTACAACACAAACAAAGTGATTGCCATATTTGCTATATTTATTACATTAGCTATATTAAAGTTGGTCTGTTTGGTTGCATATTAGGAAAAGATTAATACTTACAGCAACAAACTGATTGTTCTCGAGTTTGATGACATCACCCACTCGTACATTCATCCACTTCTCATTCTGCAACCTGAAACAGATTGTGTTCGTTCCGTCACAAATCATTTTTCATTTCCTAAACATCGCTTAAAGCATTCACAGTTCAATAATCGTATCTCAACAGCAAGAGATACAGCAGAAAATGCTGATACATGGCATAAATGCACTTACTTTCCTTTGATGAGTACCTGAGACTGCCGGGTGTTGACTTGTTGATCACTTTTATGGCGGAACTGAAATCCAAAACAGATCAATCACAGCAAACATCAGTTCAGCTTATTTCAGACCACGGCCTGTCTTTGTAAACGCAGTATTCAGAGTGGTAAAGATCAACGGAACAAGAATAGATTCTCACATAGTCATCAGTAGCATCTTTGACAGCTGTGATAGCCAACACCAACACCAAAGGCACAATGGTGGTGAACCACGAAAGAGAAGAGATCTCTGGAATTAACTGAAACAAACAACAAAGTGTTAGTGTTGTGCAACATTAAAACGATATTTCATGTCATTCTAAAACGGTATGAGTTTTTTGCAAAAGAAGATGTTTTAGTCAGTGGGGTCCAAACCAACTGACTTTCATTTTATGGCCAAAAAAGTCATTTTTTCACAATATCTGCTCTTCTATTCCACAGAAGAAAGAAGGTCATACAGGTTTTGATTGACATTTTTAGTTTCAGACTTCATAGATCCTGATTTTTGTCACTTTCAATTAAGAACCAAATCCATGAAATTAAAGATCAAATTTATAAATGAGGCTCCAGATTTATCTTCACTACACTGATCTTGTAATTTCACAAGTGACCTTAAAAGGCTGGCAAACCTGCAGAATCAGCAGCACTAGGAAGTAGGCGTTCGCAAAACGCTGAAACTGTTCGAACAAGTTAATGGGCAGGAAGGTGAAAACGTTGTATTTTGCTGTCTTGATGCGATTGTCCTGGGAAAAAAATGACACAGGTAAAATTAATTATAATTCTGACTTTGTGAAATAAATAAAAAAGTTTTTTTTAGAACAGCAGAAGTTGTGAAGTGCTTTATACAGTACTAGTCAAAAATTTTAGATAAGTTTTTTTTGTGTTTTTGGAAAACATGCTGACCAAGGCTGTATTTGTTTGTTCAAAAAATACAATAAAAGCAGAAAAATGTGAAATAATATTACAGTTTAAAATAAGTGTTGTCTATTTGAATATATTTTAAAATGTAATTTATTCCTGTAATGCAGAGCTGAATTTTCAGCATCATTACTCCAGTCTTCAGTGTCACAATATTATTATTATCAATACTGAAAACAGTTATGCTGCCTAGTATTTTTGTGGAAAACATTTTTCTTTGATTAATAGGATGTTCAAAAGAACTATGAAAGCCCGTTTCCACCACTGAATAAAAAAATTAAAAAGCTAATCTCAACTTTTTATTCTTTTTCTGTGACCTTTTTTTGTCGCAATTGCGAGGTTACATCTCACAGTTCTGACTTTTTTTCTTAGAATTGTGAAATATAAACTTACAACTGCAAGCTATAAAGTCAGAATTGTGAGTTAGACCTCACAATTCTGACTTTATAACTTACAATTGCGAATTTATATTATGCAATTCTGACTTTATAACTCACAATTACGAGTTTATATCATGCAATTCTGTCTTCATTTCTCAAAATTTTAAGTTCATATCCTACAAATCTGACTTTTGCAATTGCAAGAAAAAAGTCAGAATTGTGACAAAAAAGTCAGAATCGTGAAATAAAAATGTGCATTTGCGTGAAAAAAGTCAGAATTACCTCACAATTGAGAGTTAACATTACACATTTTCACTTTCTAACACACGATTGCAAGAAAAAAAGTCAGAATTGTAAGATAAAGTCGCAATTGTGAGAAAAAGTCAGAATTTGCTAAATAAAAACTCAGAAACTCAAAAAAGTCAGAATTGCACATTTTTATCTCACAATTCGGAATTGTTTTCTCGCTGTTGTGTTTATATCATGCAATTCTAGGAAAAATGTCAGAATTGTGAGTTTATATTATGCAATTCTGACTATAACTTGCAATTGCAAGAAAAAAGTCAGAATTGCGAGACAAACTCGCAACTGTGACAAAAGTTAGAATTGTCAATTTTTATCTCGCAATTCTGACTTTTTTCTCGCTATTGCGTTTATATCACGCAATTGTGAGAAAAAGTCAGAATTGCGAAATAAAAACTTGCATTTGTGAGAAAAAAGTCAGAATTGCACATTTTTATCTCGCAATTCAGAATTGTTTTCTCGCTGTTGTGTTTATATCATGCAATTCTGGGAAAAAAGTCAGAATTGTGAGTTTATATTATGCAATTCTGACTTTATAACTCACAACTGCAAGAAAAAAGTCAGAACTGCGAGACAAACTCGCAACTGTGACAAAAGTTAGAATTGCGAATTTTTATCTCGCAATTCTGACTTAACTTGCAATTGTGAGTTTATATTACACAATTCTGTCTTCATTTCTAAGAACTGTGAGTTTATATCTCGCAATTCTGACTTTATAACTCGCAATTGCTAGAAAGAAGTCAGAATTGCGAGACACAAACTCGCAATTGTGAGAAAAGCCAGAACTGTGAAATAAAAACTCACATTTGTGAGAAAAAAGTCAGAATTGCTCATTTTTATCTCACAATTCTGACTTTTTTCTTGCTGTTGTTTATATCATGCAATTCTGAGAAAAAAGTCAGAATTGTTTATATTATACAATTCTGTCTTCATTTCTAAGAACTGTAATTTTATATCTTGCCATTCTGACTTTATAATTCGCAATTGCAAGAAAAAAAGTCAGAAATGCAAGATAAACTTGCAATTTTGAGAAAAAGTCAGAATTGCGAAATAAAAACTTGCATTTGTGTGAAAAAAGTCAGAATTGCTCATTTTTATCCCGCAATTCAGACTTTTTTTCTCACTGTTGTGCTTATATCATGCAATTCTGACTTTATACCTCGCAATTGTGAGTTTATATTATGCAATTTTGACTTTTGAACTCACAATTGCAAGAAAAAAAGTCAGAATTATGAGACAAACTCACAATAGTGAGAAAAAAATTAGAATTGTGATTTTTTCTCACAATTCTGACTTTTTTCTCACTATTGTGTTCATATCACGCAATTCTGAGAAAAAAGTCAGAATTGTGAGTTCTTAACTCGCAATTGTGAGTTTATATTACACAATTCTGTCTTCATTTCTAAGAACTGTGAGTTTATATCTCGCAATTCTGAATTTATAACTCGCAATTGCTAGAAAGAAGTCAGAACTGTGAGACATAAACTCGCAACTGTGAGAAAAGCCAGAATTGTGAAATAAAAACTCGCATTTGTAAAAAAAGTCAGAATTGTGAGTTTATATTATGCAATTCTGACTTTATAACTCACAGTTGCAAGAAAAAAAGTCAGAATTGTGAGCTTTTATCTTACAATTCTGACTTTTTTCTCGCTATTATGTTTATATCATGCAATTCTGAGAAAAAAAGTCAGAATTGTGAATTTATATTATGCAATTCTGAGTTTATATCAATTATAGAGTTTATATCTCGCAATTCTGACTTTATAATTCGCAATTTCGTGAAAAAATCAAAATTGCGAAATAAAAACTTTAATTTGCAAAAAAAAAAATCGGAATTGCACATTTGTATTCCACAATTCTGACTTTTTTCTTACTATTGTAAGTTTATATCATGCAATTCTGAGAAAAAAGACAGAATTGTGAGTTCATATCTCGCAATTATGACTTACTATCTCACAATTTATACTAGGCGATTCTCCCTTTACAACTTGCAATTGCACATTTGTATCATGCAATTCTGTCTTCATTTCTGAGAATTGTGAGTTAATATCACACAATGCTGTTAAAAAAAGTCCCAACTGTGAAATAAAAAGTTTTTTTTTTTTTTTTTTTTAAATCAGTAGCGGAAATAGGCTTCCATAAAAGAACAGCATTTATTTGAAATACAAATCTTTTTAAAAACATTAGAAATGTCTTCACTGTCACTTTTGACCGATTTTGTTAATTTCTTCAAATAAAAAAATCTTACTGACCCAAACTTTTAATCATTATAGTGTAAATAAACTCAAACATAAAAAATAAAATAAATTCAAATGTCCCTGTTCACAAAACATGAACAAAACAAAACCACCTGCATATTAATGCAAATCCATTCAGATATGAACCTATCCACATATGATGCATACATAAATACATTGTGGTCATATTTCACAAACAAGCCAAATGAGTTTTGTTTTAATAGGAAAACATTAGCAGTAAATCACATTATTTTTCAAGAAAGCACACACATCACAACAAAAGACATTTACAGACTTACAGCATAACTGAACCTCTCATTGTAGTCACGATCGTTGGCTCGAACATGTCGTTCCTCCTCTAGAGTTAAAGAGAAGTTTAGTTTAGTAAACTATTAGCAAGATCTGAGGCACCAACAAGTGCATTTCCATAAAAAAGCCACAACATTAACACCCAAAATCTCAATTCCAGTATCTCATTCTTCACTAATCTGATACTCCTCATCTTACTCAATTTCTAAGGAACCATAAATGGGCTCGATATTTTCCAAAGCCACTAACAGCGACGTCCCGAGAGCGATGTCTGTGAGCTCATCAGTGCATATCACTCAGCAAATGAGGGAAGTAAAAATAGAAAGAGCGTAAGTGAGAAGCTATCATTGATTCTCTGAAATCAAACATCTTCTGGAAGAAGTTTTCACAGATGTATCCAGCTATACATCCCCTGTTTATCATCTCGCCCTCCCAATCCCACAAGTCCTTGCAGCTCTACCTTGTCCGGGTGATTTTGAGCGTGGGTTCCAACCTCCTCTCCATGGTACTAACATCCATAGCCATCGCAGCGCCATTGCCTGTTTGCAATGTCATTCTTCGAGCGGCACAAACAAACGTTCAGGCATTAGATTAGACAGTCAAAGCATGAAGCGTGTACAATCTGAGGTGCCTGCTTTCTGTTGGGCAGGTAGTTTCGTGTTATGTAGCAGACGTTGCCTGCGCTTGTCTGTGAGTTCGAGAGATTGAGACGTGTTTTGCTCCGTCGCCGCCTGTGGAATTTCATCGCCCGCAGGGCTTATGCTTATTAGCATAAAGCTACTCCTAATCATTTACCAGCTCTTCATTGAGGAGTTAGTGAAGCGTCTGGCATTATAAACACAGGTCTTGCTTTTGGAAAAGCCCAGAGGATTTTTTATTGCTCTGAAGTTGCTCTTTCATTTTTTGGTAATTAAAAAGGTTTTACACATTAAAGGTATAAACAGCAGTGTTGTGAAAAATCATGAAAATGATATAACAACATTTCAGGATTTTTCTCCATATAATGGATTGATATGGTGCCCTGATTTTGAACTTCCAAAATGCAGTTTAAATGAGGCTTCAAAGGGCTCTAAACGATCCCAGCTGAGGAAGAAGGGTCTTATCTAGTGAAACGATCGGTTATATAAAAATAATACAATTTATATACTTTTTAATGCCAAACTCTCGTCTTGTCTTACTCTGCCTGAACTGTTTTTTTTCCGGTTCATGACAGTTAGGGTGTCGAAAAACTCCCATCTCATGTTGTTCCTCAACTTCAAAATCATCCTATATCACTGTTTTGTTAAGTGTGTTTGATCTTCTTTGCATGTTCACTTCGCAAATACTGGGTCGGTACTTCTGCAACGATGTAGGATGATTTTTAAATGATTTTTAAAGTTGAGGGAGAAAATACGATTGGAGTTTTTCGACATACCCTAACTGTCTTGAGCCAGAATACACAGAATTCAGGCAGAGTAAGACAAGACGAGCGTTTGAGATTAAAAAGTACTTAAATTGTATTTTTTAAATGAAATAACCGATTGTTTCGCTGGATAAGACCCTTCTTCCTCGGCTGGGATCGTTTACAACCGCATTTGGGATCGTTTGAAGCCACATTTAAACTGCCTTTTGAAAGTTCAAAATCGGGGCACCATAGCAGTCCATTATATGGAGAAAAATCCAGAAATGTTTTCCTCAAAAAACATACTTTCTTAACGACTGAAGAAAGAAAGACATGAACATCTTGGATGACAAGGGGGTGAGTACATTATATGTGAATCTTTGTTTTAGAAGTGGACTTCTCCTTTAACATTAGTTACAGGAGAAGTTCTCTTCCAGAACAAAAATTTACAGATAATACTTGTCATCCAAGATGTTCGTGTCTCTCTTTCTTCATTCTGTATGAAATTATGTTTTTTGATGAAAACATTTCAGGATTTCTCTCCATATAGTGGGCTTTTATGGTGTCCGTGAGTTTGAACTTCCAAAATGCAGTTTAAATGCAGCTTCAAATGGCTCTAAATGATCCCAGCCAAGAAAGAAGAATCCTATCTAGCGAAACGATTGGTTATTTTCTGAAAAAAATTTACAATTTATATACTTTTTAACCTCAAATGTTAGTCTTGTCTAGCTCTGTGTGAACTCTGTGTATTCCAGTTCAATACAGTTAGGGTATGTTGAAAAACTCCTATCTCATTTTCTCCTCCAGCTTCAAAATCATCCTACATCGCTGCAGAAGTTCCGACCCAGTGTTTATAAAGTGAACATGCAAAGAAGATCAAACACTCTTTAGAAAAAAAGGTAAAACAGCGATATAGGATGATTTTGAAGTTGGAGAAGAAAATGAGATGGGAGTTTTTCGACATACCCTAACTGTATTGAACTGGAATACACAGAGTTTATGCAGAGCTAGACAAGATGAGCTTTTGAGCTTATAAAGTAAATTGTCATTTTTTATTTAGAAAATGACAGATTGTTTTGCTAGATACGACCCTTCTACCTCAGCTGGGATCGTTTAGAGCCCTTTGAAGCTGCATTGAAACTGCATTTTGGAAGTTCAAACTCATGGGCACCACTGAAGTCCACTATATGGAGAGAAAACTTGAAATGTTTTCCTCAAAAAACATAATTTCTTTACGACTAAAGAAAGAAAGAAAGACATGAACATCTTGAATCACAAGGGGGTGAGTAAATTATCTGTAGATTTTTGTAAAACTTCTCATTTAACTACATTAGTTAACATTTACTCTTGTACATGCACATGTTGAAGACTGACAAGAAAGAGAAGAGATTGTTGAATAAAGTCATTATTTTTGTTTTCTTTGCGCACAAAAGTATTCTCTTAGCTTTATAACATTATGGTTGAATCACTGACGTCACATGGACTATTTTATCGATGTCCTTACTACCCTTCTGGGCCTTGAATGTATCAGTTGCGTTGCTGTCTATGCAGGGTATTAAAGCTCTCGGATTTCATCAGAAATATCCAAAGATGAATGAAGGTCTTACAGGTTTGGAATGACATGAGGATGAGTAATTAATGACAGAATTTTCCTATTTGGGTGAACTATCCCTTTAATCAGGTTAGAAGCCGTATTGAATTTAATGCTGATGAAAATTTGTTCAGAAAGACGTTTCGTCAGCCGAACAATCGGTATGTTGTTAAACAACAGTAAAATCCACTGAACGTGCTGTACTTCAGTCCCTCACAGCCTCGTTTTCACTCATGTCAAAAATTAAACATGGCGCTACCCTGACTAAGGTCTCTTACTCCATGTTTCATCATCTCTTTCAAATGTAAATAAGTTTAAAGAAGTCCTGCCCACTGCATGCCATTCAAATATATCAGTCGAAGCATATCGAAACCTCTACAAGTTGCCACATTTCTACTGTTAATGTCGCCACACCAACTGAAAAAAGTGCCAGATATGAGCACAGTTTAATACATAGTTTTGAAACTCTAGAGGAGAAACTTATGAGAGTCACCATTTGCTCTCCATTTAATTTCTTCACTTCTTCAAATAAGGTACAAAAACAGGGCCTTGTTTTTTAATGAATGGTCTTTGAAAGCAGGTGCTATCCATCAGAAACACTGTGGAGGTCAAACTAAATTTCTTATTATACAGTTGAGGTCGAATGTTTACATACACCTTGCAGAATCTGTAAAATCTTAATTATTTTACCAAAATAAGAGGGATCATACAAAATGCATGTTAATGTTTATTTAGTACTGACCTGAATAAGATATTTCACATGAAAGATGTTTACATATAGTCCACAAGAGAAAATAGTAGTTGAATTTGTAAAAATGACCCCGTTCAAAAGTTTACATACACTTGATTCTAAATACTGCGTTGTTACCTGAATGATCCACAGCTGTGTTTTTTGTTTAGTGATAGTTGTTCATGAGTCCCTTGTTTGTCCTGAATGGTTAATCTGCCCGCTGTTCTTCCGAAAAATCCTTCAGGTCCCACAAATTCTTTGGTTTTTCAGCATTTTTGTGTATTTGAACCCTTTCCAACAATGACTATATGATTTTGAGATCCATCTTTTCACACTGAGGACAACTGAGGGACTCATATGCGACAGAAGGTTCAAACACTCACTGATGCTCCAGAAAGAAAAATTATGCATTAAGACCCGGGGGTGAAAACTTTTGAACAGAGTGAAGATGTGTAGATTTTTCTTATTTTGCAAAGGGACTCAGGAACTAACTATCACTAAACGAAAAAACACAGCCGTGGATCATTCAGGTAACTTATTCAGGTCAGTACTAAATAAAAAAAAAAAACATGCATTTTGTATAATCTTCTTGTTTTGGTAAAATAATTAACATTTTGCAGATTTTGAAAGGCATATGTAAACTTTCGACCTCAACAGTATGAGGTTTGAATTTTTTTTTTCAACCCTGTTACTGTTCACATTGTCTAAATACAAAACCCTGATTTGTGGGGGTTTGTCATTTTTTAGCTATAAACATTAAAGAAATAGAATAAAAGAAAAAAGTATTCAAAAGAAGGCACCAGAGTATGTAACAGGCTGAAAAAAAAAAGGTAAAATTATGCTGTCGCGTAGAGTTTTACAATAACATTTAAAAAACTTGAACACTTGTAGCATGGAATATTGCATTCTCAACTTCAGTCTCATATTTTGTAGCATCTCATACAGTCTGTGTGACTCAATATAGTCAAACTCTCTGAACTCAAATGGTGGATCTACTGTTCCACTGTACAACATGGGCGATGTTCTTTGTGTTACTGTAACATGGTGATGTGAAACATTAATCATTACAACATAATCCATCTAAATCGATCCAAATTTAGGGATCTGGGCTTGGGTCCAGTTCATATTTTTGCTGAGGGTCACATTATATCACAGCCCGAATGAGCTTGCTGGAGTTGTTTTGCACCGCAGTCACATCACACACTCCAGACTTTCCTTAAGCATTGCTAAACCTTACGTTCACAGCCAGAGGTGCTGAACAGGAACTGGAACTACACAAGACTTACCAAATGAGTGAGTCTAGAAATATAAGAAAAAAATCTTGTTTTATCCAGAATCCGATTACAGGTTTTAGCAGGAAACCACAGAATCTTTACCACAACTTCAAGAAAATCACTTCTACATTTTATTTGGTTGAGCAAGGTGACTCAGCAGGCAAGGAGAACAACTTTCTTTTGCAAAACGCTACTTAACCTCTCAAGCCTTTACCAGAATAGCCTGGTAAATCATTTCTGTACTTGTGTTTATTGGTTCGTTGACTGCTATGGCTTTGTGAAACATGAGAATTTGTTTCCTCATTTAGCTCAGGTGCTACAACCGTCATCAACCATTAATAATTGAACAGTTTCCACACCCACAGATGCACCAGATGAGTTTTCACTCAGTTTACAAAGTGCCTAAAAAGCATGCCTAAAAGGCATAAATTCACATAACAACTTGCCTAAACTCCAAAAACTACTACTAGGTCAAAAACAGAACCACGTTTTACCCAGTTCTTTGCTAAATAGGGTTTTTGAGTTAAGCTCTATGGTTCTGTGGAGAAGTTCTGTAGGTTCTACAAATCAGCATAGTTTTCTGGGTTCGTACAGCACAAATACATTGATTCAAAAGTATAAAAAGCTGTTTTTTCCTCACTGATACAGTTAGCCATGTCAATTTTGTAATCTGGCTTGTTAGACCAACCATGGATGATGCTAGCAATGCCAATGGATTTGTTTCCCAAGGAAACATATACTGCTACGCTACTAAATGCTTAATCCCAGAGTATTCTTCTGTTTTTATGAACACTTAAGTGCAAAGCATTCCTCTTTTGTTTTAAGCAAACACTCAAACCCGAGTATCCTTTGGTTTTTACACAAATGCTTAAGCCCAAAGTATTCTGTTTTTTACACAAACACTTAAGCACAAAGTATTCATTTGTTTTGTTTTTTAGTTGAACACTTAAGATCAATATTAATTTTTTATGCACTAAAGCCAAGAGTATTATTTTGGATTTATGAACAAAGTATTATTTTGGATTTATGAAGAAAGTATTATTTGTTTTTTTACGCAAACACTTAAATCCAGAGTATTCTTTGTTTTTATGAACACTTAAGCCAAAAATATTTTTGGGGGTTTACATAAACACTTAATCCCAGAGAATTCTTTGTTGTTTAACAACACTTAAACCTAAAGTATCATTTGTTTTTTTTTTTACACAGACACTTCAGTTTTATACGAACACTTAAGACCAAAGTATTTTTTTTTTTTACATGAACACTTAAGGACAAAATTATTGTTTGTTTTTTTATGCAAATACTCAAGCCCAGAGCATATTCGTTTTTTGCGAACACTTAAGGCCAAAATATTATTTGTTATTTACGCCAACACTTAAGTACAGAGCATTCTTCCTTTTGTTACAGGGCCACTTAAGGCCAAAGTATTATTTCCTTTTTTACGCCGACACTTAAGTCCAGAGTATTCTTTTGTTTTTAAGAACACTTAAATCCAGAATATTTTTTAGTTTTTATGAACACTTAAGGCCAAAGTATTCTTTTTTTTTTTTTTTTTACATGAACGCTTAATCCCAGAATATTCTTTGGTTTTTATGAACAATGCAGCCCAGTGTTTTCTTTGTTTTTTACACAAACATTTACGCACTAAGTATTCTTTGGTGTTACGTGAATGCTTAAACGCAAAATTGTTATTATTTTCATTTTATGCAAAACATATATATATTTTTTTTTTTTTTTTTTTTTTTTTTCTTCTGTTTTACACAAACGCTTAAGCCCATAGTAATCTTCCATCTTTAAGAACATTTAAGTCCAAATTGTTACTTGGTCCACATTGACACTTAAGTCCAGAGTATTTACAGTTTTTTACAAACTCTTAAGCCAAAAGTATTATTTGTTTTTATATATATATATATATATATATATATATATGTCTGTGCATGTACGCTACAAGTTTAAAAATTAAATTCACCCTAAGTGCAAGATGAATCATCAATGTTTTTGGTACATTTTTCTGGAAGAGGCTGTAAATTAAATGCGCACATCTGCTAAATGTTTATTTTTAATTCCAATAAGTGCAAAAAGTACATTAGAATGTCATGAACTGAAGTCACATAGTTAATTTGCAACAGTCGAAGATAGATTGCTTATTTTGAATTTGCACAAAGGCTTCTTGACAAACATTTGAGCAATTATGGAAATAACAGTACAAGTGTGTTACATTACAAAGAGCGTCCACAAAATGCTTAAATGACCTCGGTGACTAATACGTGGAGGCGTGTGGATTCTTCCTGTTTGTACTTGACCACTTAAACACTGACAAAAATGTTAACAGTCAGGCAACAATCTTACAACACAACCAACTTTTCACTTTCAACATAAGCGTATTACAACAGCAAAGCTCAATACAAAACTCAACACAAAAAAAATACCTGCAGGTCTCACGCTCATGTCCCCTCAGTTATGAGCACTAGCATGTAAGTGATCTCCATCCAGTTGGCCAGATCATGTTTTTAAAAAGATAAAATACTGAACTGCCTCTGCCGCTCAAAGGCAAGAAACGATCTGTGGTTTACACAAGGTCAAAGAGACAAAACCTCACGTCACTGGCGGATCTGTTACCTTTTCCTACCCATAATGACACACACAAATACGTAGTACACTTCACGTCAGCATCCCTATAGCAGCAAAGCGTCTGCTTTATCTCTGTGGACCAGGAGATGAGAGCATAAAGCAACAATGGAGTAATGTCACACGAAGGCAATATAAACTGTCCCTTCTTTTTAAGGCACTAATTAACTATTTCTGAGGATTGAAACCAGTTTGATTTGTTTATGTGCGAGTGAAATTGAGAGCAGCAGCAACAATCACACAAGGAGGGTGTCATCAAGGTTTCTAGGCAACAAGACCTCAGAAAAGCAGAAGACCTCGGCTCAAACACATGGCGTCGTTGAATGCTGGAGCTAACAATAAACATTAAATGTAGAACTTCAGTATGGATTAAGAGAGCAAGTCTTTTGTTCAGCAGAATCTGATCTGTTGAACAGCAAAACGCTGTAATTATGTGGTTGTTTGTGGTGTCTACGGTTGATCATGTGACTGGGTGTCAATTTCAGTTACTGTTGAGAAGTAACTGCCCAAGAGAAAGCATCATATTTCACCCCAAATGAGAAGAAAAAAGGTATAAATTGCAAATGTATAATATATAATTTATAATATATAAAATATATAATTGCATGTTGTATATATTTTATTTATTGTATTTTATTTTATTTTTATTTTTTTTTGCAATGTATATATTTTCATGACAATTAAGCAATTTTTATTTTTTTTGGGTGGGGATTTCCATTCTTCTCATTGGTGATTTTCATTAGATTGTCATTGCTGTAATGTATTTTTTATAAAATAAAATAAAAATTGATAAACATTGATTGATTTAATCAGAATAATAAAAAGAAAAACTTTCAGTGTTTTTTTTTTATTACACTTATAAGCATGAGATTTTTTTTTTTACATCATGTCTATTTACTTGTCTTGAAAATAATGCATATGTTGTAAGAATTTCTCAACAATGACCTAAAAAAGTTAAATAAATGTTAAATATAAAATGTATAAATGTGTGGGGTTTTTTCATGATAACAAAAAACATTTTTTTTTGCATCATGGCAATTTACTGGTCTTGAAAATAATGTCACAATAATGTTTTTATGCTTATGTTGTAATAATTTCTCAACAATTAGTTGTCAAATGTCAAATATTAAATGTTTTAAAAATTATATATTGCAGACTTATAATATATAAAAATACAGTTGCATTTTTTATATTTTATTTTATTTTTTGCATTGTGACTATATTTTCATGATAATTAAGCAATTATTATTATTATTTATTTTTTTATTTTTTTGGAATTCCCATTATTCTCAAAGGTGATTTTCATTAGATTCTCATCACTGTAATAATGTCACTTTTTAATGAAATAAAAAATAAAATAAAATAAAATAAATGATTTTTTTGGCACCATGGCAATTTACTTGTCTTGAAAATAATATCGCAATAATGTTTTTTATGCTTATGTTGTAATACTTTCTCAACAAGTACTTAAATAAATGTTCAATAAATGTTAAATATAAAATGTAAAATATGTCTGAACAGTATATATTGCAAATTTATAATGAATAATTTATAAAAAATATACAAATGCATTGTTTATAATTCATTTTATTTTTTGCATTCTGACTATTCAATTAAGCACATTTTATTTATTTTTTTGGAATTCACATTTTTCTTAATAGTGATTTTCATTAGATTCTCATTACTGTAATGATGTAATTAAAAAAATAAATTATATAAATAAATAAATAAATAAATAAATAAATAAATAAATAAATAAATAAATAAATAAATAAATTAAAAAATGTACTTTTAAGATTATTTTTCATCACAGTGATAAACGAGATTTTTTGCTGCATTACAATTTACTTGTCTTGAAAATAATGTCACAATAATATTTTTATGCTTATGTTTTATTAATTTCTTAACAATTACTTATGGAATGTTCAATAAATATTCAATATAAAATATATATAAATAAATGACAATTAAGCTAATTTTCATGTTTGATTTTTTTTGGAATTCCCATTATTATCAATGGTGATTTTCATTAGATTCTCATTACTGTAATAATGTATGTATGTATGTTTTTAAAAAATAAAATAAAACAAATTAAAATGTGATTTAATCAGTATAAATGTGCTTTTGAGGTATTTTATTTTTAATTACTGCTAAACATGAGTTTTTGTGGTTGTTGTTGTTTTTTTGCATCATGGCAATTTACTTGTCCTGAAAATAATTTCACAATAGTATTTTATGTTTATGTTGTAATAATTTCTCAACAATTATTTAAACAAGTTCAATAAATGCTAAATATAAAATATATTTAAAAAGTATATATTGCAAATTTATAATATACAATTTATAATATATAAAATATATATAATTGCATTTTTTGTATTTTATTTTATTTTTTGCATTGTGACTATATTTTCATGACAATTAAGCTTCTTTTTTTTAATTCCCATTATTCTCAATGACGATTTTCATTAGATTCACATTACTATTATAATGTTTTTTTAAATAAAATAAAATAAAATAAAAATATATATAATCAGCATAAATAAAAACAAAAAAAAACTTTTTAAGCATTTTTTAATTAAACATGAGATATTTGATTGCATCATGGCAATTTACTTACTTGTCTTGCAAATAACGTCCCAATAATGTTTTTATGCTGTAATAATTTTCTCAACAATTACTTAAAAAATTCAATAAATGTTAAATATAAAATGTAAATTATATATAAAAAATAATACACTGCTAAGTTACTGTATTATCAATAAACTATTGTATATATTGCACATAAAAATAAATTCATTCACATTTGGGGTTACTTGAATACACCAACATTTTTAAACACGTGTCATGTGTTTGTGTTTTTAAACGTTTGTCCATGTACCAACCAATGCGAATGTCCTTCTTCCAAATTGCCATAACATCAGGCCGTCTCCAAAGGGTCCTAAGGGTTTCTCTGAAAAACATGCCAAGAAAACAAGAGTGAATCAAATAGCACGTTTCCACTGAGCAACATGTAATCTTCCTCATAGAAATGACTAATTTCATTTAGCTGATCTGAAGATTGTACTGATTTTATACAAGGACACAGACAAACAGTGACAACCTAACAAAACACTTTCCTATAAAACCATAATATAATTCATAAAGGCTTGTTTACTTTCACTGGGAAGCATATCAGCTGATCAGCTAGAGTCACACATTACAGTGTAATTGTCTTTATAGCATGCAGTTCTCGCTGTTTTTAATGTCTGACGCACACTGTGTCTCTTCCCCCACACCGTCCTAATGAGAACCCAGCGGAGCTGCAGCCAGGAAACCCGTCAGGTCTCTGGGAACACGCTCTCTCCATGGGGAACACTGCAGTAAACACAGGTGATCCCGCTGCAGTGTCCTGCCATATGCTGGCTTTGCATGACAAAACCATTTGTGGCGAATACAGAAAAAGCTTCTGTAGGTGGGACATTATACTGAACGTAGCTGTGAAGGGGTTAGACGCTTCCCTGATTTAGTGTGTGGGAAGGTTTGTTGAAAATAAACGTGACTTGGAAGAACCCAGCCATGCACACTTTAGATGTCTGACTAGATATTGTAAATAACATCAGCTCATTAATAAAGGCTCCAGAATTACATTAAGGAAGACTAATCCTGTTTGGCTACTCCAGAACCACTGGTTTAATGGGAATCAACATTGAAAGTAAGCAGTAGAGACATCTGACATACTGACCCAACATGACTGCAGAACTCTACAGAGCAAAATAAATCTGAATGCAGACTCTCATATATTGACAATCAAATTCTCTGTCTGTCAATAAAGCGTAAGAAAATACCATGGAACTAAATTGAGATTTGCCAGAATTGTAGACTAACAAATATGGATCCAACATATGTAACAAATACCAAAGAAACAAATATTGTAAGGAAAATATTGAATTAATAATAATTCATTAAACATATTATATATTAATTTTTAATTGAATAAAGCAAATAATATAAAAAATAATAATAATTTTACCTACATTTATTGTGTTATATAAGTATATATAATAATTACATTTTAAATAATAATAATAATAATAATAATAATACAATTACAACAATGATGATGCATAACCAACATATTACACTAAATCTATTATTATTTAAAATTAAATAAATATTTAACATAAAATAAAATAAAGTATTCAATAATTTTGACCTAAATGTATTGTTATATAAATACATTAATAATAATTTGCATTATTATTGTTGTTATTATTATTGTTGTATGTATATGGATTACTGACATGTCGCACTCTAGAAACATTTTAAAACAGAATACATATTTTTTTTACCTAATTATTGTTATAAGAAGATATAATAAATATTTTATATTAAATTTAAATATTACATTTAAAACAGTAATGACAACAACCATTATTAATATTATTATATAGGTACATATTATATATATATTAGATATATTTTAAATGCAATTAAATTTGATATTAGATATTACATTAAAAGTATATACACACACACACACACACACACACACACACACACACACATTATTGGAATATCATTAAGAATATTTTTAAATACAATATTACAATAAACTTTGAGAATATATTATCTATTATCATTATATATCAACCTAGTATATATTTTAAATGCAACTGAATTCCATAGATATTAAATTAAAAGTATATCATTTTAATGCTATATATATAGAGAGAGAGAGAGAGAGAGAGCATTAAAATGAATATATATATATATATATATATATATATATATATATATATTTATATATATATATAGACACACATACATTATTATATTTAGAATTTAGAATATATATATTAAACATTACATTATTAAATAAGTTTAGATATATCAAAAATTACAGACTTTCATTTTAGATATATATATATATATATATATATATATATATATATATATATATATATATATATATATATTAAACATTACAATAAATTAGTGCAGATATATAAAAAAAATATACTTTTATTTTATATTATTTTAATATATATATATATATTAAACATTACAATAAATTAGTGTAGATATATAAAAAAATTATACTTTTATTTTATATTATTTATATATATATATATATATATATATATATATATATATTTAGAATGTTTAATTATAATAAACCTTGAAAATACATCTATTATCAATGTCAACCTAATACATGTTTTAAATGCAGTTTAATTCGATATTAGATATTAAATTAAAAAATACATTTAATTAATTAAAATCTATAATTTATTTTAATATTTCTAAACTATATATATATAATATTTATATACGTTATTATATTTAGAATATGTTTAATTACAATAAACCTTGAAAATACACTATCTATTACTATTATTCAATGTCTAAATAGACAAATTAGTCAGACCCAAAGTAAAAAATCTCGTCTGTCACCTCCAATAATGGAAAGTCTGTGGTCAATTAGCCAGCCTTAAGTGGCACATCCAGTAGATATAAAATAAGATCGATGATTACAATAAACTGACATCCTATATATAAGATCTGCTACAGAATGCAATAATAAGCCAATACTATCCCACTGAATGACAAGCATGCCCGTCAGACAGTCATATATGCTGTAACGCTCATCGCTCATAACTGCGGTGTATCACTACAGCTCATTCACCAGCACTACATCACGATTCATTATAAACAATACACAACGCTCACCGAAAACATGCTCCATCCATTCATCTATGGCTCTGCTACGGAGACAGGGTGGAGTAACACGTCCATAAGAAATTAAACACAGAAAACACCCAGACAGTTGCCTAAATCTCCCTCCTTTTCACTCGCGCTCGAGCTCTGTCAACCACGCGCGCGCGCACGCACACACGCGCACAAACGACCGTTTGCGGAAGGTTACAGCGCAAAACAACAAGCCGTGAAGAAATAAATATTGGGTTATTATATTATATATTATATTATACAATATTATTGAATTAGTAATAGGCCTATAATGTTTAAATATTGTAATATTATATATTTTATATTATATTCTCATTTGTAAGTCGCTTTGGATGAAAGCATCTGTGGTGATTTTAATTAATTTATCGATTAATAATACAATGTAAACATAAAAATAAAAATCCTTACTTTAAATTAATAACAAAAATTCACTACAATAATAATTATAAAAATAGTATAGACTGTGATGTAAATGTAATTTATGAATTCATTCTGATTTTGATTCATTTATCGATTATAAAGGCAATGCAAAAACGAAAATACGAAAAAAATATTTACATTAAATTAATTACAAAAAATGAAATTAACTACAATAATAATAATAATAATAAAAGTTAATTTGCTGTCTGCACGTTTGACTGAATATAACATTTTACTGTACATAACATTAATGCTATCGTTAAATGCTATGTTAAAAACAACGTAATTCAGAGTAGGCTATTTAAACAAAATATAATACGTGTGATGCGTTAGGCAGGGACTATTGGGAACGTATTTCAATACTTTTTTTTGGATTTTGTGTTAAAAATATAGCCTAACTGTACAGACTTATTATCCCTTACGAAAAATAACCAAGGTTTTATTGTTCACCTTATTTTTCAACTAGGAAGTAAGCGTTTTCTGTGAATGTGCAAGACTTTCAGTTCATACTTTCTTGTTAATAATGTAGGCTACTTCTGCTGGGAAAATTTTAGATACACAAATAAAAGTACTTGGAAGTGAAACCAACGTTTTGTGCCTTTTATAATGAGTTTATTTTATTTTTTTTACAAAAGCCCTTAAAGTGACGAAAAAGAAAAATGCAATAAATCTTTTGTGCTTTATAGAAGAATATGATTTACGGGAAAAAGCCATAGCAACTCTTATGTTTACATTTTTTTTCCTTTAATTTTTTTTATATATATAAATATGTATGTGTATTTGTAGCCTTCATATTCTTGCACCTGTTCTGTATATTCTAATGTAAAAATGTACTGATATTGCCACGTTGTTTGTACATGGCTAATTGCTTAATAAAAGAAAATCTAGGAAAAAAAACTTCCAGTTCATTAGCCGGCAATAACAAGAAGAACGTGAAGTAAACGATAAACCTGTTTGGACCACAAACCACTGTGTTTATTAATTAAGATAATACATTAAAATAATATGGTAAGACACAATAGTTTGCAATATCAAGCAGCAAAACCAGTTTTGTACAGCTAAAAATAGCTGGAAGTGGATGAGACCGGAAGTCTCGCACATAAAATGTACAAATGGCCTTGCACACCCTTATGGGAAAAATAGGTGGCTAGTAAAATAGTACTAACCATGTTTTTGGCGTATTGATTACTATTTGTAAAACCGCAGTTTTACTACAAATACCATGGTTAAACCATGGTTAGTGTTAGGCTGATTTTAGCTGTTTTTTTTTTGTTTTTGTTTTTTTTTAGCAGGGTAATTTATTATAACAATGACTTAATCTATCTGAGATTAAATGAATAAGCATGTTTAAGTGAGACTGTGTCATTTTATTTGTATTCAGTAATTATGTAACATTTGATAATAATAATAATAATGTAGCTTTGAAGGAAGGGAAATTCAATGGCGACACCTTCTGGACGAATACAGCGGAATAAAAAAAACTTTTTTTTTTTTGCTCGTGGTCTACGTGCTTGCAAAGTACGTATCTACGACCTTAAAAACAGCCATAGCGCGCTGTAAAATCCTAATTAGCCTAAATAAAGATTTATGACAGGCCCAAATTGCATCACCACACAGCGCTGCTGACAGTCGAACAATAAAGTCCACACGTCAAACCGAGCTGAACAAGGAAAACAAACAGCAGCTCTACTGTATCACGAGCAGTTGCACAAGCTACAAGTCTGTCACGAACGTCGGTTTGACCGTGGTAAGACCCTATTTCACTCGAATTTGGTGTTTAATATGTGTCAGAAATAAGGATGTGCTCTTATACCATGCATAGGGTAATTATTCATTGTTATATCGTGTACACAAACAGCTCTCTGTCTGCAGTTTGACCACACATGTAGCCTACTGTATATACAGCAAACTGTAACGTTAAATGTAAAAGTAAAGATCGCAAGCGTCGAATGTATTATGTAGTAAGCTGCATTGCTGCATTGCTGTGGATATATAACAAGAAGAGTCTCTATTGACATTGATAATACAGTGTCCTTCACAACCAGCTAGCTAGAAAACATTTTGAGGCATATGGCTGCAAAAACGACTGTTGGCTGCTCGGTACATTATTAGACACTGTTCAAAATGCTTAGGAAGGTTTGGAGACTTAAAAGTCCTGTTTAGGTAGACACAATGATGCCCACATATGTTGTCTAGGTAGGCAGCTTAATAGGTTTTGAGCCACATCCACACAAAAGTGCGAGGTATCATGACTCAGCTTTAGTTTAACTCTCAGATGTCTTGTGTAGGAATGATAGGAAGTATGTTCTTGCCTAAGTAACAGTGAACCACAGTGTTTCATCAAAGACACACGAGGACTCTCTTTCAACACGCAGAGGACAGTTCTGAGAAGGCGAGTAGATACAGATATTTAGAGGTATAGGATCTCTAAATGTATAGCTGAATGTATTTTCATTCATTTTTCAAAATGAAAGTACATTTGCAATTTTACTGTTTTGCAAGTAGGCTAGATTACACAATGGTCTTGTGATTTTGGGAGAGGGCAGTTTGCGAACGTTTAATAGCATTTCAAATGTTATATATGAATGGAGATGCATATTTATGTATGTATTTGTGGCACAAAGTAATTCATTTAGGGAAATAATTGTATTTATTTTTAAAAAATTACACGGAAGTCTTTGCTTTGTCTGTGCTTTTTTTTAATTAAATTCTAGCTAAAAATATTCAAACAGAAAAATCAGCAAATGCGGTTAACCAGCTTAGTTACCTAACTGTGGTTAACCAGCTTAGCCAAAAGGTTGTTTGGTCAAAGTCTATGAAAGATTGTTTCCAAAACAATAACATTAACCATAACAACTTTTTATCTCACATTCAGATGTTTTTCTTACAATTTGGACATTATTTCTCACAATTCTGAAGAAATAAAAACAGATCGCAAGGTATAAACTCAGGATTGTGGGATAAAAACTCAGAATTGCACAAAAAAGTCAGAATTCGAAGTTTATATCTCACAATTCTACATTTTTTCTTATTCTGTGTCAAAAACTGTACTATGTAATGAAAATATGTTGTTGTTTTTTAGTCTACACTGCTGTTCAAAAGTTTGGGATCAGTAAGATTTTGCATGTGTTTTTTTTTCTTTTAAGTCTCTTATGTTCATCAAAGTTCCATTTATTTGATCAAAAAAAAAAAAACAGGAAAAAAGTAATATTATGAAATATTATTGCAATTCAAAATAACAGTTTTTCTATTTCAATATACTTTAAAATATAATTTATTTCTGTGATGCAAAACTGAATTTTCATAAGCCGTTACTCCAGTCTTCAGTGTCACATGATCCTTCTAAAATCATTCTAATATGCTAATTTCATATATATATATATATATATATATATATATATATATATATTATAATTGTTTTTTTTTGTGGAACGTGTGATACTTGTTTTAGGATTCCTTGATGAATAAAAGTTTAAAAGAACAGCATTTATTCAAAATAGAAAACTTTTCTAACAATATGTCTTAACTATCACTTTTTATCAATTTAACACATCCTTGCTGAATGAAATGATTCATTTCTTTTAAAAAACAGAAAGAAGAAAACTTACTGACCCCAGACTTTGAACGGTACACTGTAAAAAGTTTTTACCAGTTTCAACTTAAAAATTTAAGTTTAGCAGCTGCCTTAAAATTTTAAGTTTAATCAGCTTAAAAGTACAAGTCATTTCAACTCGTAAGTTAAATCAACTTAAAAGTACAAGTCATTTAAACTTATTTTATTGTAGTGAGTTGAAATGACTTGTACTTTTAAGTTGATTTAACTTAAAATTTTAAGGCAGCTGCTGAACGTAAGTTTTTAAGTTGAAACTGGAGAATTTATTATTATTTTTTTTTACAGTGTACTGTATATTGTTACAAAATATTTCTATTTTAAATAAATGCTGTTCTTTTTAACGTTTTATCCATCAAGAATCCTGAAAAAAGTATCACAGGTTCCAAAAAAAATCCATATTAGAATGATTTCTGAAGGATCTTGTGACACTGAAGACTAGAGTAATGATGCTGAAAATTCAGCTTTGCATCACAGAAATAAATTCTATTTTAAAGTATATTAAAATAGAAAAACACTATTTTAAATTGCAATAATATTTAACAATATTACAGTTTTTTCTGTATTTTTAAGTAAATAAATGCAGCCTTGATGAGCAGAAAAATCTTTAAAAACATTAAAAACTTTACTGGTGTCAAACTTTTGAATGGCAGTGTATATCCATTCTTTATTACACACTGTGGTTGTTGCAAAGATTATTTTTGGCTATAACTTGTTTACATATTTCCCTTCTCTGGTTTCCTTACAGAAGCGCACACCATGGCAGGCCAGTTACACCCACAGCTGTTGCTGTCCAGGCAGTACTGCAGAGTTTTCTCTGTCATTAACTCGCAAATTCACACCAGCTCTGGGCTGGCCGCTAAGGACCACTACAAGGTTCTCGTGCTTGGGGGCGGGAGCGGTGGCATAACGATGGCCGCACGTATGAAAAGAAAGGTCGGAGCGAAAAACGTGGCCATCGTGGAGCCTAGTGAGGTATGCTGCAGCAGACCATTTATAGCTGAACCGCCCCTTTAAGAGACCCCTATTGTGCCGGGTTGTTCTTGAGGCGTCATGCACGTCACATGCTGGGATTCAGGTTTAACGAGTTCTGTTTAGTGTATGTTCACTGTATGGACATGTACACTGTCATTAAAATATTTTTGGGGTCTACTGAAGACTGGAGTAATAGCTGCTAAAAATTCAGCTTTGCATCACAGAAATAAATTACATTTTAAAATATATTAAAATAAAAAACAGTTATTTTAAAGGAGAAGTCCACTTACAAAACAAAGATTCACATATAATGTACTCACCCCCTTGTCATCCAAGATGTTCATGTCTTTCTTTCCTCAGTCGTAAAGAAATTATGTTTTTTGAGGAAAACATTTCAGCATTTTTCTCCATATAATGGACTCATATGGTGCTCTGATTTTAAACTTCCAAAATGCAGTTTAAATGTAGCTTCAAGCGATCCCAAATGAGGTTGTATACGATCCCAGCCGAGGAAGAAGGATCTTATCTAGCGAAACGTTCGGTTATTTTCATTAAAATAATACAGTTCAAATACT
Organism: Cirrhinus mrigala; assembly: GCA_036247105.1. Classification (NCBI taxonomy): domain Eukaryota; kingdom Metazoa; phylum Chordata; class Actinopteri; order Cypriniformes; family Cyprinidae; genus Cirrhinus; species Cirrhinus mrigala. The sequence goes on from CM070031.1 coordinate 8,024,182, forward strand.
TTTTAATCTCAAATGCCTGCTCTCCCTGAACTCTGCGAATTCTGGCTCGAGACAGTTAGGGTATGTCAGAAAACTCCAATTGTATTTTCTCCCTCAACTTCAAAAATCATTTCAATCATCCTACATCGCTGCAGAAGTTCCGACCCAGTCTATGCAAAGTGAACATGCAAAGAAGGTCAAACACCCTTAACAAAAAAGGTAAAACAGCGATACAGGGCGATTTTGAAGTTCAGGGAAAACATGAGATGGGAGTTTTTCGACATACCCTAACTGTCATGAACCAGAAAAAAACAGTCCAAACGTTTGGCATTAAAAAGTATATAAATTGTATTATTTTTATTAAAATAACCGATCGTTTCGCTAGATAAAACCCTTCTTTCTCGGCTGGGATCGTTTACATCCACATTTGGGATCGTTTAAAGCCGCATTTAAACTGCACTTTGGAAGTTCAAAATTGGGGCAAAATAGCAGTTTATTATATGGAGAAAAATGCTGAAATGTTTTCCTCAAAAAACATAGTTTCTTAACGACTGAAGAAAGAAAGACATGAACATCTTGGATGACAAGGGGGTGAGTAAATTATCTGTAAATTGTTGCTCTGGAAGTGGACTTCTCCTTTAAATTGTAATAATATCTCACAATATTAGTGTTTTTACTGTATTTTTTAACAAATAAATGCAGCCTTGATGAGCATGAGCGAAATCTCAATGTCAAACATCACTTCTAATCCACTTTTGACTTCAGTTGCATTACTATCAGCCGATATGGACGTTAGTTGGTGCAGGGGCTAAAAGCGTTGCATCCTCTGGAAGACCAACATCGAGTGTCATACCATCAGGCGTAACGTGGGTCAAGTCCAAAGTGGCCGAATTTGATCCTAAGAACAACACTGTCCACACAGACTGTGGGAAAAAGGTATTTAGGTTGATAATCATGCTATTAACGTGTCTCAGAGTGTCATGTGTTGTGAAAATGCAGTGCTTTTCTGCAAGGATTAGTATAGAAAGTGTCTTTTGAAAAGAGAAGTGCTTTAAATTGCTGGGAAATTTTTATGGCGTCAGTAATGTTGCGTAATATGACATTGCACACTATATTGAATCATGAAGGTGTGTCATTATTCAGTAATCGTAGCTGATAAAAAGTGTGATAGGAAGTAACATGAACATGTTGCAAAACTGGAAGGAATATAACTTTATTATTGTTAAATAATATAATCTGGGATGCTCACTTAAATCAAACTCAACCAAGCTTTTTTTTTTTTTTTTTTAATCATGTAATTGTTGCCTTTTTTCTTTTTCAGATTTCCTATGATTATCTGATTGTAGCTCTGGGCCTTGAGCTGCATTATGAAAAGGTATGCTATGAACGTCATTAATATAAACTAAATTGCTAGTTTTCCACTTTCATATGCATGATGTGAAAACCTTTACTGTATGTAGTGAATGTTTTGATTATGTACTTTAATTATTAACATAGTGTGGATGTGGTTTTAATTGCCACATTTATTGCCACATTAGTTTCTAATCTTAATGTAATATTAATTACATTTGTCCAAGAGACTTGATAACAAAGTTCAAGTTAAATAATGTTTATAACTTGTGATTTATGGAAAGACATTGTACCTGTACCTGTTTTTACAGAACAAACTGAGTGAAACTTGGAACAAGATAACTCTAGGTTATTAAACCCAGAGTTAAAAATGATCCTGAGTTAACAATTTCAAGTGTGATGTTTGATGGGATTTTCTTCTCAATGTTGTCAATCCAATTAAATTCCTTCTGCTAATTACAGATCAAAGGTCTGCCCGAAGGATTTGAACATCCTAAAATCGGTTCAAACTACTCTGTGAAAACAGTGGAAAAGACATGGAATGCACTGAAGAACTTTAAGGAGGGCAATGCATTGTTCACCTTCCCAAACACTCCCGTCAAATGTGCAGGAGCTCCTCAGAAAATCATGTACCTCTCTGATGCCTTCCTGAGAAAGGTTTCATTCTTAATCACTGAAATTCATAAAAATTGGTTGCAATCATGATTTTATGTATAAATATAATGTACTATGTACATACACTTTCAAAAATATCATGCTATTACTATATTTTTGGACAAATATGCTGGTAAAACCATGATTTTTGGACAAATATCATGATAAAACCATGTTATTTGGATATGTTCCATGGTGATACCATATTTCTCGGACAGAAACAGAGGTAATACCTTGTTTTTTGGCCAAATTTAATGGTAAAACCATATTATTTTGTACGTTTGTACCATTGTAATGCCATATTTTAAGGACTTTAAGAAACAAAGGTAATACCATGTTTTGGCCATATGTCATAGTAAAACCATGTATTTTGGACATGTGTCATGGCAATACCATGTTATGTCGACATAAACAAGCGTACTTGCGTGTTCAAAATATTCAAAAATATCATGCTATTACTATATTTTTGGATATATATGATGGTAAAACCATAATTTATGGACAAATATCATGATAAAACCATGTTTTTGGGCATATATCATGGTGACACCAAGTATTTTGGACATGTAGCATTACGATACCGTGTTTTGTGGACACGCACAAGGGTAATATATTTTTTGGCTGTATGTCATGGTAATACCATTTATTTTGGATATGTGCCATGGTAATACCATATTTTACAGACAAAAACAGAGGTACTACCATGTTTTTGAACATATATCATGGTAAAACAATATATTTTACACATGTACAATGGTAATACCATAGTTTTGGCCATATATCATGGTAAAACAATATATTTTGAACATGTACAATGGTAACCATACCATATTTTATGGATAGAAACAAAGGTAATACCATGCGTATGGATAGAAACAGAGGTAATACCATGTTTTTTGCACATATATCATGGTAAAACAATATATTTTGGACATGTACAATGGTAACCATATTTTGTGGACAGAAATAAGGATAATACCATGTTTTTGACTATATACTGTGGTAACACCATGTATTTTGGACATGTATCTTGCTAATACCTTGACTTTTTGGATAAACATATTACGATGATATATGCCTAATAAACATGCAAGCACCCTTATTTATGTCCACATAGCATGGTATTGCCATGATACATGTCCAAAATACATGATGCTACCATGCTATATGGCCAAAACATGGTATTCTCTTTATTTCTGTCCACAAAATATGGTGTTACCATTGTACATGTCCAAAATATATGGTTTTTCCATGATATACATCCAAAAAAAATGGTATTACCTCTGTTTTTGTGTTGTGTTTCTGTCTATAAAATATGGTATTACCATGACCCGTATCCAAAATAAATGGTATTACCATGACATATGGCCAAAAAACATGGTATTACTCGTTTGTGCCCACAAAACACGGTATTGTAATGATACATGTCCAAAATGATTGGTGTCACCATGATGTATGCCCAGAAAACATGGTTTTATCATGATATATGTCCAAATATTATGGTTTTGCCATCATATATGTCCAAAAATATAGTAATAACTTGATATTTTTATCCAAAAAGTCATGGAATACCATCACTGTACCAAGTGTCAGTAATACTCAATGACAGTATTCTTTAAACAGTATTTATTTTTTTAGACAGGAAAAAGGTCCAAAGCCAACATTGTTTTCAACACCTCCTTACCAGTCATATTTGGGGTCAAGAAATACGCTGATGCCTTGTGGGAGATTGTAAAAAAGCGGGACCTTAACGTAAACCTCAGGCACAACCTCATCGAGGTCAGAGCTGACAAACAAGAGGCCGTTTTTGAGAAGCTGGACAAACCTGGGGAGACAGAGGTTTACAAGGTAGCCATTGTTAAATTAGACAAAAAACATCTCCAGTTGTATTAGTTATAGTTTGAGTGTCTCACGTACCCTTCGTCTTGGTCATAGTATGAGATGATCCACGTTACCCCTCCAATGGGACCACCTGCAGTGCTGAAAGGCTCCTTGCTGGACGATGAGGGCGGCTGGCTGGATGTAAATAAACACACCCTTCAGCATAAGACTTACGCCAATGTATTTGGTATTGGAGACTGCACCAATCTACCCACATCCAAAACGGCAGCAGCAGTAGGTAAAACACTGAAAAACTCTTCTTTAAATCCCAAATTGTTGTGGGTTTTTCTAGGAAAGGGAGAACGAGATAAGTCTCTGTTCATTAAACCTTTTCTACCTAATTATCAGTACTCATCACACAGGTCTAGAACCTGATTCTGTAATTTCCCACCATTAATTGGTAGTTACTTTCCCATTCACTGAGCTGATGAGAGATGGTGAGAGCTATTAGAGCTTGTTTTACTGAAATTATATCACCAAGAGAATCATCTGTGACTATAATCTTCTTCAGCTGCGCAGTCTGCAGTGCTTGACCGAACTGTCAGCAGAATTCTGAAGAAACAGACGCCAGATAAGACAGTAAGTATGTTTAAGGATAAACATTAATGTGGTTTACCACCGTAGAGGTGCTAGGTTGTTTGCTCCAACCTTATTTCCTTTGTTGCCCAAATATCCGCCACCAGGGGGCGTAGTGTTAACAAAAACAATTTCTGTGTTTGTAATGAAACAAGCCAGTGATATTTTTTGGTTCATGTGTCACACATGTAAAAGGAAAATGAAGTCAAGTGCATTGTGGGATAGTTATTCCACACAGGATACTCAGTGTGTTTTATACTGAACAGTTTGGCATGTGGTACTGTGGGTCACAAGGTTGTCCTACACATACTGAAAATATTAATAGTACACACATTTGCTTGCCTATTACAGAATAGTGCAATAGTGGCGTGCTGTTCCAAAAATATCTGTTATCCTTATATAACTACAGAAAAAGTTGCAGGTACATTCATATGTATGTAGATAATACATATATTCATAAATGAATTAAATTACAATTAAAATGTCATCTTTCAAAATAAAAAAAAATATTATGTGTTAAAAGTTTTCTGTGTGTTGCAGTATGATGGCTACACCTCCTGCCCACTGGTTACCAGCTACAACACAGTGATCTTGGCAGAATTTGATTATGATGGGCAGCCACTGGAGACTTTCCCCCTGGACCAGAGTAAAGAGAGCAGGATCATGTACCACATGAAAGCTGATATCATGCCTCATTTGTATTGGCACGGACTTCTGAAGTGAGTCCTGGTCGTGTACTGATCACAGCTTACTCTTTCTGATTACAAACTTGATGTAATTTTTTTTCTCTTTCTATTTTGTTTTTCTTCCTCCAATTAAGGGGACTCTGGGGAGGCCCAGGACCATACCGGACCATCATGCATATGGGAATGAAATAGAACAAACCGTTATTTGGGAACAAAGCAAAAATGTATTCTTTCTCATTAGTGACAAATTGCTTTAAGATAGTGCTAAATTGGCTTAAGCTAATATCCAGCGATGCCTGCTTTAAAATATAGCTTGCTAGTTTTGTATCATTTTTAATTACAGTGCTATATAATCATTTTGGCTATGGCATAATCCATTTCCTTGTGATTAAAAACACATTCTACATCTGAGTAACTTTTTCGTATTAATGGGATTGCAATATGTTTTAGAAATATGAAAATAAATAACAGGTTCTTAATGAAGTCTTTATTTTGACTTTTTACATAGATAGATAGATAGATAGATAGATATACTGATTGACGATTGATAGATGGAAAGACAGACTGACAGATTGCGAGACTGATAGACAGATGGATAGATAGATAGATAGATAGATATACATGATTGATAAATGGATACAGACAAACTGATAGATAGATAGATAGATAGACAAATGATTGATAAATGGATAGACAGACAGATAGATAGATAGATAGATAGATATACTGATTGACGATATACAGACTGACAGATGGCTAGACTGATAGACATACTGCTAGACAAATGATTGATAGGTGGATAGACAGACAGATGTACAGATGGATAGATAGACAGACGGATAGATAGATAGATAGACGGACAGACAAATGATAGATGATAAACAATAACAGACAAATGATAGATAGACAGACATACTGATAGAAAGATTGATAGATAGAAATACAGATGTATAGCTAGACAGACAGACAGATAGATAGATAGGTAGATAGATAGATAGACTTACTGATAGATGGATGACAAACTGAAAGACAGACATCTGTCAGATGGATAGACAGATAGATAGATAGACAAATTATTGATAAATGGATAGACAGACAGACATACAGATGGATAGATACAGCCAGACAAATGACTGATGAATAGACAGATGGAAAGGTAGATAAATAGATAGAAAGATAGATAGACATGATTGATAAATGGATACAGACAGACAGATAGATAGATATATAGATAGATAGATAGATAGATAGATAGATAGACAAATGATTGATAAATGGATAGACAGACAGACAGACAGATAGATAGATAGATAGATAGATAGATAGATAGATAGACAGACAGATAGATATACTTACTGATAGATGGATGACAAACTGAAAGACAGACATCCGTCAGATGGATAGACAGATAGATAGATAGACAAATTATTGATAAATGGATAGACAGTCAGACATACAGATGGATAGATACAGCCAGACAAATGATTGATGAATAGACAGATGGAAAGGTAGATAAATAGATAGAAAGATAGCTAGATAGATAGACAGACAGATAGATAGATAGATATACTGATTGACGATTGATGGATGGAAAGACAGACTAACAGATGGCTAGACTGATAGACATACTGCTAGACAAATGATTGATAGGTGGATAGACAGACAGATGTACAGATGGATAGATAGACGGATGGACAGAGAGACAGATAGATAGATATACAGACGGACAGACAGACAAGTGATAGATGATAGACATAATAATAGAGAAATGATAGATAGATAGATAGATAGATAGATAGAAATACTGATAGAAAGATGGATGATAGACAGACATACAGATGGATAGACATCTATCTGATAGATAACAGACAAATGATAGATAGACGATAGATAGAAATACAGATGGATAGATATAGACAAATGATTGGATAGATGGATAGACAAACACTGATAGACAGATGGATAGACGGACAGACAGATAGATAGATAGATAGATAGATAGATAGATAGATAGATAGATATAGACAAAAGATTGATAGATGATGGACTTACTGATAGATAGATGGATAGTTAGACGTAAAGATGGATAGACAGACATCTATCTAATAGATAGATAGATAGACACACGGGTAGACTGATAGATTTACCTGTTCTTTCAAATTTGTTTATTCTCATGTTTTCTATTACACACATTCAAACTGACTAACTTTGTATGTGGAGACTGTGTCTTCTAATTTCAGTAAAACTCTCCTTCGCCGCCCGCCTTCCTTCAGAATCTGTGCGCATGCGCGGTAGCGTACAGCGTCATCCGGGTTCTTCGCAAGAATCCCTCTGAGAGGAGGCGGGAAATGGCGTCCCGAGCAGCTGTAGCAGATCTATCTGTCGTTCTGTGACTCACACTCAGCAGTGAAGTGACCGACAGACACTCGCGCGGGCCGCCTCAGCCGCTGTGGCCAGATCCGCAACCATCTCTGGATCGTGTCGTTGCGACCCTTGGCATGTAAGTGTTTAAACGGAGCCTATTTTGATCACATACATGCAAAAATAAATATTTAACCCTACGCCACGGTCGCAGTGCTTTGAAATCTCGCGTCTTCACGACTCGCCCCCTCCGAATGTAAGAACATGTTCTTCATGCAGATGAAGACGCCGCAGCGCTAATGTTTTTTATATTGCATTTAAACAAATATTGATTTATGAGTAAAACGTCATGCGATAAAAAAAAACGTCTCTTTGTCATTTTCCAGAGCGCGTTTAGTGTATAAAAAGACTTGTTCGCTAGAGCGCGGGTGTCGCGATACAGCCAACAAGTCATCTGTTAGCGTTAGCCGCTGACGTTAAAACGCTCTCGAATTTAAATATTCCCATTAAAATAAGATGTGTTATTAAGAAAAAAACTGTCGTGGGTAACTCGAAGTCAGTGGGCCAATTTTACAAGCCGCTGCTGTTTGCGATCTTATTGTTTTGATGTCAAAACCACTAACCAATTGGCTTGCTAACTTGCGTGCGACCATTTTTAGCTTAATAATGTAGCTCGGAGGCGCGAACTGACAACAAATGCTGAAGTAGCTCATGTTTTTAGTGGTGCATTGTGTCGGCTGGTGAATATAAGAAGTTTTGCAGCACGATAATATGCTAGAAATCATCGGCAGGCTAACGGCAAGCTACATTTGTTTAGATTCAACAAGCAGAGCGGGCTATGAAGGAGACATGATTCACCCCCGCCCACTTCAAACACATCTGAAGACTTTCACTAGTTTATTTCTACTGCACATACCAATGCTTTTATGAAAATACACGGTGTCTGTTAAAGGACTATACTCGTATTTCTATATATAATTAACATCGTTATGACTGTGGAATATGTGTATGATTTATTTATTTATTTTTTTTCCATATTTCTGTTCTCTCAAACATGCACACACTGCAATTTCTAAATATCTGAGTTTCATTGTAATGATTTAAAATATCAAAGTTAAGAAATATATATTAAAATATATATATATATATATATATATATATATATATATATATATATATATATATATATATATTAGAGCACACAATATGCATCTTATATTTTAGATGGTAATAGATTTTTAAGCATTTATGAAAGACCTCATGTCTATATATATATATATATATATATATACACACACTGCCGTTCAAAAGTTTGGGATCAGTAAGATTTTTAGTGTTTTTAAAATAAGTTTCTTATGCTCATCAAGGCTGCATTTATTTGATTAGAATACAGGGTAAAACACTAATATTGTGAAATATTATTGCTATTTAAAAATTATAATTTTTTTTTATTTTAAAGTACTTTAAAATATAATTTATTCCTGTGATGCAAAGCTGCATTTTCATCATCATTGCTCCAGTCTTCAATGTCAAATGATCCTTCAGAAATCATTCTAATATGCTGATTTATTGTTAGTGTTGAAAGCAGTTGTGATGCTTAATATTTTTTTCAAAACTTTTTTCAGGATTCTTTGATGAATAAACCTTTAAAAAGGAACAGCATTTATTTAAAATTGAAATCTTTTTTTAACGATATGCACTACTGTTTAAAAGTTTGTGGTCAGTACTTGTTTTCTTTATTTCTTGATAGAAATTAATACTTTTATACAGCAAGGAAGTGTTAAATTGATGAAAAGTGATAGTAAAGACTTCTATTGTAAAAAAACATACAAAAAAAAACATGTCTATGTAAAAAACGCTGTACTCTTACATTTTTTATTCATCAAATAATCCTGAAAAAGGTATCACAGCTTCCAAAAACACATTATGTTTCCAACATGATGATAAATCAACATTAGAATGATTTCTGAAGGATCATGTGACACTGAAGACTGCATCACAGAAATAAATTATATTTTAAAGTATATGCAAAACTAAAAAAAAACAAAAAAAATAAATACAAAACCATTATTTTAAATTGTAAATTTAATTTTTAAATAATTTAATGATGCGTTCTCATTTTCATGGCTCTCTGATCTTGATTAATGGTCACATGCCGTGAGTAAATAGAAGTAAACAGATAAAATATTTAGCCTTTTTTAAAACTTTGTAGCTAGATTTTAAAGTGAACTCAAACCTCGTTTTGTTTAAACTTTTATATTAGCCTACATTTGTACTGTTAAAAAAAAAAAAAAAATGAAAAAATGTTTTTTGGACTACTACTTAAAATGCTAATATTTATGTCTTTAATTCCTGCCTGCATTTTGCTTGTAAACTTGCATTAGACTGTACAATTATTTAATTCAGTTGCACCCTTTGATTTGATAATCACATTAATTTAATTACATTTTTCCTTTAGTATGATTAATAAAAAAAAAAAAAAAGTTCATTATCATTATTGGGGAATTTTGATCTAGACAAAAACGCATAGCTTTATTGTCCTTTATAATTCTTATGTCTTTAGAATATAAAGGCATTTAAAATTTTAACAGATTAAAAATTTAGTGCTTTCAAATCGATTAAAAGCAATTAATCACATCCAAACTAAGTGTAAATAAAAATCCAAAATAAGTTTTTGTTTACATAATATATATGTGTGCACTATGTATATTTATTATTTATATATAAATACAAACACACACACACACACACACACATTCAGTATATATTTTGAAAATATTTACATGTATATATTTGATATTATGTAAAAATATATTTCTTATATAATAGGGCTGGCAAATGATTAATGGCATACAAAATACAAAGTTTGAGTTTGCCAAATATATGTGTGTGTACTGTGTGTAATTTATTATGCATATATAAATACAAGCACATTAATGTTTATATTTAAGAAATATTTAGAAGTATATGTATTTATTTTAATTTTTATAGAATTTATATATATATATATATATATATATATATATATAAATACAAATATTTTGTACATAACACATTTCTCTTAAATATATACATTAATTTGTGAGTATACATAATAATTACAGTACACACACACATATTAGGCAAACTCAAACTTATTTTTGTATGCAATTAATTGTTTGACAGCCCTATTATATAAACATTTTTTCTGCAATATATACATGCTGATGTGTGTTTTATATATATATATATATATATATATATATATATATATATATATAATATATACACATACATACATAATAAATATACACAGTACACACACATTAAGTAAACAAAAACTAATTGCGGTTAATCGTTTGACAGCAATATATATTTAAGAAATAAAAATGTAAATATGAATACATATGCGTGTAAATATTTATTAAATATATACATGTACCTTTGTGTGTATATATACACAATGCACACACACGTTATGTATACACAAACTTTTATTTTGGATGCAGGTTTTGCCTTTCTTATTGATAGGCTAGTGAAGAGGCAGCAGAGAACAATTGAGCTGGATTTAAATCTGGTTGCCTATGTAGACGTCACCATTAAATTTGTTTGAGCATGTGATTGTTCACTACACCAACTCCAAAATTTATCACTGAATAACTCTTCTAAGTTGTTAATCTCTTGAATCCCCACGCAAGAGCATCTGTGTGAAGGTTTGCAACCAGGTTTAACCCATCTTAGTCTTCAATAAATGATTCGCCATTGATAGGATGATGATTTCCCTCTCTTTTTTTGGCACTCTTAAAGAAAGCCCGTAGGGTGCTGCGGAGACCTTTCTTGTCAATGGCAGCAGGGGACAGATCCGATTGTTTTCCTCGAGTTGCCATGACTGATCTCCGCATTGGAATTTCCCAACAGCCGTATTGGCGGCTGAATATTTTGCATTCAGTGTTAATAGTGAAGGGGTGCTAAAACTTATGCAGATATGCATGATAGTACGTTAACTTCTTTATTTTTTTTGTCTTTCCCAGTCTTACATGTGACTTTCGGGACAATGAGGCTGAGAGTGCGTAAGGCATCTCAGCAGCGGAGCGCCACCCCGTCCGCCCGGACCGCCAAGACCAAGAGGAAGCACTCCGAGGTGGAACACACTTTGTCCCCCGAAGACGCCAAGATGCAGAAGCGAGACACGGGCATTTTCTCCACCATCAAACGGTTTATCAGAGGCAATGCTGTCAAGGTTAGGAGTTGAACTCTGTGTTTGAGATGATGTTGTGGAGGCGAGAGTAGTTTGGTTTCAGCTATGCTTCTTAATGTCAGGTGGAGCAGTGCACTCCTGCTAAGAGAAGCCGTGTAGACTGCGATTCGGACAGTAATCTGATCACATCCACTCCAACCGGTGGGAACCTGCCTAGCAGAGCAAACCCCAGAACACGCAGGAAAGGCCCCGTCAATGGAGGTATGAGTGCTGACCCTCCCAGATTAATTGGGCTGCTGCTCCTTTAAGAAATGGTTCATTTAAAAATGAAAATTTGTAATCACTTACACACCCTAAATTAGTTCCAGACCAGTATGATTTTTTTTTTTTTTCATTTGCTGAACAAAAGATGATATTTTGAAGAATATCAGTAACCAGACATCTGTCAGTAGCCTATAGGATGGAAACAAAAAAAACTATGTCTACCATCAACTGTTTGGTTGCTAGCGTTTTTTAAAATATCTTTTGTGCTCAACAGAAGAAAGAACCTCGTACAGGTTTTAAACAACTTGAGGGTTTTATTTTTGGATAAACTGTCTCTTTAAGAGTTCTGTGTGTGAATTAAACTTTGTTGTGATGACTGCCAGTGTTCTCTCGGTGTTGAATGTTTCTCATTTTCTTCTGCTCAGATACCATGACAGGTCAGAGTAAACCAGTGAAGCCCAACGGGAAGCTGGAGGTGCAGACGGAAACTCCGAGCAGTCCGCCCCGCACCACCCTCCTGGGAACCATCTTCTCTCCTGTTTTTAGCTTCTTCTCACCCGCCAACAAAAACGGTAAGAGACTGTGATCTCACTTGTCAGCTGATAAATGTATGCACCTAAATGACACTGAGATATTAGGGTGAGCGGAATCCAGTTGTAAAAATTTGCTGTATATTACGGAATGTGATGGAATTTGTCAAATTTTGGATGAACAAATCAGAAGTAGGTCAGTACACTTAAATCAAAACACGATATGGGCTACTGGCTGTAATATTAATCCACAAAAATGCTACTTGAATATGAATCCTGCATGTTCTGCGAGTCTCTGTGTGAATGAATAGCACAGATGCGCAGTTTTGTACTACACACATACTGAAGCCCTTGTGACGCTCGCGGTGTTTACGTGAAGACATAGACATAAACTCCAGACATGCTCTGAAAGTCACTTCATGAGCATTTTACAGTTTCTTTTGAGAAAAGCTGCTGTAATATGATATAAATAATATGATATAAACAAGGTAAAGGTCTTCACAGCAACCTGTCAATATGATGTTCGGGTTAACTTGAAACTCAGAAATATATTACTAACTGTAATGATTGTACTACTTCTACTACTAATAAAATTTTCAAAACATAATTTTCAAAATATTTCCCAGGAGATGGCTTTGATTATTGATCATTATTGATTATGAAACAATTAAAATCCAGAAAATTAATGGAAAACACAGAACTTGGTAAAAAAATAAAACTTAAATAAATAATTTAAATAAACTTAATAAACAAACAAACAAACAAATTGCGTAAGTTTCATGATTTACATTAATTAGACATGCTTTTTGATTAATATTTTTAATTTAACCATTACAACGGAGTCTAGAAAAATTAAAACGGGGGAAAAACAGAATCCAGAAAATAAATTAGAGACTGCTTTGATTATTAAATTTGAATTAAAGTAGAATCCAGAAAATTAATAGAAAATACAGAATTTGGTAAAAATAAAACTATTTAAAAAAGAAATAAATTAATTAAAATGTGTTTCTTAGGGCCTTAATGTAATTTTTGTTAAACTTTTATTTGCTATTGTGTAAATTTCATGATTTCAATGAATTAGATATGCATTTTGATTAATATTTTTAATTTAACCATTTCAACAGAGTCTAGAAAAATTAAAACTGGAAAAAAATGGAATCCAGAAAAATAATTGGAGATGGCTTTGATTATTAGATTTGAATGAAACCATTAGAATAGAATCCAGGAAATTAATGGCAAACACAGAATTTGGTAACAAAAAAAAAAACAGAATTTAATTAAAAAAAAAAAAACATTTTAAATGTTTCATAGGGCCTTAAAATGTATTTTTTGTTAAACGTTTAATAAATTGTGTAAGTTTCATGATTTCAATTAATTAGACAATTTTTTTTTATTAATATTTTTAATTTAACCGTTATTACAACGGAGTGTAGAAAAATTAAAATGGGGAAAAAAAACTGAATCCAGAAAAATAATTAGAGATGGCTGAGATTTATTAAATTTGAATAAAACCATTTAAATGGAATACAGAAAATGTATGTAAAACATAGAATTTGGTTTAAAAAAAAAAAAAAAAAAAAATTATGAAATGCAATGCATTTCATAGGGCCTTAATGTAAGTAAATTTTTATTAATTGCTATTAAATTGTGTAAGTTTCATGATTTCAATTAATTAGGCATGCTTTTTGATTGATATTTTTAATTTAACCATTACAGCAGAGTCTACAAAAATTACAACAGAAAAAAAACGTAATCCAGAATTTTTTTTTCTTTACATTTGAAGTCATCATGAAATCAATATTGACCGTATTTATTTTCTTTACACATTGTTCTTAACCCCTATTTTCATCATCTTTTTTAACTTAAAATTAACGGTAAGAATTCTAAGTGTTCCAGACTTTAAAAATGATCTTATGAAGCGTCTTAATGTTTTGAAGGCATTTAAATTTAATTTCAGAATTCACTAAATTCAGAGAAACAGTAAGTTTGAATCCAAAACTCTTATTTAGTTATTTAATTAATTAATGCATTTTTTATTTTATCGGCAAGCCTTTGCCAAAAATTGCCAAATAAACAAAATGCTTGAACGTTGATTATTTATTTATTTATTGTTTAAAAATTTTTTTCCCACAGTTCTTACGCATTTTAGTCTGACCCCTGGTCTTAAGTAGGGATACACCGATCAACAGTAAATAAACTTTTCTCTAGTGTTTTTTTTGTTTTGATTTGTTTTATACCTAATAGAGTTATAATTATCATTCCTGGTGTGAAAAGGCTTTTTTGTACAAATCACCAGTGCACAATATAGCAATTCAGATGTTGTTTTAGGCCTCCAGAGCTGCCCTTTAAAAATCTATTCAATGCACTAATTTAATTCTGGCTAATTTAATACGTAACAGCAATAACAGCACATGACGATCAATTTGGAAAAGCATATTTGTCATTGGGAAACAGATGCTCTGAAAAAGCCTTTAATTTTTTTTTTCCTCTCATGATTCTGATTTAAAAGAAATTTATTGATTGAAAGAAAGATCTAAAAGAAAACATTGGTTGTAAATATGGTTTCATGTTGCCTTTAAAAGAGGTCCAGCACTCACATGACCATACAACCAGATGAAGACATCAGAAATATTGGTAAAACACAGAATTGGGGAAAAAAAAAAAAAAGTTTTCATAGGGCCTTAAAAATGTAGTTTTTAAGCTTTTAATAAATTGCTTTTAAATTGTGTAAGTTTCATGATTTAAATTAATTAGATCTGCTTTTTAAATTAATGTTTTTCATTTAACCATTACAACAGAGTGTAGAAAAATTAAAATGGGGAAACAAAAAAAATCCAGAAAAAAAATTGGAGATGGCTTTGATTATTAAATTTTAATTAAAATAGAATCCAGAAAATTAATGGAAACCCCAGAATTTGGTAAAAATAAAACAGAATTTAATTAAAAAAAAAGCCTTTCATAGGCCCTTACAAAATGTAATTTTTGTTAAGTTTTTAATAAATTGCTATTAAATTGTGTAAGCAACATGATTACAAATAATTTGACATGCTTTTTGATTTAAGATTTTTAAATTAACCATTACAACAGGGTCTAGAGAAATTAAAACGGGGGAAAAAAACAGAATCCAGAAAAATAATTAGAGATGGCTTTGATTTATTAAATTAATTAAAATAGAATCCAGAAAATTAATGGAAAACCCAGAATTTGGTAAAAATAAAACTGTATTTAATAAAAAAAAATAACTAAAATGTTTCATATGGACTCTTAAGTAGGGACACACCGATTTATTTAAAAAAAAAAAAAAAAAAAACTGTCGTTGTAATTAGCAGTAAATAAAGTTCTATCTGGTGTTTTTTTTTTTTTTTTTTTTTTTTTTAGTTATAATTATCAATCCTAGTGTGAAAAGGCCTTTGCTTTGTACAAATCACCAGTGCACAATATTCCAATTTAGACGTTGGTTTAGGCCTTCAGTGCTGCCCTTTAAAAATCTATTCAATGCACTAATTTAATTCTGGCTAATTTAATACGTAACAGCACATGAAGATCAATTTGGAAAAGCATATTTGTCATTGGGAAACACAAAGATGCTCTGAAAAAGCCTTTTATTATTATTTTTTTTTCCCCCTCTCATGATTCAGTTCTAAATCAAAAATTCATCACATATAGAAGTAACACTGGTTGTAAATATTGTTTTATGTTGCCTTTAAAAGAGGCCCAGCACTCACATGACCATAAAACCAGATGAAGATATCGGAAATCAAATTAAAATATCTAAAGAAGCATATAGGACTAGATTTGTCATAGCAGAACTAAAATTCAGACTGCAGCAATTCTGAGCCAAAGCATTTGTGCAGGATACACAGCCGTCTGAGACCCTCAGGTTCAGGTGCTGCCATCTAATCGGTGGCACATGCTGCAAACCGAAACCATTGAACCAAAACATTTTGTTTACCAGCCAAACTGCAGTGCTTTTTGTTCCTTCTGAGCTCTTTTTGATTTGATCACACTGTTAAACCCACTTTGCTCCCTTTCATCCTCCAGCTACAGTGGGCTCCGATTCTCCGGGGCAGGCGGTAGAAGCGGAGGAGATCGTGAAGCAGCTCGACATGGAGCAGCTCGAGGAAACCCCGACCAGCACTACCACAGATGGCCGAGACCTGACCTTTGACCCTGCACTAAACCCAAGACCGCTGCCTCACGTAGAGACATCGGTAGAGGAAGGAGAAATCGTCACGGAGGCTGATATGCCACCGCTAACTGGTAACTCGGATGTGTTTTTTTTTTTAAATTTTAGCTGTACTGCCACTTAAAGCTTACCATCCTCATATTTTCTCTCTCGGTTAGCCGTAGGATCCAACAGCAGTTATCCGGATGTCCCACCGTCACCTCCAGCAGAAGGGACTTATGAAGAGGACTGGGAAGTTTTTGACCCGTGAGTTACATTTCAACTAGTGATGCACCGATGTATCGGCCAACAATTGGTATCGGCCGATAAAAGCAATTTATTTCACTACCAAAATCAGCCGATGATCAGGGCCGATAGTATCCTGTCAATCGAAAGGCAGACTGCAACTCATACTGTGAGTGAAGAAAATCTCTGTTGAATTATTGATGTCAAAATTAATGTGACAATTAGGCATTAACAGTTACAAATAGCGACATTAAAGCAGGCCATTTCACTATATGACTCACCCGTAGTTCAAGCCAGCATTGCCAGATCTGCAGTTTTTCTTTACACGCCTGTATGCATGTAGCGTGCATAGCATCCAATAATCACAAAGAGCTCTGTGCTTTCTTACTTCTGAAAAGAAACAACGTCTCAGCTTTTAAATCCTGTACGTTCTATCACGAAAACAACAGATGCCGTTTTGACGCTTTTAAATGTGACGTGACAAATCGCTAATGCACCTCATTTTAAGCAGCAGCACGGAGCGCGAGTCTTTTCCAGTTAAAAAAGTTACAGTGCAAAATGCACCTAGTGAATGCACGATATAAGGTATGATGAAATATATATGGCTTACCAAAATGTATCATGTCTAATGTATTCGCTCAATCAGTGTTTCAAACGCGGAAAGATGCCAATAAAACAGATTGTGAACAGTATGTCACTTAATGTGACATTTACCTCAGCAAAGTTATCCGCTGTTCACAGTTCATTAGTTAGCTATAAAACAACACTAAAGAGGAGTCTTTTTTTACTTAATGCATTTATGAATATATAAGTTATGGGACATTCTACCAGAAACATACATTATTTTATTATTATTATTATTAACAAAAGTGGTTAACATTAACCCGTTCTTTTTCATCAGTATTATTTGTGATTTGAGTTTTGTGAACGGGAGTTCCTCTTTTAAGCCGCTTTCACTTTCGCTTTTGATTCACGACCGTCACTTTTTACAAGAAAATATAATTGTCTGTTGTGCTTACATCTATTCACTGTTTAAAACTAAAACAAATGCTTGAAAGACAAACTAACTTATATAATGTTAATTAACATTAACATGTGCTCACATGCTCTGATAATAATAGCTTTGTAGGACTATACATTATTTTGATTAGTCAAAAAAAAAAAAAGTTAAATCTGATTCTGTTTCATAGAACTGAATAAAATAATATATTGAGATTTAATATTTATATATTTTCTGTCCAATTTTATTGTTACTTTTTTTTTTTTTTTTTTTTTTTTCCCCTACTTGTATTATTTCAGTTTTAGTTTATTTACTTCCAGGTAATAATTTTAGTGCTTATACTTCTACATTTAGTTTTCGTCACTTATTTTATTTATTTATTTATTTATTTTTATTACAAATGTTTTTAATTACAAATGTTTTTAATTATTTGTTTTAGTCAATGAATATTTTTTTTTTCTTCTTTTTTTTCCTTTCTTTTTTCTTTGGAGAGTCACACATTTTGCATGTAATTACATTATGGCATTACATACATTAAAACCTTTTGGCTTGTGATTTTTTTTTTTTTTTTAAATTCAGTATCATTAATATTATTGAGTTAAATTAAAAAAAAGTCTTACAAAATGACTATATTAATTAATAAAATAAAAAACTAATTATTACAAAGCAGTTTCAGTTTCAGCCAAGAATTTATTTCGGTACATCCCTAGATTTTTATGTAAAAAGAAACATTTTCAGGGTGATGCAAGACCCCACTGTGAAATTATCTCGCTTCTTATACGGCTACCTGCCACATATGTAAATAATTTAATACAAAATATCAATTTCATCATATATTATTACCTCAACACGACTCGCAGTACCCTCTGCAGCTGTCTATTATCAGTTGTAGCGGTTTTTGTCGTAATATAACAGACCACTAGATGGTGCAGTTGATACCAGAAATGAGAATTGCAGTTAGCCCAGTAAAATTCTGAATGAATGACGCATAGTAGTTCTGCGCTTAGCATGGACAAGTTTTTGAAAAGACAACAAGTGCCAAGTAAACGTAAAGTAGATGATGAATCTACTTCAAAGATCGCAACTACAACAAAGAAAAGAAAATATGAGAAAAACTGTTTAAAAAAAAACAATGAATGCTGTTACATAGTACATAGTAAAGCTGCATGCTTTACTTTTAATGTTTCTACTCTAAAAGTGACTAGTTCCTTGTTTAGTTTTTTTCAGTAAGTTGTCACACACTGAATTTTAATTATTATGTTTCAAATAAATCCTTCTGAAGTTGTGTTTGTTTGTGTGTAAATGTGGGGGTGGTGCTTAATTTTTTTTATTCTGCGAAAGGGGGGCCCGGCAGAAAAAGTTTGGGAACCACTGGTGTAACGTGACACAAACAGCAAAGACAAAACCAACATGTTGACCTTCTCTGGTTTAAGTAGCGGTCTTTTATTTTACTTTCACTTAAAAACCAAATCCTCCGTCCTTCCGCTATCTTTTGTATTCACGTCATTTTTGCAGCTCGTGTTGACGCGGCCTGTATAAAACAGGCTCTGCTTCCAAATCGCTCACGCTGAAAGCGCATCTCTCACTCACTTCACGTGATCAGAAAAATCTAACTCCTGCTGCACTGTCTGCAGCATGTGCTTTATGCATGGAGCAGAGCAGAACATGCACTGGCACAAATGCAATCATGTTTGAACTCACATTCTCAAAAAATTCGCAGTCTAGAGCCCTGCAGTTGATAGGGTTCCATGTGTAGTTAACAGCATCAGTTAGGACAGTTTTTTTCCTTAAGAAAATCAAACTATCAGTATCGGCATCGGCCGATATCATCCTAAATAATCGGCTATCGGTATCGGCAGAGAAATTCAGTATCAGTGCATCTCTAGTTTCAAAACTTGATTTAACCTCAGTGTAGGCACGTACTAACTGGCCTCTGTCTTTCAGTTATTTCTTCATCAAACACGTGCCACCCTTGACTGAAGAGCAGCTCACCCGTAAGCCTGCACTCCCTCTCAAAACCAGGAGCACACCTGAATTCTCTCTCGTCCTGGATCTGGTAAGTTGCCGTCCATCGTTGGGCTTAGCGTGTTGATGCAAGCTTTTTTGATCTGTGGATTAAGTCGCCTTTGTTGTTTTATTCCAGGATGAGACTTTGGTTCACTGCAGCCTTAATGAATTGGAGGATGCAGCTTTGACCTTCCCTGTGCTTTTCCAAGATGTCATTTACCAGGTTCCAAAAAGCATCTCAATATTGGTTTTTTTTATTTTTTTTTTTTTTGGTGCTGGTTTGTATGTAGCTCTAATGGTGATTTGCTCTCTTATTACTAAAGGTGTATGTCCGGTTACGGCCGTTCTTTAGAGAATTTCTGGAGCGCATGTCTCAAATTTATGAGGTGAGCAAGTTTTTTGTTGTTGTTGTTGTTTTCAGTACATGCAGCTGACATGGAAAAATGGAAAGAAATCTTTAAATAAATATTTTATTTATTTTTGAGGTTATTGTGAAGGTCATATCCAGCAAAAAACATACAATTGTGTGTCCCAGAACTTTATTAATGCAAAAAAAGGCACAAATCCAGTTTTCCTCAGGAAGATAACTATTAAATGTGTGAAATTATCTAACAAAAGATTAACTACATGTTAAAAATGTATTCAGTACATAAAGTATAAGAGTCTGTTTAGGTTTTAATTAGCAAATGTTTTTCATAACTGAAGTTTTAGTCAATGATATTACACTTTTTTTTTTTTTTTTTTTTTTTTTTTTTTTTTTTTTTTTGGGAGTCCCAAATTTTGCATGTAATTCGGTTACGGCATTACATAAATTACATCTGTTCATATTGGTTACCATATTTTTTTCTAATTTGTGTTTTTTTTTTTTTTTTTTTTTTTTTACTTGTATTATTTCAGTTTTAGTTTATTTATTTCCAGGTAATAATTTTAGTGCTTATACTTCCACATTTAGTTTCTGTCACTTTTTTTTTTAATTTAATTTTTTTTTTTTTTACAAATGTTTTTAATTATTTGTTTTAGTCAATGAATAATTTTTTTTCTTTTCTTCTTCTTTTTTCTTTGGAGAGTCACACATTTTGCATGTAATTATGTTATGGCATTACATACATTTAAAACCCTTTTTTTTTTTCTTTTTTTTTAAACACATTTCCATTACATTTTAAGGATCTACGTTATGTGCTCTTTTTTTATTGCTATATTTTTTTATAATACTAAGGTTTTATTATTATTTCAGTTTTAGTTGATTTACTTCAGGTAGTAATTTCAGTGCTCGTACTTCTAAATTTTGTTTTTGTTACTTTATTTAATTTTTTGATGTTTTTAATAATTGATTTAATGAATATGAACTTTCTTAAACTTTTTTTGGAGTCCCATATTTTTAATATAATTACGTTTTGGCATTACATAAATTACAACAATATATATGTTACTTTTTTTTGTACACATTTCTGTTTAATTCTAAGGATCTTAGTTATGTGCTTTTGTCAGTTTGTTTGTTTGTTTATTTATTTTTAATACTACTTATTTCAGTTCTAATTTATTTACTTCCAGGTAATATTTTTAGTGCTTATATATATTTTAGTTTTTTTAATTAAAAAAAAAGTTTTTAATAACTGATGTTTTAGTCAATGATATTATCAAAAATTACAACCATTTATATCTGTATCTTTTATTTTATTTTTTTATTATTTGGTTTTTATTACTTTTGTTATTATTCCAGTTTATTTACTTTCAGGTAATACATTTAGTGCTTATATTTACTTTTTGTTTTTCTTTATATCTGTTACCAAACTTTTTTTTTTGTTGTTTTTTTTGTTTATTAATTTATTTATAAATTAGTTTAATTAATTCCAGGTTGAAGTATTTTTTTTTTTTTTTAATTTTAACAATTGTTTTTAATAATTTAAGTTTTAGTCGATGATATTAACCCTACATTTCTACATTTTTGCATGTAATTCCCTTTGGCATTATATAAATGACAACCATTTTTATGTTACCAAACTAGCTGATCAAACAAGGTTTTTTTTTCCACACAAATCAGGTTTAAAAACTGTTTTAGACATCTCAGGTTATGGGTGCAAGTGCAAATGTCCATTTAAAAAAAGAAAAAGAAAGAAAATGAAAGAATATATATTGTGCAAGTCTTCACTTCAGTTGTTGGTCCTTCGTGTGCATGTTCAGTCCTGTCCAGTCATGTTTTTTTTTCCCTTCTGTAGCTCTAATAAATATCCTGCCAATGATGTCGTCTACCGCTTTCACATTAATGACGTAACTTTAAAATATTCGCAGATTATTCTCTTTACTGCTTCCAAGAAGGTGTATGCTGACAAGCTGCTGAACATCCTGGATCCTAAAAAACAGCTGGTTAGGTCAGTTCTCAGTTCCCTCTCAAATGAAAATTTGCATCTTTCCTTTTCCACTAATAGTGTGATGGGAACAAATGTTTGTCTCAATTCTCAGGTTGTAAGATGTTTAAGGTGATTATTAAGCTCCAGATGTCTTTGGTGTGGTATTTCAGGCACAGATTGTTTCGTGAACACTGCGTCTGCGTCCAGGGCAACTACATCAAAGACCTTAACATACTCGGGAGGGATCTCTCCAAGACGGTGATCATAGACAACTCACCTCAGGCTTTTGCCTACCAGGTTTGTGAAGCCACCTTGAGTGAAGTGGTCCGTGGTGAGTTATTAGTATGTAAAGCTCAGGATGTGCTCCTCTCGTTGCAGCTTTCCAATGGGATCCCCATTGAGAGTTGGTTTGTGGACAAGAATGACAATGAGCTCCTAAAGCTGGTGCCGTTTTTGGAGAAGCTGGTAGAACTGGTACGTGCGGCTCGGCTCTTATGTGCGCTTCTTTTCAAATACTATTTTTAGATATGCTCCTATGCTAGTTTAATCTTTAGAGACACGTATATGCCATTTGCAGTAATTGAGTTTTTATTAAGACTTTGGTAACACTTTACAATAAGGTGTCATTTAACATTAGTTAACGTATTTAACTAAAATGAACGAACAGTAAAAAATACATTTATTAATCTTTTTTTAATGTTAGTTAATAAAAATAGTCGTTCATGTTAACAAACTCAACTTGTGATTTTAATAATGCATTAGTAAATTCTGAAATTAACGTTAAGATTAATAAATGCTGTAGAAGTGTTGTTCATTCTTAGTTCGTTAACTAATGTAGTTAACTAATAGTAACTAATAAACCTTACTGTAAAGTGTTACCAAGATTTCTTTGCAAATTATTTATTAGAAATGATAATGATGGTGCTAAACGTTTTTTCACACAACCTTTTTTATAATATTGATTTATTTATAATACCTTGGCTTTTGATTTTAAATGGTACGATTTTATGCCAATTTATGAGTATTAACCCAGTTTAGTATCATGTTTGTAAATGTTATTGTAAAGACTGTGCCTTTATGCGATTGAATTTAAAATGTTTTTAATAACTATCAAATTTACTTTTATTTATATGAAAATATTTTAAATAATTTTATTGCAATTTAATAAAAAAATTGTATAACAAAAATTATGAAACCACATACTTCTGTTTTTAGATGAAAACTTAAAATACAGCTTTTATTTTTAATAGTAAACATTTATTCACAAAATTATCCATATTTAGTCATACATTATGATGTCTGATGTGAAGACTATACCTTCATTGTGTTTTACATTTTAAAAAATGTTTTTATTTATGAATTTATTAAGAATTCTTTGCAATTTAATTCTTGAAAGAAATGATGACAATAATAATACTAATTTATTTACGAATTTATTAAAGAATTATTTGCATTGTAATAATTAGAAATATGAATAGTAATAACAAACCACACATTCACAATTCCATTTTTCTGCAATTTATTAATTATAAATATTAAAAATATTAATAGTAAATAAACCACTCATTCAATTCCATTTTTTTTAAAATAACACCTTTTTTAAATTAACAGTAAAGTTTTTCTGTGCCAATTCCCAAAAATATTATTCATATTTAATATCATACATTATAATGTCTTTGTGTGAATGCTATACCTTCATGATGTGATTTGATTTTGTTTTAAATAAAAATATGTACTTTCTTTCTAAAGGTATTAAATAAGAATTCTTTGCAATGTAATAAGTAATTTATTTTTATATTTTATAAAATATTATTATATTTTATGATGATGATGATTATTATTATTATTAATATTTAATAATAATAATAATAATAATAATAATAATATCAAACCACACATTCACAATTCCATTTTTTAATAAGTGTATACCTTCATAAGTTGATTTGTTTTAAATAAAATATGTAAGAATATTTAATATTTAAGAATATCTTGCAATTTAATAATTATAAATTTAAAATAAGTAAATAACTCAAACCACGCATTCACAATTCCGTTTTTTTAATTAACAGTAAAGATTTGTTTCTGTCCCAGTTCCCAAAAGTATTATCCATATGTAATATCATACAATCTAATGTGTTCATGTTAAGATTATACCTTCGTTATGTGATTGATCTTGTTTTAAATATTTTTTAATTAAAAAAGAATTCTTTGCTATTTTTTTTTTATTATTATTATTATTAATAGTAGTAGTAGTAGTAGTAGTAGTAGTAGTAGTAGTAGTAGTAATAATAATAATAATAACCATGCATTCACAATTCCATTTTTTTTTTTTTTTTAATAAAATAAATTTAAGTTAACAGTAAATGTTTCTGTGCCAATTCACAAAAGTATTGTTATCCATATTTACTATAATACATTATAGTGTTTTAGTTTAAGGACTAGGTGATTATTATTATTATTATTATTATTATTATTATTATTATTATTATTTATTATTATTATTTATTATTATTATTTATTATTATTATTATTATTATTATTATTATTATTATTATTATTTATTCATTTATTTATAAACATCAGGCAAAACATTGAGAAATTGGTTGGCTATAATAAATTATTTCTCCATCATGTGGATACAGAAATTACACACTTCTCCTTTAAGTTCAAAATTAGCTTTTAATTTAAAGTTTACATTTTTTTTTTTTTTTATTTTATTTTCAATATAGTGCAGCTGACACGATTAGTATAATAAATCTATAAATAAACATGTTGTTTGTTTATTTTGTTTATTCATGTTATATTATTCATCTTTATTATAAAAATGTACGTTTTATTAATTTAACAAGAATTCTTTGCAATTTATTAATTAGAAATAATAATACTGGAGATTTACAATTTCTTTTTTTCCTTTTTTTTTTTTTTTTTTTTTTTTTCTTTTCTGTGCCAATTCACAAAACTATTGTTATCCTTATTTAATATCCTATATTAGTGTCTTTAAGGACTACGTGATTTGATTGAGTGATTAATTGATTTTTAAACATCAGGCAAACCATTGAGAAATTGGTTGATGAAACTACGCACTTCACCTTTAAGGTCAAAGTAATTTTACACTCATGCCTAAGGTGTCATTTACAATTCTGTTTTTGTTGACGTGGCACATTTGTGTTTTTCTTCTAGAACGAGGACGTTCGGCCACACATAAGAGAGCGATTTCGCCTGCACGACCTTCTACCTCCAGACTGAACGTCGCGGCGAAAAGAACATTTCTTGCCAACCTGACTGTTTTGAAACAGTGGGGGGATTTACACCATAGGGTGGGGGGGAGGGAAGGAGAATTTGCCACAAAATCTTTGCCATAAGGATTTCAGCTACAGACTTGCCTACACAGGGCGTCCTTTTATGTGGGCGGGAGGGAAGGGTGGGTTTTACGGGGCTCCGGACAAATGTTTTAAAACAAATGACTCAATGTATGCATACGTTTTCTATACACACGCATTTATGGAAACCGAAGGCGGAGCGGAGAAGATCGCTTTCGATCGGTCGTCCGTCTCGGCTCTCTGGTGGAGTTTATGCCCGATTCGGACTTTAGGGTAAAGCGCTGTGCAGAAGTGGACTCGCGTCACTCCTTTTGGTGCTCAAAGGGACCCTCTCTGCCCTTCCAGGCCACTGGCTTTTACTTCAACGAGAATGAGCGGTTGAATAGAAATATATAAAACATGACTATATACATTCAACTATGTGTGTATATGTATATATAACATTTGTACATATATATTTTTTCCTGTCAAGTTTGTAAAACACGACTTGCCCTTTGGTTTTAATTCATTATGCATTCCTTTTTAGTTTGAGGTCTTTTTTCATAGACGAGCTGGCTTTTTATTCATTTTTTTACTCTAGATTTTATGTATATTTAATGGCCTATCCGTTTCGCTTTAGCGTTTTCCTCGTAATCCGGTGAAATGTAATCCAATCACATCCCACATATGGAAAACATCATAAAAATGCTCACTTGTAAATTTCAATCTAGTCTCTAGTCGTGGCTCTCAGTTACTGACCGCTTACTACCATTTATCCATGTCGGTCCTAATTCGGGGATTTTAACTTTTCTGTTCCTAGTTTGTTTTTATATACAAGTATAGATGACATGTAAAATACTGTATGTGCTTTAAATTGCTTTTCTGTGGAGAAAAAAAAAAAAAAAAGAAAACGATGCTTTGTCTCTTTCTGAACTGTCCGGTAATTGTAGCACCAGCACATGAACTTGCTTAAATCATATCTGCAATATCCGTGTTTTTTCCCCCTCATTCCGCCTCTCCTGCGCTCCTGCTTTGGAAACTGTTTTAGGAAATATCATGTACAGCTCTACCTACCTCTGAAGGGTAGACCTTCCGTTTCATTCAGTGTTACCCCAATGTTTTTTATTTCCATGGACATTAATACATGATTTTAATGTACCAGAACTATCGAATTGGTTTTTCTTTGTCGCTTGGGATGAAAGTGTCACATGTGGCCTTGATTTGTCCATCTTATCTTTTTCAGATGAATGTTTTTTTTTTTTGTTTTTTTTTTTCTTGGTTCTAACTATACACTTATTACTCATTACAGAGCGTACAATGTGATTTTTATCATTTTAAAAGGAAATGAGACTTAAATTTGGATAACACAAGTTTTTGAGAAAATTTTAACCTCTGGCAGCTCTTTGGCAGTTTAAGATCTTGTCAATGGATCAATCAGTTATTATTATTATTTTTTTAATCTGGTGGATGAAATGAGTATTTTGATTGGATGGTTGTGTGTTTGTTTGTGAATGATGAGGCTTTTGTTAAAGAGAGCTGTAAATGCAATGAATGTATTTCGGTGTAGCTTTTGCAGCGCACATGGAGCAACAAGAAAACATTCTTAAGACCCTTTCGGATTATGTATGATTTCATATGTATGTGTTTTTCCTGGAATGGTCTTTTTTTATATATATATATATATATATATATATATATATATATATATATATATATATATATATATATATATATATATATATATATATATATATTTAGTGTCAGTGAAATTGAATCCTTCATTGGATCCTGGACTTTGGTTTCATGTAGCTTTGACTTTTAAAAATGACAACAACAGCGGTTAGTCACTGAAAACAGCATGCTGAAGAGTTCATAAATGAAACATTAAATTTGCTGTTTTTGCACATTAGAAAGTTGCATTTTTGCTCTTAGCTGTTTATACATTTTGGTCATTTTAAAATCGATTTTGAAGACATTGTAAATTCTTTGATATAGCTTAAATTTTAGATATAATGATTAGTAATGCGTTGCATTGTTTTGATTGGAAAAAAAATGTGTGTATATATATATATATATATATTTTTTTTTTTTTTACCTTTCACACCCTTATTTATTATAACGTAAAGTTACAAAAGGAAAAGAAAAGTGCATTTTATATGTGTATAATTTCACATTTATTTAATATAATTGTATACGTATATAAAAATTTCATTTACATTTCATTACATAATTTTATATATATATATATATATATATATATATATAACTACATATCAGCGTATTGAAATTTTATTTTATTATTTTTTAAATAAACTGCATTTAGTTGTAATTTAAAGTTCCAAAATCCAAAGAATTGTATAATTATTAAACAAAATGTATAATATATTGAATTAAGAATGTATTATTTTTTAATATCATAACATTTTTATGTGTGTGTGTGTGTGTATATATATATAACAAGCATATTATTTCAATTATTTGTTAGTAATAGAATTTTTTTATTTAATTACATATAAATGTATTATTTAAATTCATATAATTAATATAGTAATTAAATTTCATTATATATCATATATATTTCATTATATATAAATGTATTATTTAAATAATTTTTAATTAATATAATAATTTAATTTTATATATATATATATAGACATGTCATTATACATTTCAGTACATATAAATATATGATTTAAATTGTATATATATATATATATATAACTTCATTATATATAAACATTATTTAAATTTTTATTACTTAATATAATTGAATTTATTATGATTTAAATTATAATTATATTAATATTATATATATAATATGTATATTTCATTACATATAAATGTATTTAAATTGTTTTTATTTAATATAATTAATTCTATATATATATATATATATATAGACTTCATTACATATAAATATATTTTTTAAATTATATATATATATATATGTATGTATAATTACATTATTAACTATTATAGAATTATATACACACAAACACATATCTAAATATATTGTTTTAATTATTATTAATTATATATATTAAACTAAATATATATTTTATATTAAGTTACTGCTTTTGGCTTAAAATCACATCTTGCCTATTTAAATCATTACAATCAAAGTGTACAATTTTGTATAAAGTTTTGTGTCTGTTTTCTAACATTCTGCTTTCTAACATGTTTTCTTTATTATCTAAAAATAACAACAGTCATCTCAAATTTTGCATTATGTGTGATATAATCATAAACAACTTGTAGGCCTACTTGAAATACTATTTTGGCGGGAACGGTCACTGTTTTTACCACTGTAAAGCTTTCCGCAGGTGATGTCAGCTCCATCAGTCCAGTCCTCCAGCCCAGCGGGCGGCGTCACCCTCTTTCCTGCGCTTTGTGTGATCCGTGAGCGCTCAGTGTAAAAGAAGAGGAGGCCTGTTTAATTTCTCGCCCTCTGGTAGCGAAGTTCGCGTCCGCTCAAAGTCGCTCGTTTGACATCGGGCTCATGTCGAAGGACGGCCGGCACGATGGACGCCGGCGCGGCGCGGGTCAGCAGCACCGGCTCGGGCTGAGGTCGGGTCAGAGCGGGGACGGCAGAGACAGGTCGGCCAGTAACAGCTCTGGATCATCTCATGGAGGAGGGAAAGGCAGGAATACGCCCATCAGTATAGCTCTAAAGGTAACAAACAACAGCTGTCTCAAAACATAGTAAGCTGCCTATGTAGACAGCAATTTTGGGCATCATATTTGCATTCTAAACGCTGCGAACTCCCAAAAATGCTGTCTAGGCAGGCAGCTGTCAGTTATAGCATTACCCTAACAGAGTTACTATGGTAACAATACTTTTCCATCAAAATAGCATAGTTGCTAAGGTTAGAGTTGCTATAATACAAAAACCTGTGACAAGGATTTGCTGCCTGCTGTCATTCTGAAGGCTTCTTACATCTTATGTTTACTTGTTACCACTATAAGCTGTATCTATGGTATTGTGTCAAAAATGTTGTCAAGGTGTGCAGTAGTGTGCTTAACTCGATATGAGGATCTACTCATATGGATTGTGATATGTGATTGTGTAGTTATTTTTGACTGTTATAGTTTGCATATTCTCAAACACCTGAGGCAAGAGAGTGTATTTGCAAGCTGTATTTGTTGTTGCTACGTTGTGTCATATTGTGACCTGAAAGTTTTCAGTAACTGCAGATATTCAGGGTGTTGTGGACCATCACAATTTGTCAGCCTATAATGGATCTCACAGATGCGCAACACAAATGTCACCACCATTACGTTTCATAACAGTAACACACAAGAGACCATAAGTACCTCACATGATCATGACAATAACATGACAGAATTTCAGTAATAAAATGTACAGTAATAATGCAAGATAACATTTACATGACAGCATAACTTTTGCACAGAATGAGGATTTAGTACTGCCTTTCAGAAGCTACAGAAGATACTTGCATGTTTCCCAGAAGACAAAATTAATTAAATTTACCCTGATCTTGAAGTTCCAAAAGTTTTCACCCCCTGCACTGTGTTTCCTTCTGGAGCATCAGTGAGTGTTTGAACCTTCTGTAATAGTTCAAATACACAAAAATGCTGAAAAACCAAAGAATTAGTGGGACGTGAAGGATTTTTCTGACTGTTTAACTGTTCAGGAGAAACAAGGGACTCATAAACGACTATCACTAAACAAAAAAACACAGTATTAAGAATCAAGGGGATGTAAACTTTTGAACAGGGTAATTTTTATAAATTCAACTACTATTTTCTCTTGTGGACTACATGTAAATGTCTTTTATGTAAAATATCTTATTCAGGTCAGTACTAAATAAACAATAACATGCCTTTTATATAATCCCTCTTATTTTGGTAAAATAAAGTTTTTAATGATTCTGAAAGGGGGATGTAAACTTTTGACCTCAACTGTAACATTTACATGACAACATAGCAATACATAACAGTAATATAATACTAAATAACTTTTACATGCAGTGTTGGGGAAAGTTACTTTTAAAAGAAATCCATTACAATTTCACTGTCATGTCAGCATAACAGTAATATAATTCAACGTAGCATTTACATGACAATAACATTACTATGTAACAGTAATATAGTTCAACATAACATTTAAATGACTAGCATGACTTGCATAACAGTAATACAGCAGGTAAAATAAGTATTGAACATGTCAATATTTTTCTCAGGAGGTATATTTCCAAAGGTGCTGCTGACTTGAAATTTTCACCAGATGTCGGTAATAACCCAAGTAATCCATACAAAGAAAACAAAACAAGTTGGTTCATAAATTATGTTTAATAAAATGGAATTTCATGGGGAAAAAGTTTTAAACACATGAAGAAAGGAAGGTGCAGAAAGGCATGGAAAGCTAGTATTAGCTGGCTCAGTCCCAACACCTACAGTACCAGGATGATGAAGATGAAACAAGGATGGACTTTTCAGCGAGACAATGATCCCAAACTCAGTTGGTTTCAAAAAAAGAAAATAAAGCTGCTAGAATGGCCCAGCCAGTCACCTGACTTGAATCCAATAGAAAATAAGAACTAAAGATCAGAGTTCATAGAAGAAGCCCACAGAACCTTCAAGATTGGAAGACTCTGTGGAAGAATGGGCCAAAATCACACCTGAGCAATGCATGCGACTAATTTCTCCGTACAGGAGGCATCTTGAAGCTGTCATTACCAACAAAGACTTTTGTACAAAGTATTAAACAGATTTTAGTAGTGCAATACTTTTCCCCTGTCATTCCATTTTATTACACATAACTTAATTTCTTAAATTATTAGTTTTATTTTATTTGTATGTATGGATTGCTTGGGTTGTTATCGACATCTGGTGAAAATTTCATGTCGACAGCACCTTTAGAAATATATTTACTGGGAAAAATGGTGACATGTTCAATACTTATTTTACCAGCTGTATAACGCAACATAACATTTACGTGACAACATAATGATACATAACGGTAATACGATTCAACACAACATTACAAGACAACATGACAGTAACAATGTAACGTAACAGTACGTAAGATTAACATGTCAACAGAACAGAGCATAACAGTAATATAGTGTTATACAACATGACATATCAGTAACAACACAACAACATTAGTATAGTGCATAACATTAACATTACAAAAACATAACGTTACAGTAATACAGCTCACTAAAATGTAACATGACAGTAACAGTGCAAAATAACATTGTACATAACATTAACATGACATCATAACATTTACATAGTAGTACATAACAGTAAAACCATGCATCATAACATAGCAAGACAAAATTTGAACAAAAAGTCATAGTATTACATACAGTAATGCAACGCAATACTACATAAAAGGGACAGTTCACCCAAAAATGGCAATTCTGTCATTAATTACTCACTATTATGTCGTAAGACCTTCGTTCATCTTCAGAACACAAATTAAGAATTTTTCGATGAAATCCGAGAGCTTTCTGACCCTGCATAGACATCAACGCATTTTATCAAAAATATCTTAATTTGTGTTCCAAAGATGAACAAAGGTCTTACGGGTTTGGATCGACATGAGGAATTAATGAGTGATTAATTACAGAACTGTCATTTTTGGGTGAGCTATCTCTTTAACATAACGGTATGTAACATGAGTGTGACAGTGCAACATAGTGTTAGCATAACAGTACATAACGAGACAATGCAGTAAAATATGTAATGGATTGTGTAGATGACTAGATCTTATATCCTAATGTGTTTTAATTTAATTAATTTATTTATTTTTTGCCTAATTGCACGGCTGCTTTTCAAATAAACCCATAGAAATGAAATTGACCCCTTTAAAGTCATCGGATGCTAAGTTCACTTTTACATGTTGTTTGAACATTAATGTGTGTTGGCAGTGTATGTACACATCTACCCTATAATGATAAAAATCCATGCAGTGGTTTTTAATTAAACTGTAAAAATAATATCCCCTTTTTCAAATCAAGCCATTCTCAGATGCCTGTCAGTGTGACGTCACACCAACAGAGGCCGCTCCCACCATAGTTTATTGATGTGAGCGTCTTACCTCAGATCAGCTGTAACAGTCAGACCTCCATTGTTTTGATGCCAGAGCAGGGATGTAAGTTAGACAAGAATATCTCTGATTGAGCGATTGAGGTGTTGTGTTGCTGGATGTAATAATGAACATAGTGGTCGTCATTTACTCCCAACATCTGAGCCGCTGAAGATGCAGTGGATTACTTTTGTTTGTGAAAGGAATGCGCCTCCCGATCTACATAAATGCGTCTATGTTTGCGCAAATCATTCGTGATCCAGCTTCACTTACAGCAGAAGTGAGTATAAGGTTTTTTTTAAAGAATCTCTGCAATCACTTTCCTAATAACGTGCTAGTTAGCAAGTTTCGTGGCTAAACGCGTTAAATGCTACTAAAGTAAACAATCTCTCAGAGCAGCAGAGAGAAGAGAGGGGTGGGGCCAGCAGAGCTCATTTGCATTTAAAGGGACAATCCCTCAGAATGGGATGATTTTTACAGAGCTTATTTTGGCAAGGTAAAAAGGGTGGTGTTTTACACTACCATTGAGAATCCTAAAGAATCATATCAACTTGTGGAAAATGGGCATCTGATGACCCCTTTAAATGATTTTATGTGAAAACAAACAGACCACAGAGGTTTCAGAAACACTCTTCAGGTCCTAGATTTGATCTAGCATTCGGTGTTAATTTTGCGATTATGATCATCTGATTGCGTTTTATCCTGCTTATTATACAGCTGCTTAACAAGTAAATACTTAACGTGAAAACAAAACTCGATCTCAGGCAGCAGTTGAATGAATTGATCTATAGTGCTATTTTTGCAAAATTTGAATGTAGAGGGAAATATAGTAAATATCGTCTGTAAAACAAGGTTTGTGGGGTTTTTTTGGTCACATGTTAAGACAAAGGTGCAATGCCAGAGTGGTAGTAGCCATGAATTTGACATTTGACCTTTTACACATTTAGAATTCCCATTTCAGAAACTATGGAATTTGATAATGGAGTGTTCCAGGCCTGAAAAAGTTTGGAAAATCAGTGAAGGCCTCAAAGAAATGTCGTCATGTGTTTTTTAGTTCTTGCATATGAAAGAAGTAAACATGGTTTGTATGATTTTAAATATGATATAATTAATTAATTAATAGAAAAATAAAATGTATAAGAGAACTAGTTTATAAAAAGGTGAATATTACATACCGAGTATTATCATGGTCTTCAAGCGGTAGATATTTTTGCACGCTGTCCTCCTTGCGGCTGTGTCTGTTCCACATCTCTTTGACGCGTCTCTATTTACATCTATATCCCCGGTGTAAGTTACGCACGGCCGAGCTCCAATCGGACGTTGAGTCTGCGGCGTGTCCAATGCAGACGCACTGACACACAGCCCTGCCGCCTCCAGCACATGCTGGACGAGTGGGCGGCCTGCCATGTGCACATGACTGCACAGAGAGAGAGAAGCGCTGCACGATACTCTGCCAAGCTGTGGAGGGTGACTACGCCACAACTAAGACAGCAAAACAGTAGCGGCAGAGTCGCAGTGCAGACAAGACGTTGCAAAAAGACGGTCCCTATGGCCAGGAAAAGAAGTCCGTCCTGCTGATTGGCAGAGGCATCCACTCAGCGAGTTCACAGGAGTCACGGGGCTATTTTTGGTCCAGCTGTCAAATGACGATGACAGGCTGTTCGTGCAGCGGAGATGCTGGTTAAGGGGGAAAACAGGTTGCTGTAAACAAATTTGGTAGCATGTCAGGCCCGGATATGGATGAGGAACCTGCTTACAGACTCTACTTCTACTCTGTACGTACCTTCTGTCCTCTTCCCATCATTCTTTCAGCTTCTTCGTTTAGACGTGCTTGAAACTCTATCCGTTCTGCTCTGTTTTTCATCCTGAAAGTAGTTCTTTGTAGCTGGACGTCCTTGTTATGCAGTTCTGAGGGGCTCGGGTAGATCTAACTCCAGTGACCTCGGGTGTCAAGGGGCCTGCTGGTGATTAGGTGATTAGCTCGATTCGTCTCACGCATGCATGGAGCACTGACCTGAGATCAGATTGCCTCTTCTCACTTTTGCCATGCTTATTTTGCACCGACGGATGCCAAATTGGAAACAGCCCCCCCCCCCCCCACACACACACACACACATACACGCACTTCTACAGAGATGCATGACAAATGTCGACTCAGGCCTTTCGTTCCCAGTCAGCCGCCAGATACCTGGGAAACCCAGGGCAAATATTTACCATCCAAACAGTGTGCTGACAGGCAACAAGTGAATTTACTTTTTTGAATTGCAAAAAAACTGTTTTTTTTTGGCAATCTCAAAGCCTCATTCATGCTTATTTCCAGACCTCTAGAGAGTAAGGCTGTGTAATGAAGGCTGTTGTCATTGGCTAAGTAGGTCAGTTGTGTATTTTAACCCTGAGGACATAATATAGTGGCAAGGGAGGACAGTACAATGTTTATGCATGTGTAAAAACCAGTGAGCCTTATAAAATATTTCTCTCTGTGAGGAAATGTGACAGACGGAACAGCTTTGCATTTGCGTAACGGTGGCGTACGGCCAACAAACAACAGAATAATCAACTATATGCCAAATCTTAGATTATTATATTCAATAATGTATCAAAGGAGTGTAACGCACTCCTAATTTTACCCAGAGTGATTAAATTTAATGTTTTGGGTGTACAGACAAAATTTAGATATTGAAGGCATTGGTTTTAAAGTCTAATATGAAATTAAAGTCAAGAAATCCATCTTTGGTAACACTTTATTTTAAAGGACCAATTCTCACTATTAAAGGAGAAGTCCGCTTCCAAAACAAAGATTCACAGATAATGTACTCACCCCCTTGTCATCCACCATGTTCGTGTTTTTCTTTCTTCAGTCGTAGAGAAATTGTTTTTTGAGGAAAACATTTCAGCATTTTTCTCCATATAATGGACTGATATGGTGCCCCGAGTTTGAACTTCCCAAATGCAGTTTAAATGCGGCTTCAAACGATCCCAAATGTGGTTGTAAATGATCCCAGCCGAGGAAGAAGGGTCTTATCTAGCGTAACGATCGGTTATTTTCATTAAAAAATACAATTTAAATACTTTTTAATCTCAAACGCTCGTCTTGTCTTGCTCTCCCTGAACTCTGTGTATTCTGGTTCAAGACAGTTAGGGTATGTCGAAAAACTAATTGTATTTTCTCCCTCAACTTCAAAAATCATTTCAAAATCATCCTACATCACTGCAGAAGTACCGATCCAGTCTTTGCAAAGTGAACATGTAAAGAAGATCAAACGCCCTTAACAAAAATGGTAAAACAGTGATAAAGGACGATTTTGAAGTTGAGGGAGAACATGAGATGGGAGTTTTTCGACACCCTAACTGTCATGAACCGGAAAAAAACTGTTCAGGCAAAGTAAGACAAGATGAGCGTTTGGCATTAAAAGTGTATAAATTGTATTATTTTTATGAAAATAACTGATCGTTTTTCTAGATAAGACCCTTCTTCCACGGCTGGGATCATTTACAACCGAATTTGGGATCGTTTGAAGCTGTGTTTTAACTGCAAAGTTCAAAATCGGGGCACCATATCAGTCCATTATATGGAAAAAAAATGCTGAAATGTTTTCCTCAAAAAACATAATTTCTTTACGACTGAAGAAAGACAGACATGAACGTCTTGGATGACAAGGGGGTGAGTACATATGTGAATCTTTGTTTGGAAGTGGGCTACTCCTTTAA
Organism: Cirrhinus mrigala; assembly: GCA_036247105.1. NCBI lineage: Eukaryota > Metazoa > Chordata > Actinopteri > Cypriniformes > Cyprinidae > Cirrhinus > Cirrhinus mrigala. The sequence continues at coordinate 8,060,473 of CM070031.1, forward strand.
GTATCATGTATACTACTAGCATATTGGCTGTTTATTAAATTATTTTAGATCCCTTAATCCTACACTATATATATATATATACTACCTTAACCTATCCGTAATGCCCAGCACTGTAAATATGGTCAGTTCAAACGGCAGAGCAGAGTGCGAGTAAACGCAATCATTCCTTCCTCTGTACAACTAGTTTTAACGCAAAATATACATGAATGAACATCTCATGCCTCATGTAATCGCTCAAGTGTTTCAACTGTGGTAAAACGTCAATAAAACTGATCAACTGATGAATAGAACCAAGTCCCAGTCCTGCATTTTTTATTTTTTTATTTATTTTTTTTTTTTCAGTGATCTGTTACACTTGTATGTATGTCACAACATGAAAGAAAAGATATGTTGTTTCTTACATTTTATTGCAACTAGGGATGTAACGGTGTGAAAAATTTCTGATCACGATTATAGTGACTAAAATTTTTGCGGTTATCAGTATTATCACGGTATTGTTAAAGGAACCCTCTTCTTTTTTTGCTAATAGCTTAGCATGGATCATTGAATCAGATTAGACCGTTAGATCGAGCAAGATGCTAACGGTCTAATCTGATTCAATGATCTATGGTAAGCTATTAGCAAAAAAAGTGGAGTGTTCCTTTAAAATGTACTGGAAATTTTCAAAAAGTACTGACACATAAATCACTTCACAAAGTTTTATATTTAAAATCAATAAACGGCAATTGAAATGAATTTTTTGTTTGCATAATCACTAAAACAACAACAGTAGCCTACCAATGATGTCCGGATTTTAAATGACAACATGACACACTACAGTTTAACTAATAGCATGTTCAAATATTTAACGTAAACTTTCAAATGAAGCTGTAAAAAAAAGTTTCATAAAAAGATAAACCTCACATTTCAGCCTTTAAATAAAGAAAAGAGTTAAGTCAAAATGATCATTGATTTAATAAATTATTATATGTATTTTATTTGTTCCATAAATAATCTAGATAACTGATCTGAATTTAAATGTGTAGAATCCACTTAAGCTTTTTTTTCATCAACCGGTCAAAATTTAGGCTACAGCAGGGCATGCAAATTCGGTCAGTTTTTTGGCCAGACAAAAACTGCACACAAGCTGAATGCAAATATAAGTCTCTGTAAATCTATTGTGTGACACTAGATGGCGCTTATGGAAAAGCTGAAATACAGCTGTTTCCCGTAAACTCTGTGGATAAAGCAGTATTGCGATTAAGAACACTACTTTAGATATTACATGGAGCGAGGTGAAGGAAAACAAAATGCCATCGAATCTTTTCTGAAGACGGTCAGAACCTTCAGAAGTACATTCATATAATTAATTCATTCAAATATTCATTATAATTCCCAATTTATGTTTCTGCCGGTTGGTGCCCAACTTCCAGTTGAAAAGTGAAACGTATGGACTGCAAATACATTTGTTACCAAATAATACACACATTCTTTCTATGAGGGTTGCGCGATTCTGAAAATTTTGGAATCATGTCTGATTCCGATTCCTGGTTCTGCAGTCAATGGGATTTGATTCCAAGAATCGATTCTTCACTGTTGTTTTCGATTCTTGTTTTTTTTTTTTAGATTGGAGGAACCTAATTTCGCCATCACTGTAGGATATAAAAGTCTTAGGAAGTAACATTTTCATAATATGAAGATTTGTTTTTAAAAATTATGATACATTTCTGTATTTAAATTATTTTTTATCTGCATTGCCCATGAAATTAGTAATAGCCCTTAAAACGAACAATCCGAAAGAACCTTTTCGTGGAAACGAATCAGACTTCTAATCAATATTAGCGAGCAAGAGGTAAATTAATGAGTGCGGAAGGCTGCATCCTCAAACTCACATATGCTCAGTACCGACTCTTTTCATTTAGTTTATTTTCGTGAATTGACGTGTCCCATATGAGGCAGCCGTTCATTGGAGAAGCGCCCATATATAAGCCTTGTTTGAACTGAAAACGGCTCTGAATGGGGAGTCGATTCCCCCTGACGGAATTGATTTCAACCTTTGGAATCGACTCTCGGTTCCCAACACCTCGGAATCAAGGAATCGATTCTTTTTGGATTCGATTCCCAGGCCTATAGTACTGAAGCTCCAGGTTATATATAGGTGAATAAAACGCAGATAGAGACATTTTAACTGAGGAAACTTAACAATAAACGTACGATTGCTACAAAATATGGTTTGGCTGTGTTCTTCAATCATTCTTGGGTATTTATTCGTGCTGGCACCCTCTCATACAATAATGCACTCATTTACCATTAAAATAACGACAACAATGGCTTCAAATGAACTATGAATACGAGAATACCTCTTAGTCGTAAAAGCTGCCACGCGTTTCTTATTGCTTAAAATGAACGGAGACTATCTCGTGTTTTTCCGAAAGATTACTTGAGGCACTTAAAATGGAAGTAAAAGAGTATTTAAAAGCTGGTAACTTTTTTTTTTTTCCTGTTAAAACTTTGTTTGAGCTGTACAGCTGTTAAAATCATTTTTACAGCCATTGTAGGGTTTATGTCATTGTGTTGTCATAGTGACAGTTATAAAATTGCATGTAATTTCGCTCAGAAGAGGTTAGTAACCTGCTTTTCACATAAAAATCATGTTAATAATAGTGCATGCATGTTAACACCTTGTGGCTACAGTTTTGAAATGGTCAGCATTTTGAAATGTACGAATTGGTCACATTAGCTTCTATTGTAAGCGCACACATAGCCTTCTGGTGCTGTTGACATGATGGTGAGTAACCAGTGATCTTGGCATCGCTTGTGCTTATATTATCACCACTGGCAAATCATATAAGGTGACAAGAAAGAAGGTGTGAATTACTGGTACTTATTTTAATGGTGAATGTCCTTTAAATTGGTAGAGAATAAGTTCAGTCTTGCCGATTGCTAAGAGCTTCTATCTGTGGGTGTGATTATGAAATGGACAAGCACATTGGAAAGCTTCTGTGGCAACTTTATAACTCATTGTAAAACTTTTTTCCTTCTGCTGATGGTGACCAATGTCCTACATAAATTCATGTATAAGCAGAGTGCAGCAAAGTCTTCCTAGTGTTTGATTTACAAGTCCATGGTTAGCCCCATTGTTCCCATATTCATGGACATTATAGAAAAAGCAGGATATGTTTGGAAATTTTGTGAGTGAAATGAAAATCTGCTAAACTTTTTTTTTACTCACCCTCAGGTCATTTAAGATTTAGATGAGTTTGTTTCACAATTGGATCCTTTGCAGTGAATGAGTGCCGTCAAAATGAGAGTCCAAACAGCTGATTAAAAACATCACAATTATCCACAAGTAATCCACACCACTCCAGTCCATCAAAGGAGAAGTCCACTTCCAGAACAACAATTCACAAATAATTTACTCACCCCCTTGTCATCCAAGATGTTCATGACTTTCTGTCTTCAGTCGTGAAGAAATTATGGTTTTTGAGGAAAACATTTCAGGATTTTTCTCCATATAATGGACTTCATTGGTGCCCCGATTTTAAACTTCCGAAATGTAGTTTAAATGCAGCTTCAAAGGACTCTAAACGATCCCAGCTGAGGAAGAAGGGTCTTATCTAGCGAAACGATGAGTCTTTTTTTTTTTTTTTTTTGGAAAATAAAAATTTGTATACTTTTTAAGCACAAAAGCTCATGTAGCAGAGGCTCTGGGATGCGCGTTCATGACGCTACTTACTATTGAAACCCGTCGAAAGGCCATGCGTGACATAGGCGGAACTACAGACCCAGTGTTTACAAAGCGAACGCGCAAAGACTAAGAAAGTGCAAGGAAGTCAAATGCTGTTTACAAACAAAAATGTACAATGATGTCGGACGATTCTGAAGTTGTAGGAGAAAATAAGATGGAGTTTTTCGCCATACTCTACCTTTTTGAGCCGGAGTTACACAGATGATGAACTTAGATGTGATTCGTAGTAGTGATGGGAAGGATCATTTTGCCGACTCGGACCTTTGAGTCTTGTTCAGTGAAATGAACAAATCTTTTTTTCGAGTCATTTCGTTCATTTTAGCAAAAACAGCATCACGTGACAGCCCTATAAGATGAACAAATGAATCAAAAAACCCGAAGACTCAAAACAGGTGAACTAATTACAGTACAGAACCTAATAGGATGTTACACATGCGCAACTGAATGAATCACTCCCCGAGACGACTCGTTCCTCCCAAGTCACATTGAAGATTCGTTCAAAATGAACAAATCGTTCAAGAACAACCCATCACTAATTCGTAGCATCGTGGACGCGCATCCCAGAGCCTGTGCTACACAAACTTTTGTGATATAAAAATTTGTTTACTTTTTAATTTTCGGAAAAAAATGACAGATCGTTTCGCTAGATAAGACTCTTCTTCCTTGGCTGAGATCGTTTAGAGCCCTTTGAAGCTGCATTTAAACTACATTTTGGAAGTTCAAAATTGGGAGAAAAATATGGAGATAATATGGAGAAAAATCCTGAAATGCTTTCCTCAAAAACCATAATTTCTTTACGACTGAAGACAGAAAGACATAAACATCTTGGATGACAAGGGGGTGAGTAAATTACTTGTAAACTGTTGTTAAAGGAGAACTTCCAGAACATCTTGAGAAAGGGATGGACTTTTTCACTGAAAATAATTACGGATTACAGAGTGTTTTAGCCAGATGAGACGATTTGCATTTGAAATGCCTTAATGATAATTTGTTTCTTACAAACAAACACCTTTTTTGCTTTACAAGATGTTAACTGATGGACTGGAGTGGTGTGGATTATTGTGATGTTTTTATCAGCTGTTTTGACTCTCGTTCTGATGGCACCCATTTACTGCGGAGCATCCATTGGTAAACAAGTGCTATAATACTACATTTCTCATTTTTGAAATATTCCTTTAATTGTTTCACAGAATGATCAGATTTTCTTCTAAAATGAACTTCCCCCTAGTAATCCTTGTTATTTTCTTTGCTACAGGCCTCTTTCCAGCGGTCCAACAGCCATGACAAGGTGAGGAAGATCGTGGCAGAGGAAGGCCGGGCTGCTCGAAACCTCATCGCATGGAGTGTCCCAGTGGAGAGCAAGGAGGAAGAGGGTTAGACCCATTCAAATACACTCTTACACAAATATAATAATGAATAGGTTGTTCTATAATTATAGGTAAATCTCATGTCCATGAAGTATATTTTTAATACATTTTCATCAATGTAAAGCCCCAATGCTTAATTTTCTAGTACACAGTTATAATTTTTCCAATCGTACTACTGTATGTTGAAAAAGCCATATCTTTTGTTCAAAAATGATGTTCATATCACATACAAGCCTGGGATTCAGCTGTCCGATTTTGTAAAGTTGCTCATTCTACTCTGCATTTGAGCATTAAAATGACCTCAAATATAAATTTATTTAATAGTTTTGCCTTCAGTTAGATTAGGTTATCAAGACATCAAGACATCAGCTCTTCAAAAATAATAAGTGTTTATTGTGATATAACTTGTTTTATTTGTGTCCGAGAAAAAACACATTCAACTAAGTTACCCACTAGAAAACCCCCCTTCGAAGAGGAATGGTTTTTCCCATTCTCACATAATTTGCACCGTATGATGATATTTCCTCTAGAAGCACATGAATGAAACACTAGAAGTTCTAAAGTTCTAAAGTTCTAAAAGTTCTCTCTCTTTCCCCTAATATCGGTTAAACTAGCAAACCTGTGTCAAGAGTGGATTAATTGACCGTCAACAGTGTTACCCAAGTATTATTGCTGCAGATTTTAACAAGACAGTTTACCTAAAACTTACATTCTGTTTATGAAAATATATTTCTAAACATACCATATGCTCAGTAGTTCTAGGCTTCCATGTTGAGTATAGGTCCAAAACACTAAAAATGTCAACTAAGTTACCTGTCAACTGTGTTACCCAGTAAAGGTAACGTGGTGGACGGTAGCAAACGCAGATGGTATTTTACAGATCACCTTTATTTATATAGCACTTTATACAATATAGATTGTTTCAAAGCAGCTATGTAAGGTCATGTTTGGGTTTTTGGGAAACAGGAAGACTGTATATTATTATTATTTTTATTTTTTTTTTGTTGAAAGAAGTCTCTTATGCTCACCAAGGCTGCATTTATTTGATTAAAAATACAATAAAAGCAGTAATATTGTGAAAAAAAATATTACAATTTAAAATAACTGTTTTCTATTAGAATATATTATAAAATGTCATTTATTCCTGTGACGCAAAGCTGAATTTTCAGCATCATTTCTCCAGTATTCAGTGTCACATGATCCTTCAGAGTCCTTCTCTGATTTGCTTTGCTTCTTTTTATTATCACTGTTGAAAATAGTTGTGCTGCTTAATATTTTTGTGGAAACCATTATACATTTTGTCCAAAGCATTTATTTAAAATAGAGCTATTTTGTAACATTGTAAGTCTCCTTACTGTCATTTTTGATTAATGCTTCTTTGTTGAGGAAATGCGTTTTAAATTAATTAAAATATCTATTATATGATTCATTGCTCTTTTTTGCAGTCATAAACAGTCTCACATCCCACGCGGCTCATCGCCCATCAGGCTACCACTTAAAATGCATCCAGCTTTGTAAAAAGCATCTATTTGCAAAGCAAATGTGGGTGCTGAACAAGTGCTCCAAATCTGTCATCCCCTCTCTTGTACCTGGAGTTACAGTACGCTCTTTGTCGCAGAGTGTGCGAAATCCTTGTGTGTGTGTGTGTATGTGTGTATAAGCTGACCCAGATCCTCTGTTTCACTGTCAGCGCTGACAGGTCACCACAGGAGTCTTTTGTTAGTTTGGGACTGCAGTATGTGTTATGTCTGAGCAAACACGACTCTCACCAGTGCCTGCATTCGTCCAGCCCTCTGACCGTTTCTGGATCAGGGGTTGTAACTTTAAGTGTGCACTTAATAGTTAGAAGTGCTGATTGAGAATCAGTTTTGACCCTTCATATCCTGATAAATAGGATTATATTGACTAGAAGAGGCTGATCCTAGATGACTACAGAAAGCTGATCCTGTTCTTATAGTGAAAACACAATACAGGCCCTGATCCCAGATCAGTTCTAATAGTCAGAGACATTACTTTCTGAATGCAAGCACTGGCTGAAGATGACTTGTAAGGCCCTATGATTTTGGAAACGTGGACGGAATTGCAGAATCCAGTCATAAAAATGGAATTTACTGAATAAAACCGAATGTCATGGAATTTGCTCACTGTGTAAATTTGTATACTTGAATCAAAACATGATATGGACTAGTGTTTGTGAATATTAAGCCACAAAAAATGTTATTTAAATACGAATCTGCATTTTCTGTGTCTCTGTGTGAATGAATAACGCAGCCATGTGGTTTCGTTCACTACGCATGTATTGAAGAGCATGTGATGCTCTGCCGCCTCAATATATGAGTATGTGAACACATAAACAATCTCTAGAACTGCTTTGACAGAAAGATGACAGAAACCTAAAGGTCTTCAAAGCAACCCGTCAAAATAAAAGTTCAGTTTAACTTGAAGAAAAATCTATTACTTAATATGTTACTTAATGTAATGATAGTTCTACTACTAATAATAAATTATTAATAAAACTATTTTTTTAAGGAATAATTATCAGAAAAATTATTTACCAGAATTTATTTAGTCCTACCAGAATAATGTAAATACAGTATTTCTGAAAAAAAAAAAAGAAAGAAATAAAACAATGATTAATTATTCTTTGCAAATCAATTAATGAGATATGCTTTTGATTATTAAAACTGAAATTGAAATATTAAAATTAAATCTAGGAAGGTAATGGAAAACAGAAGTTGGTAAAAATAAAACTGACTTTGAGGAGGGAGGAGGTGGGGGGGATTATTAAAATTATATATAATTTTTATAAATTATATATAAAAAGGGGGGGGCAATTTATAAAAAAAAAAAAAATAAAAAAAAAAAAAAAATATATATATATATATATATATATATATATATATATATATATATATATATATATATATATATATATATAATTTTTTTTTTTTTTTTTTTTTTTTTTTTTTACTTTTAATAAAAGTTGTTGCTGTTAAATTGTGCAAGTACATTATATATTTTTTTTATTTAACCATTAAAATAAAGTCTAGAAAAAGTTTAAAAAGGGGGGAGAAAAAAAAAAAGGAATGGAATTCAGAAAAATTAAAACTGCGTTTGGGAAAAAGTAAAACAGAATTTGGGAAAAAATAAAATGCATTTCATAGGGCCCTACATATTTCAGCCCTATTAGTAAATAAAGAAACTTCATTAAAAATTATATTTTGCATTAGAAAAAAATAAAGGCTGTTTGTAGCTGTTATAATAATATTAATAATAATAATAATAATAATAATTATTATTATTATTATTATTATTATTATTATTATTTTGTAAAATTATTTGTCCAAAAAAAAAAAATCAGTGCAACAAATAATACCTGTGTGTGTGTTTTTTTTTTTTTAATAGTATGCATGTTGTAATTGCAAACTTTTAATTGTTAATATGCTACATAGTGATTAGCCTCATCGTAGGCATCTTTTACAATTTTTACCTTTTTTTTTTTTTTTTTTTTGTAAAAATGTTTTCGTTTTCTTGACCTAAATTCATAAAGAGCTTTTTTTCATGTCAGAATCTGAAAGTTGAAAAAGTTTTAGTTTTACAAATCTAAATTTGTTAGGTGGAGTACTCTGGACATTTAAAGTAATGTTATGTTTATCTGCTTTTTAACCATACTGTGTTGTTCTGTTCACATACAGCTAAAACGAAGAATCATGGTAACAGCAATTCAAGAGCTCAACGAATCAACTCCGGGCTTCACAGGAACAAAAAGCAGGTGTGATTCATTTGTAAAAAAAAAAAAAAAAAAGTTTTTTAGTTTCTGATTTTTTTAATTAATATCTACAGTTACTGAAAATACTGTTGGCATACAATACGCTTGATACGCTTGATATAATGTTTCTGTTATGAACAGATAACCTGAAACATGATTCTTGGTCAGTATGCAAATAAGCATAATAGTCTAAGTCGAAAGTGTTTCTATATTACCTTCAAAGAAAAGCATAGTTTAACCAGGAAGCTTTAAACTGGAAATCTCCACATGAAAAGCTTTTACTCATGATAAACACTAGAGGGCGCCAGAGACCCTGTATTTGACCCATGTATTCATTGGGGTCTAATTTCCATTCATCCTTAATTTGACCTCAGTGCTTATACAAGCAGCACACACTGATTGTTAAAACAGCTCTTAGCCCATAAAGTTAATGGCAAATGGAGTTCACTCGTTCAAATACAAGCATCTAGACCATTTGAAACGTAGTCACATCTGCTCTTAACAGAACTCGGCATTGGACTGCAAAAACGCACCTGGGTCGATACTGGACAAAGGACCCGAGAAGAGCCCCACCAAAACTAGACAGCCACGGAAAGTGGACCTCCGAGCACGATATTGGGCCTTCCTGTTCGATAATCTACGGAGAGCAGTGGATGAGATCTACGTCACCTGCGAATCCGACCAGAGCGTGGTGGAGTGCAGGGTATGATTTTATATAAAAAGTCTCTTCTGTTCACCAAACCTGCATTTATTTGATTCGAAATACAGCAAAAGCAGTAATATTGTGAAATATTTTTAATATTTAAAATAACTGTTTTTTATTTGAACGCGTTCTAAAATGTGATTTATTCTTGTGTTTAAAACTAAATTTTCAGCATCATTCCTCCAGTTTTCAGTGTCAAATGATCCTTCAGAAATCATTCTAATATGCAGATTTGCTGTTCAAGAAATGTTTATTGTTATCAATATTTAAAACAGTTTAGTACATTTTAAAATAAACAAGTATAAGAAATATTTAAAAATAATCAAAAATGTATTGACCAAAACTACCAGTCAAAAGTTTTTGAACAGTAAGATTTTTAATGTTGTTTTTTTTTTTTTTTTAAAGAAGTCTCTTCTGCTCACCAAACTGGCATTTATTTGAGTACAACAAAAGCAGTAAATTTTGAAATATTTTTATTTTTTTAAATAACTCTTTTCTATTTTAATATATATATTTTTTAAAAAATATAATTTATTCCCGAGATTTCAATGCTGAATTTTTAGCATCATTACTCCAGTCACATGATCCTCCAGAAATCAAATATGCTGATTTGCTGTTTAAGAAAAAATAAATGTTGTTATTATTATTATTATTATTATTATTATTATTATTATTATTATTATTTTAAAAAGTTTAGTACATTTTAAAATAAACAAATATAAGAAATATTTAAAAAAATAATTTAAAAATTACCAAATTTCACCAAGCCTGCATTTATTTGATCCAAAGTACAACAAAACCAGTAAAATTTTGAATATTTTATTAAATTTAATTTATTCCTGTGATTTTTTTTAAAGCTGAATTTTCAGCATCATTACTGCAGTCTTCAGTGTCACATGATCCTTTAGAAATCATTCTAATATGCTGATTTGCTGTTCAAGAAACTTTTTTTTATTATTATTATTATTATTATTGTTGTTGTTATTATCAATATGTAAAACACATGAGTGCATAAAAAAAAAAAATAATACAGAAAGGATTTTTTAATACAGAAAGGATTTTTTTTTTTTTTAAAGTCTCTTCTGCTCACCAAGCCTGCATTTATTTGATCCAGAGCACAGCAAAAACAGTAACATTTTGAAATATTTTTACTTTTTAACGTTTTCTATTTGAATATATTTTAAAATGTAACTGATTCCTGTGATTTCAAAGCTGAATTTAATTTTGAAGCATCATTACTCCAGTCACATGATCCTTCAGAAATCATTCTAATATTCTGATTTGCTGCTCAAAAAAATATTATTATTATTATTATTATTATTATTATTATTATTACTATTATGTTGAAAACAGCTTTTTCAGGATTCTTTGACGAATAGAAAGATCTAAAGATCAGCATTTATCTGAAATAAAAAGCTTTTATAACATTATACATTATACAATTCAAAAGCTTGGAGTCAGTATAATTTTATTGTTTGTCTGTTTTTTGGGAAAGAAATTATAGAAATTAATAGTTTTATTTAGCAAGGATGCTTTAAATCCATCAAAAGTGATGATAAAGACTTATAAATGCTGTTCTTCTGAACTTTCTATTCATCAAAGAAACCTGAAAAAATTCTACTCTGCTGTTTTCAACATAACATAATAATAATAATAATAATAATAATAATAATAATAATGTTTTTTGAGCAACAAATCAGAATATTAGAATGATTTCTGAAGGATCACATAACTGGAGTAATGATGCAAAAAAATTCAGCTTGAAAATCACAAAAACAAATTACATTTTAAAATCTCTTCAAATAGAAATAGATATTTTAAATAGTAAAAAAATCAAAATGTTACTTTTTTTGCTGTACTTTAGATCAAATAAATGCAGGCTTGGTGAGCAGAAGAGACTTCTTTAAAAAAAAAAAAAAACGTACTGTTCAAAAACTTTTGACTGGCTTTTTATTAGTTTTAAACATTTCTTATATTTCTTTTATATTTCTTTTATTTATTTATTCATTTAGACTTATTTAACTTCAAAGTGTTTTTGCACTCTGTGACCACTAGAGGGAGTGAAGCATTGCAGTGAAGCTCTTCCTCTGCCGCCTCCTCCTCCTCCTCGCATTCCTTTTGTTTTCTGGTTTGTGTCAGAGAGGGGTTTGGTGAGAGAATTATCACTGCACCTCTCCAGGGCCTTTCTGGAGGGAGTTGAGATGGATGACATGTGTAAACAAAGGGCCCCCCACCCCACTCCTTGTGTGTATGTGCGGGGCTCGGGGTACGAGGTCTAGGTGACGTCCCGAAACCCTTTTTCCACCCCAGGTTCTTTGTTTAGTTTGAGTAAAAGCAAAAAGCTGATTGCAAAACATGTACCACAATCAGCCACTATGACCAATAACCTCTCAGCACGCAAACCATCGCAATAACGATTTGTCACTTCGAGTTGATCAACAGTGTTTTTGTGTCCGGTTTGGTCTTGGGACCCGTGTCGGCAAACATTCGTTTGAACTCTGTTAGCTTTGGTTGGCAGAGTCCGCGTCGGGGCACTCACTGTGTTTACCCTGGCAGGTATGGCGCCGGGCTGTATTTGGGCCCGTCGTCCACGCTCTACACTGCTGGCTCTGATTTATCGATTGGCGTGTAATCTAGAATTATGCTGAGCAGCGTTCGGCCAACCGCTCGACGCTAACCGGCCCCCTTTGTGGTTACCTTGTTGACAGCCGGCCTGTGCGAATGTGCGTAAACTATCTGGCCGCTGTGTTTTCATGTCCGGCGGGTCTGTTCACACTTTCTGGCCCTACAGATCTTTAGTTCACTGCCATGTGACAGTAGAGGATTGTTTGATGAGATACAGTAGGCCTACAGTGGGAAAATGTCCCTTGGAGCTGTTGAAGTCCAGTACTTTTTACATACGCATAAATGCTCCTTTATAAAGATAGAAATCTGTGGTTCAGCACTTTGTCATGTACGTTTACCAGCGCATTTCTTTTTTTTTTTTTGGAGCTACGTAATTGCATCAAATTATAATTTTTTTTTGCTCGTTGACAGAAACTTGTATAAAATGTTTGCAAAAGCATTTTTGAAAAAAATTCTAACAATTCTAGCTCCATGTTGTATTAAACGATTAGTTGACTTTCCAGAAAAAAAACATTTCTGATAATTTACTCATCCAAGATGTTCGTGTCTTTCTTTCTTCAGTCGAAAAGAAATTGAGGAAAACCTTCCAGGATTTTTCTCCATATAGTGGACTTCAATGGGGATCAACGGGTTGAAGATCCAAATTGCAGTTTCAATACAGCTTCTAAGTGCTATACACGATCCCAGATGAGAAATAAGGGTCTTATCTACTGAAAAGATTGGTTATTTTTGAAAAACAAAATAAAATTGCATGTACTATAAAAAAAAAATATTTAGGAGCACCAGTGCAACTGACCCGATCAGCATATTTGTGTTTGCGCTGTGAGGGGAGCTTCAAAGGATTCTACGCGTTTTTGCAACGTTGAGTAATGCATCACAGACGTATCTCATTTCATAAACAAAGTGTAGAGAGTGTAAATAAGAGATTGATTGTGCAGTGTAGAGAGCTTTGTTGATTATAATGGAACTTTGTGAGATCATGATGAACTAAGATGAGTGACAGCTTTTAATGATTTTTAAGGGAGTTTGTAAATGAGATATTGATTTAATACAACAGTTAAATAACTGTCTTACATTGTTTGACTATAACACTATTGCCTAATTTTGTTCTGTTTCGTCGTCAAAAGTAGTTATAAACAAGTTACAACTGAGCCGCTGTGCATCTCCATTTAAACACAGCAGTGTTTCGTTTATGAATGCTCGTGCGTTTTTAAATGAATCTAGTGAGTCAATGAATCAATTACCCATTCATAAAGGCAGTCACTTGCTTTATTCCTAAATGAATCAACCGTTTGAATCAAATGAATGAATGATTCAGTAATTAAATCAGTGACTTGCAGCCACCTACTGGCAGTTTAAGTTTCATTTTTAAAGTATCTTTTCAGTTGTTTAAATCATTTAATATTTCCATATTCAAAATTTTATATTTAAAACATTCATCTCAACATGAATTTATGAATTTGATTGCACTCATGCCACCTCTGAGCCTCATTAAACATGAAAATACACCTACAAGCCACTTTTGTGTTCTTCTGTGCCACCTCTGTTGTACAAATTAATTTTGTTAATACTGATTTCATTTAATCGGTAACTTATTCTACTTGTTCGTATTATGTTGATTTATTTAGAAATTTTAAAAGGCTTATAAAATATAATTTTGAGAAAATTTGTTTTATTTAGTATATATAAGTTAAGTTAGAAAAATGCCAATACAAAGGTAAAAACAAAATTCCCCTGTAAATCACTTTAAGGAGTCAAATATCCCCTCATAATGGGAAGACAAATTTTTGATCCGATTTTTATTTATTTATTTTTTTGATTATTGATTAGAAGATGCTTCTAAAATTGAGTTTTTAAGTAAAGAAAAGTAAGTGTAGAGGGAAAGGTCACATGTGACATAGGCTGAAGTACCAACCCAGTGTTTACAAGGCAAACATGCAAAAAAAGGAAAAACAACGATGTTGGACGATTTTGAAGTTGGAGGAGAAAATGAGATAAATTTCTCGCCCTGCCTTACCTTTTTGAACCAAAGTACACATGAAGAACTAACCGCGCGTGACCTTTCCAACATGATTAAGTAATGCTTGAATTCGTGGATACGCATTGCAGAGCTTGTGCAAGATGAACATTTGTGATTTAAAAATGATATAAATGTTTGTTTTTTTAGAAAATGACCAATCATTTCGCTAGATAAAACCCTTGTTCCTCGGCTGGGATTGTGTAGAGCCTTTTGAAGCTGCAATGAAACTGAAATTTGGACCTTTAACCCACTGATCCCCATTGAAGTCCACTATATGGAGAAAAATCCTGGAATGTTTTCCTCAAAAACCTTAATTTCTTTTCAACTGCAGAAAGCAAGACATGAACATCTTGGATGACATGGGGGGTGAGCAATTTATCAGTAAATTTTCATTCTGAAAGTGATCCCTAGTTTAAAAAAAAAAAAAAAAAAAAAAAGATTTAAAATGCATCTATTTTATACAAAGTATAGTTTAAGTTTATTAACATATTTACTGATATATCGCTTAAGACTTACTGATATAAAAATTGTAATTAAACTGTATTTGGATTACTACTTGTGCAAAATGCACATTTCTTAATATTAAGCCTAAAATATGTTTTAATGTCACTATTGGTGAGGATTGTATGATCTTTAAATAATATCGGTCTTTAAATGCAAGATATTTAAAATGTACCTAAAGCATACCTGCAATACTTCCACTTGAGCATCAGATATACTTAAGTATATCTTTAGCTGGACTTCAGCACTACTTCTGCACAATTAAAGTACAAAATTAGCTGTTCTAATGTAGCAGATTTTAAATATGCCAGTTTAGTATACTAAAAATGCAATTGCAAGGTATTTTTATACCTTTAAGTACATAATGTGTAAATGTGTTTGTAGTATACTTAATAATTGTATTTTAAGTACATATTTAGTATATTTATTTTTCACTAGGTAGATTATACTTTAAGTAAAGCATTTGCAATAAATTACAGTAAATTGCTTATTCATAAATATCTTATTCAATGTAAAACAAAAACCATTTTGTTTTCCACCACCCAAATTCACCTGCGTCTCTAATTAATTCTTCATCCTCTGCCAGTGTTGGCTGGTTCATGATTTGGTCGGGTGGCTTGATTTATTTTCATATTCAAGTAACGCCCACATCTTTAACCCACAGCCCAGAGGACTAATTAGTTCTTATCGGGCCTCTCCCTCGTCTCAGGCCTGATTTATGTCACATCAGCCCATGGAACGAGACAACTATCCTTGCGCTTGTATGAAAACGAGAGATGTAATAAATCAGAATTGTTTTTGGGGGTTGAGCGGTTGTTCAATTTTTCATTTGACCGAATGACTCATTAAGGATAGTTCACCCAAAAATGAAAGTTCTGTCATTAATTACTCACCCTCATGTCGTTACAAACACAAGATCTTCGTTTATCTTTAGAACACAAATTAAGATATATTTGATGAAATCTCAAAGCTTTCTGAGCCTGGATAGACGGCAGTGTAACTGACACATTCAATGCCCGGAAAGGTAGTGAGGACATCATTAAAATATTATAACCTTAATTTCATGAAGCTACGAGAATACTTCAAAGAAAACCAAGATAATGACTTATCTTCCGTGTCAAGGGCACTCACTTGTTTTCTCTTAGCTGTTGCATTATGGGCCAGTATCATCCTCCTCCATGCCCTGGTGTTGTTAACTAGCCCTAATCAACAAGGCTCCTGCCGGACACATCTTTCACTGGGCCTGACTCCCCTATTAACTAAAAGCACTGTGGACCTCTCCTCACAATTGCCACTCCCCCATTACCGGCCATCAATCACACACGTGCCTGTTTCACAGCATCGCCTGCCGTCCCCCATTTAATCCAGATCATCAGTCACACCACAAACCCTGGTCTTGATTTTGAATGCATCTGAAATGTGTCTCAATGAACGGGAGATCTTGGGTACTCCTGACTACATAATACACATTGTGATACAGGTGTCAACACATTGTCTTGAAACTGCATCAGTGAGAAAGACGTTGCATACCCAGGATTAGGGTTAGTTTCAAATGCACTCCACTTTTATCATGCATGTTATATTTTTGGGCTTTTTTGGGCCTTTAATGGACAGGGCAGTAGAGAGATGACAGGAAAGTACTGGGCGGAGAGAGGGGAGTGGGATCGGCAAAGGACCTTGAGACGGGTTTCTAACTCGAGTCACCGCGAGCACAGTTGTGCTACATGTCGGCGCACTAACCTCAAGGCGATTGGCGCCGACCAAGATGCAAATTTCTACTGCTTCATTAATAGATTCTTCAGACACTATACAAGCACATAATTTAAGATTGATTATGACTGGCACTGACAAGCAGGTTTGCAATCTTAAGAGCCTGTGGTAGGTCTAAGGTTGTAGACCTGTTCTAATCTGTTGTGGCAAGGCTTTGCGACACTCTAGCGTCTTTGTTGGAGCCAAGGGATTCCCCAGAGTCCCTACGGCGCTCCCAGATCGAATATCGGATAGACAATGAACATTTCGTCATTCGCTGCACACTCTTTGCCAGTAACTAGAAATGATTACAGCCCCAATCGGATTTGCCAGCCCTCTTTTGCAAAGCTAATTGGTAATTTCAGCCGCACCTCTTGTGGAAGATCACTGAGGCGGGAAAGAGCAGCAGCACTCTTTTCCCTTTTCTTTCATTCCTCATTCTTTTCTTTTTGTCCACTCCTGGCATTTGTGAATGGAGTGGGTGCAGGAGGAGGGAGGTGTGTGAGATGTGCTCCAGTAGCTACAGATGCCCATATTTTAGTAGTGACAACAGGGTGTTGGTTTACACCAGTTCCTCAGTGTGAATAAGAATTGGGGGCTCGTCCGGGATTCCGTGTACTAGAGAAATCACTAGATTCTGCCGGGGGTCTCAGCTGGGGCCCTGCTCATTGTTTCTGCTGACATGCCACAAAGAGATGTCATGGTGGGAGGCCGGACTGCCCCTCTTGCATGGTCAGATCAGGTCTCTGGGGTCACAGCTTTATCAGGGAGGTGAACGTTAACAGGGCTGAACTCTGAGGGCAGGAAGTAGGGGAGGTTGATTTGGATGTTCTGTGTTAGATTGTATGTTTGGGGGATTGTTCTACTGAGATTACTTTGACTTGACATTGGCAATTTCAGACATTTGTTGGCACTATTGATACCTCATAGATCAGGGGTGTACAGTCCTGCTCCTGGAGAGCCATTGTCCTGCAGAGTTTAGTTCGAGCTTGCCCCAACGAACCTTCCTGGAAGGTTCTAGTAATCTTCAAGACTTTGATTAGCTAGTTCAGGAGTGTTTAATCAAGGTTGAAGCTAAATTCTGCAGAACCGTGACCCTCTAGGAGCAAGATTGGACACCCCCATCATATAGCAGCTCTTGTTTTGGCAGGTTTTTGAAAGCATATCCTTTTAAGTTAGGAAGGCTTTGCCTTTTGATCGTTGGTCTCTGCTTTTTGGTTTAGTTCACACAAAAATGAAAATTCTGTCGTTAATTACTGGGTCATTCCACAAAATCGGTGCCTTTTGCGCACGTAAGAAATAACCAAACGTAGATTTGATATAGCAACAAATAAATGTGCAATTTAAAACTATAACAATACAATGCATGCTTTTATCAATATTATATAAAAAAGTCAATTCAATATTACTTTAAATAATTTAAATGGCATTTATGCTGGTAAGGGTAAGGTTTTTGGCCTGTCCCTCACTGTTTTTTTCTTTTTCACCAGGACTTTTAATTTGCAAGATTAAGGCAAAATGATATAAAATCACATTTGCATATTGTTCTAAAAATAGTCTCATTGTTAAGCAATGTTTTGGGTATTTTCTGTAAAATATAAATCATTTTATCGGTGTCCACTGATTTCATGTCAGCCTTGTTACCCTCATCAAAAAACCCTGGTAAAATATTGTACATTCAAGTGACATCACTTCTTGGAGGTTACATCGTCTCTCAACTAGGATTCCAACAAAACATAAGCATGTTTCTCTAACTCCTTTATAATGTTATATTTTTGATGATTTATGTCATATCATGCAATGTCAAATCTGTTACTATTCTTTACTTCAAGTTTAAACGATTATTTCATTTAATATAATCAATATCTACAAGTAAAATCCTTTCCAAGTGTACAATGCTTTTGTGAACTTGACTATTATCTAGCAGTTAACAAATTTGATTGCAATTGTCAGACCTGTTACTGTCAGCCTTTTCAGAATAACAGGTTTTGACGTGGGTAACAGGGAGGACATTCATTAGGTTTGACCCTGTTTTTAGAGACCCTGTTTTGTGTAAAATTCAAACATTTTAAAGGTCACACTTGGATGATTATTGAGCTAATGCCTATATCATTCAGTGGCATTTGAGTTCTAATTAAACCGTAGTATCTAGTAATGCTTGTGTCGGTAACAGGGTTGACAAAAATACCAAAACTTGAGGTAGAAAAATAGTCATAAAATAATAAATTACATAGCCTGAGATGACACAATGCAATTTCTTGTCATTTTAAGGTGTGGTAATTTCATGGATATTTAAAAACTATGGATTAAAATTTTTCCAAGTGGACAAGACACCAATTTCATGGAATGACCCTACTCACCCTCATGTGTTTTCAAACCTGTAAGACCTTCGTTCATCTTCGGAACTCAAATTAAGATATTTTTGATGAAGTCCAGAAGCTTTCTGATCCTCCGTAGACAGCAACACAACTACTGCATTCAAGGCTCAGAAAGCTAGTAAAGACATCGTTAAAATTGTCCAGTTGACATCAGTGGTTCAACCTTAATTTTATGAAGCAATGAGAATAGTTTTTGTACGCAAAGAAAACAAAGATAATGACTTTATTCAACACTTTCTTCCTGAGTATTCTCGTTTCATAAAATTTGAACCGCTCATGTCACATGGACTACTTTAACAATGTCCTTGTACCTTTCTGGGTCTTAAACACAGTCTAATCAGGATCAGAAAGCTCTCATGAGTAATTAACGACAGAATTTCCATTTTTGGGGGAACTATCCATGGAAATCAGAGTTGCATGTAATTCTCCCTTATCTCATTGAGGCTTCACAACTGACAGCAGACTTGCTTCCCCCCTCAGGAGGTGCTGATGATGTTGGATAACTACGTCCGAGACTTCAAAGCTCTAATTGACTGGATCCAACTACAGGAGAAGCTGGAAAAAACAGACGCTCAGAACAGGTGATAATGTGTTTGCTATCTAAATACGGACATTCCATAGATTCTATTGTTTTTATATATAGCTAGAAAATTATATGTTTCCGTCTACAGTGCCTTGCAAAAGTATTCATTAATTTGTTTTTTTCATTTTTTTTTTTTATGTTGCTGCCTTATGTTAAACTGCTTTAAATTACTTTTTTCCACATCAATCTACACTCCATATGCCATAATGGCAAAGCAAAAAAAAGGTTTTAACATCTTTGCAAATTTATAAAAAAAAAACAAAAAAAAAAAACTTAAATGATTCCGTTGCATAAGTATTTACTAGTGGTGTGACGAGACAATCATCCCACGAGACTGGGTTCACGAGAACGAGACCAGATGAGATTTTTAAACTTTTTTTTTTTTTTTTTTTTTTAAAGAAATCCTCAGCAATGAAATATATAGGGAAAATAGTCTTTTATTCAACTGAAAAAAAAAAAAAATGTAGATGCATTTTGAACTTTATGAAATTAAACTTTTATTTTAAGGAAATATATGCAGTAATAAACAACATTTAAACAAGAGCTTGACGATTCTGGATAAATTGAGAATCCCAGTTGTTTTTAATAAATTGGAGACCATGATTCTCTCACGATTCTGGAGAAAAAAGATTTGAAAAAAGACTAAACAAAATAACATAATTTACTAGTGGTTCTGACAAACTGTTCATTGCTTAAGTCTTTTAAAAACGTATATTCATTTAAACAAAATTTAAAAAAAAATAATAATAATAATTCAAGGAAGGAGTCAGTGTCTCAATTCATTAAGACTTGTTTTACTATTAGAATCTCCTGAATGAATGATTCAGTGACATACTTTTTTTTACACGGGCAGTTGTTGCCACTTCCTGGCGGAAAAGGTTAAGCGTTACAATACATACCAGTGTTAAGATACTTTCGTTTTGATCGCTACTGTAGACAATAAGTGTTTATATCCAAACTATAAACTTTTATCCCAGTACTTCTGTTATTTAAATGTCTGTAACACAGAAATAATGATTATAATGTGGTTGAAAAGACTGTTTGTGTTGTTCTTTCTGGATCAGCAGCAGTATAAATGCAGATTTGAATGTCTTTAACACCTGTTTCACATTGTAAGCATCAGTAAAGCGTGAGCAGCGCGTTTTGTCGCCACCCATATCAGTGAATGACAGCGTTCACGTCGGAAGCGTAATGATCGCCGACCCTCTGATTCATTAACATGGGCAGCGACAAAACGTGCTTCTCACGCTCCACTGACACTCATGTTGTGAAACAGCCATAATAGACATAGCTAAATCGTTGACATTCAGGAATAAGATTGTGTGGGTGTTTGAATCGAGATCTCGATCTTTTAAGGATTCATCGTGCAGCTCTAATGTAAACACTGCAAAATGTTTTGCAAGGACATAGTCACAAGATCTTGCGAGATCCGACTGGTCTCGCGAGACGCATCGGATCTCGCAAGATCTCTTGCCACAAGATCTCGTCACATCCCAAGTATTCGCATATCTGGAACAGTTAAAATTTAGCTCAGTAGTGTTCATATCGCTTGTAGATGTTACTACACTTTGAGTGATGTTAACCTGTGGCAAATTCAAATGAATGGGTATGATTTGGAAAGGCGCACACGTCTTAATGCATATCAGAGCAAAAACCAAGGCCTGAGGTAAAAAACAAAAACAAAAAAAAACTGCCAGTAGATGTCAGAGACTGGATTGCATCAGGCCACACATCTGGGGAAGACTTCAGAAAGAATCTGCTGCATTGAAGGTTCACAGAAGTATGTTGTCTCCATTAGTGGAAGAAGTTTGAAACAACCAGGACACTTCTTAGAGCTGGCCTTCTGGCCAAACTGAGCAATTGATGGAGAAGGGCCTTGGTTATACTGGTGACCAATCAGAAGCTGATGGTCACTGTAGTTGAGCTCCATGCTCTCATATGCAGATGGGAGAAACCTACAGAAGGACAAACGTCATTGCAACATTTCACCAATCTGGGCTTTATTGTGGTGTGGCAAGACTCAATCCTTTCCTCAGTAAAGACATGAAAACACACTTGGAATTTGCAAGAAAGCACCTAAAGGACCCTCAAACTGTGAGAAATAAGATTCTCTGGTCTGATGAACCTCAATTCCAAGCATCATGTTTGAAGGAAACCAAGCACTGCTCATCAACTGCAGAGTACTATCCCAAAAGTAAAGTGTGCTGGTAGCAGCCTCATGCTGTGGGGCTGTTTTTTCAGCGGCAGGGACTGAAACACTGGTCAGAGGAGAAGAAAAGCTCAAAGCACCAAAATATTGAGATATTGAGCCTTAATGAAAACCCAGTCCAGAGCATTCAGAACCTCAGACTGAACAGAAGGTTCAACATTTTAACAGGACAATGACCCTAATCACACAGCAAGAGTGGCTTATAGACAACTCTGTGAATGTCCTTGAGTGGCCCAGCCACAGCCTGGGCTTGAACGCAATCAAATATTTCTGATGAAACATGAAAATATCTGCCAGACCCCATCCAAGCTGACAGAGCTTGAGAGATGAAGAGGTGAGGAAAAGAATGGCAGATAATTGCCAAATGTTGATGTGCAAATCTTGTTGCATCAAGCTGTAAAGGTGCTTCAACTAAGTACTGAGTTGAGGGTATGAATACTTTATGCAATGTACTTATTTCTGTTTTTTTTTTTTTTTTGTTTTTTGTTTGTTTTTTTTAAATTAATTAAAAAAAGTAATTTAAAACAGTTTAACATAAGGTAGAACATAACAAAACGTGAAAGAATGAAGGGGTATGAATACTTTCGCAAGGCAATGTATCTATCTATATGCACATACATTCTCTTACCATGTACACAGCCTGATCAGTGAGTAATTTGTGTTGATTCACTATTTCACTGTCTCACCCCTTTACGTAATGATTAAGTGACTACAACACTAGTACATTGATTATGGTATAAAAACCAGAGCTTTTAAGTTGTGTGTCAAGCTGTAAAGTACTTCTTAGAAAGCTGTGTACATTTCTGCAGAATCTGAATGTGTCTTTTAGAAGCGTGTAAGCATGCCCTGGCCCCTGCATGTCTGTTTATTAAATATTTCTGGGAATTTTAAATGCTTTTTATATGTTTGGGGTTTGTTCTAAATCAGTACCTTTCTTTGAATGTTTTATCCTGTTCCCACAGACCCACGTCTTTAGCTTGGGAAGTCCGAAAGATGTCACCAGGGCGACATGTAATGTCCAGCCCCTCATCAGACCGTATTGTTCCATCACCTGGCGTTCGCCGTGCCCTCAATTTTGGGTAGGCTAATTCAGTTACATCCATCAAATCATTCCCTCAAGTACTCGCACGTTCTTTCTTCTTCAATTCTACCTCTTATATTCTTAGTTTTTGTTTTTTTTCAGTAGATACCCATTGTGAAAAAATACAGCTAATAATGTGGTATATAGGGAAAATACTGTTGTATAGGAATAATATTCAGTGTGTCTTCTATAATTTGCTCTCATAAAGCAAAAACTGATTTATAATGTTTTAAATCATATTTCAATTTGCATATTATTAATATTTGGTAAATGCAGCAAATATGCTGTTCCCTTTTTTTTTTTTTTTTTTTTTTTTTTTTCTCGACCTCAACTTTTTGACACTGCAATTTTAGATATAGTGTATCTGCTTGGATCTGGCCTCAACCCATTATCCCTGCTCGTTGCACGCTAATTGACACCGTCGTTTCTGTTGGCAAATTGTGGCAACTCCTAACAGAGGAGCAAGACATGATGCTCCATGCATTAGTTGTTGTCTTTTTTTTTTTAACTGATAGTGTGAAAGGAAGGCAATTGATAATGCGATTAAAATGCCACTGAATGCTCAGATGGAGAAATCAATGGCAGATATGATACATATCTTGGCCTCACTACGAGACCGGAAAGACTACGCCCGTCTGGCAGAAGCTGGGAGGAGAAGGGGAATCGATCCACAACGGCCTAAGCGTTTTGTTTAATGCGATTTTTGCCGGGTTCTCCTCAGGCTTGCACTCGAGACTGTGGGGGTGCAGATCTAAGTGTGGTTAAAGACTGCTGAAGCACGGGCATCCGTGTCTGTATTATGCTGTAATTGGACGCCGCAGGAAATGGGTATTGATCAAGACGGAGGGCCGTCGGTCTGAAGTTTCCATTTTAGTTCACAGTGTTTGAGGATGCCCGGTGCATAGATAGAGCATTTGCGATGGCCACACGTAGGGACTATGTAACAATACAGTTAAAGGGATAGTTCACCCAAAAATTACAATTCTGTCATTAATTACTAACCCTCGTGTCGTTCCAATCCCGTAAGACCTTCATTCATCTTCAGAACACAAATTAAGATATTTTTGATGAATTCTGAGAGCTTTCTGATCCTGCATAGACAGCAACACAACCGACATGTTCAAGACCCGGTAGTAGGTAGTAAGGACATTGTTAAAATAGTCCATGTGACATCAGTGGTTCAACCATAATTTTATGAAGCTACAAGAAGACTTTTTGTGCGCTTTAACAACTTTATTCAACAATTTCTGCTCTTCCATGTCAGTCTTCGAAAGAGTTCCATGATGCATACATGTGGTGTGTGTGTTGTGTGTTTACAGGGGTCCCCCACCAACTTTGGCTGTGGCCCGTCTCTCCCACACTGGACCAAGCTGGGCTGACCGAGTCAAGTGTTCCCAGTCCCTTCCTGTCCCCAGCCCAAGTGTAAACGTCCCTGCTGAAAAACCAGGTGAACAGATCTTCTCTATTGGCAGTTATTTGTTTTCAAAACCACTTGCATAAGCAGTTTTGTGTTTATACAGTTGAAGTCAAAAGTTTACATGCACCATTTAGAATCTGCTAAATGTTAATTATTTTACCAGAATTAGAGGGATCATACAAAATGCATGTTATTTTTTATTTAGTACTGACCTAAGAGATTTCACATAAAAACGTTTACGTATAGTCCTCGAGAAAGTATACATCCAGTCTGTTCAAAAATGTACATACAATTGATTAATACTGTGTTGTTACCTGATTAATCCACAGCTGTGTTTTTTTGTTCAGTGATAGTTGTTCATGAGTCCCTTGTTTGTCCTGAACAGTTAAACTGCCCGCTGTTCTTCAGAAAAATCCTTCAGGTCCCACAAATTCTTTGGTTTTTCAGCATTTTTGTGTATTTGAACCCTTTCCAACAATGACTGTATGATTTTGAAATCCATCTTTTCACACTGAGGACAACTGAGGGACTCGTATGCAGATATTACAGAAGGTTCAAACACTCACTGATGCTTCAGAAGGAAAAATGATGCATTAAGAGCGCGGGGGACAGAATGAAGATGTGTATGTTTTTTCTTATTTAGCCTAAATATCATATTTTTCTTCATTTCGTATTGCCCTTCAGAAGCTACAGAAGATACTTGCATGTTTTCCAGAAGACAAAATAAGTGAAATTTACCCTGATTTTCGAATTCAAAAAGTTTTCACCCCCCGGCTTTTAATGCATCGTTTTTTTTTTTTTTTTTTTTCTTCTGGAGTCCCTCAGTTGTCCTCAGTGTGAAAAGATGAATGTCAAAATCATAGTCATTGTAGGAAAGGGTTCAAATAAACAAAAATGCTGAAAATACAAATAATTTGTGGGACCTGAAGGATTTTTCTGAAGAACAGCGGGCAGATTAATTGTTCAGGACAAACAAGGGACTCATGAACAACTATCACTAAACAAAAAACACTGATCATTCAGCTAACAACACAGTAAGAATCAAGTGTATGTAAACTTTTGACTTCAATTATGTCCATCAATCCTTAGCAAAGAAAGATGCAGAGGGCTGGGAGACGGTGCAGCGTGGGCGTTCTATGAGGCCACGCTCCAACACCATGGTGGCCAAGGTAAGCCCCGTTCTGGCCCAAGTAAGCCCTAAAGATGACAGCGACAAGGAGAACCAGCACATCCAGCCCTCACCTCAGGAGAAATCTCAGGAGGTAAAGGAGGAAGAGCAACCCGCACCTCAAGAGCAGAGCCAAGAGATGGAAAAGACCTCCGTCATCGAGGTACTGACGTCAACCTACCTCCCTTCATTAATTATTCAGGGCTCAGGCATAGATATGAAGACTCTGTAACATCAGAATGTTTTTGTTTGGTCACAATGTGTTCATAGATACACTGTCCAGACAGGGCAGTATCAAGTGTATCCAAGCATCGATTTTGTACATGTTTATCAGATTTAATGAGGTTTATTAAATATTGACGATATAACGTCCTAGATTACGTTTGGACAATGAAGCCAATAGTGCTGTTGCAAATCCTAGTAAGCTGCTAAGCTACCTACGTCCTGCATAGGTTCAAAACAGCACCTTCTCTGAAATAGAATATCATTAGTGACTGATTTGCAGCATCTCTTACAAATATTAGTCTTGAGTTGCCTACTTTTTCAGAGCCTTGTCTTGAAATGCTGCCTCTGCAAACTTACTAGGTTTTACAACAGAGAATGTAGTTGAGACTATAGTGACTCAGAATGACTTGTTTGCATGTTTGTGGTTTTTTTATTGTACAGTTCTTGGTATGCTACATGATTGTTTTGAAATGCATGATATTGTGTAATTATTTAGCATGCTGTGTTTCTTTAGTTCGGTTTGTTTTCTTGCTGCTCTCATATTTGCCAAATGGTCTGTCATACAGATGCAGCAAGGAGTGCTGTGACATGCATGTTTGTGTTCATATTTGTGTATGCATCTGTGTGTATATTGCGCAGCCCCCAGCAGAAAATATTGAAGAGCCAGGGCAGAGTTTCAGCGCTCCCACTGAGGACACGCCACCCCCCACCTCTGACCCCACGCCACCCCCTACCACTCCGCCTTTGCAGGCCCAGTGCCCGGAATTGGATTCCGATCCAGACCCTCCTCTCGTAACCGTTTCCCAACCAGAGGAGCCGGGTACTGGGCAAGCCAAAGTAGAGCAGGGGATGGAGGGGTCGGTGTGGAAGGTTGCAGCACCGTCGGCAAAAGCGGAGGCAGCCGTCTACGTTCCCCTGGCAGCGATGACGCTGGAGTGCATGCTGGACCCCACAGAACTTTCCACCGTGAGTGCTGAGAGACACAGGCCAGGGTCAGGACTGCCGCCTAAACAAAGTCAATCCCAAAAACCTCCAGGCGAGGCAGGATTACCCCCCCTGCCTCCTCCCTTCTCTCAGCAAGTATATGTATGTGCGTGCTGACAGGGGTGAACTATTATCACTGTGAGTGGAGAACAGGAAGGCCTAGTGTTTACTGAGAGTTGCCACAGTTGTTCAAGTTTTTATTTTAGGCTTATCAAGTGTCCCCTGCACCAGTCAGACAACTTGACTGGTTTTGCCCCCATGGGCTGTCATTGACCTTGACCTCCCTTCGAGCCTTGACCTCCCAAAATCTTGCTAGATTCAGATGCCCCTACACATGTCCCTTTTCCAACAAAAGAACTGATCCTGGGGCATCTGCAGGTCTCTTACAGTCAGAGCCCCTCCAATCAATTATATTAGTGGTTCCAATTTTAAAAGTAGCTGGTTTGGTGCCATTTCTTCTAGCTTACAATCACCCTTTGTTTTGCACAGAACAGGGCCGGATTGTTTATGGAAAAGGGGTGACACAAATTTACAGATTCCAGATTAGTAAATAAGTCAATTTTATTCGCGTAGCACTTATAAGCATAGAAAGGCTGTCCAAAGTTTTGAACAAAGTAAAATAAAGACCGTAAAACCAAATGAAACGGGCAATAAAACACAAATAGAGTCAGTTTAAAATGCTAAAGAGTAAAGATGCGTTTTTTAGCAGTGACAGAAAAAGCCCAATCTCCCTTAGTTTTTAAACGGGAACGAGGGACAGATGAAAGAGCCCTGTCAGAATATCTTAAAAGTCTGGTAGATGACAAAGGAGTAAGAAGGTCTTTAAGATATGATGGAGTTTGCTCATTAAGAGCTTTAAAAACAACTAGATTTTAAACTGAATTCTAAAATGGACCGGGAGCCAATGAAGCGAAGCTAAAATTGGGGTGATGTGGTCGTATTTATTTATTTATTTATTTATTTATTTATTTATTTATTTTGCCCTGGTCAACAGCCTTGCAGTTGCATTTTGTACCATCTGGAGGCGTGTGAATTATGTCTGAGGAAGACCCAAATATAATGAATTACAATAATCTAAACGTAAGGCAATAAAAGCATGAATAACCTTCTCCAAATCTTGAAAAGACAAAAACGGTTTAAGTTTGGAAATAATCCGCAGTTGATAAAAGCTGTTCTTAAAGGCATAATTCACCCAAAAATGAAAATTCTGTCATTAGTTACTCACCCCCATGTCGTTCCAAACCCGTAAGACTTTTGTTCATCTTCGGAACACAAATAAAGATATTTTTGATGAAATCCGAGAGCCTTCTGATCCAGCATAGACAACAAGGGTCTTACCATGTTCGAAGCCCAGAAAAGTACTAAGAACATCGACAAAATAGTCCATGTAACATGGTTCGACGATAATTTTATGAAGCTATGAAAATACTTTTTGTCTTGATAACGGCAGAAGACGGTAACTCTGAGGAGAAGAATTGTTGAATAAAGTCATTATTTTTGTGTTTTTTTGCGCACAAAAATGATTCTCGTAGCTTCATAAAATTGAAGGTCAGAAAGCTATTGAATTTCAATCTTGCGAGTTTGGAACGACATGAGGGTAATTAATGACAGAATTCTCATTTTTGGCTGAATTATCCCTTTAACAGTAGAACTGATTTGTTTGGATAAACACAATTCTGAGTCCAGGATAACACCAAGGTTCCCAACCTGGGAGGAGATTGAGGGGAAATGGTTGCCCATCTACTTAATGAGACCACTCCTTAATTTTAGGGGACCAGAAACAATTATTGCTGATTTGTCCTCATTAAGTCAGAGAAAGATATTTCATAACCTTTCCTTAATGACCCAAAGACATTCCATAAGTGGTTAAATGGAATCACCAGATTTCAGTGGCAGGTATCGCTGTTTATCATCAGCTTATAAATGAAATGAAACGTGCTTCCTTGGATGTATATATAAATTAAAAAGAAGTGGGCCCAGAATAGAGCCATGAGGTACTCCACTAATACTTATGTGCTTATGTTCTTAATAACTTATGTAACTCTACAGAAAAAGACCTGTCTTTAAAGCCAGGCTCACACTACAGATGTTTAAGGCTGATTTATCCCAGATTTTCTCTTCCTGAGAATCTGAGAAAAAAATCTTGTCAGGAACCTCAGTTGGTTCCGATGTTCGGCACGGATTATCTGGTAATGTGAGCCATTTACAGATCCAACTTTGCACCTCCTGATCCGATCGCACACCAATCGGGGCTGCCCCGATCATATCAAATGTGTTTGATATTTGATATCTTGTAGTGTAAAAAGAAGCGGGCCCAGAATAGAGCCCTGAGGTACTCCACTAATAACAGGAGCCGAAGATAAAGAGAACTTATGTAACTCTACGGAAGAAAAAGACCTGTCTTTAAAGTCGGGCTCACACAACAGGAGTTTAATGCTGATTTATCCCAGATTTTCTCCTCCTGAGAATCGGAGAAAAAAATCTTGTCAGGAACCTCGGCCGGTTCCGATGTTTGGCATGGATTATCTAGTAATGAGGCATTTACAGATCCAACTTTGCACCTTCCGATCTGATCGCACGCTAATCGGGGCTGCCCCGATCATATCAAATGTGTTTGATATTTGATATCTTGTAGTGTAAAAAGAAGCGGGTCCAGAATAGAACCCTGAGGTACTCCACTAATAACAGGAGCCGAAGATAAAGAAAACTTGTGTAACTCTATGGAAAAAGACCTGTCTTTAAAGCCAGGCTCACACAACAGGAGTTTAATGCCGATTTATCCCAGATTTTCTCCTCCTGAGAATCTGAGAAAAAAATCTTGTCAGGAACCTCGGCCGGTTCCGATTGTTTGGCATGGATTATCTAGTAATGAGGCATTTACAGATCCAACTTTGCACCTTCCGATCTGGTCGCACGCTAATCGGGGCTGCCCCGATCATATCAAATGTGTTTGATATTTGATATCTTGTATTGAGTCATAAGAATCAAGAAGCGGGCCCAGAATAGAGCTCTGAGGCACTCCAATAATAACAGGAGCATAAGATAAAGGGAACTTGCGTAACTCTACAGAAAAATACCTGTCTTTAGGATGAGTTGAACTATCATAAAGCAGTACCCCTGATACCGATTAAATGCTTTAAACACCAAATAAGAACGTTATGATCTACAGTATCAAAGGCAGCTGTAAGATCAATAAGAACACTTTTAGCAAGGCTGATTCTGTACTATGATAAGCAGCGAAACCCGATTGAAATGGTTGTAACAAGTTAGAATCCAAGTACAATAATCAAATTTCTGTCCAGCACCCAACTAGCTGCAAAAAGTTCAAGACTATTGATTGGTTTAACTACTTGACCTACAAACGTAGGCCAAATGGCTTTTCTTTACACGGGATAGCTGTAGAACTGAGACGGCGACTCCTGTTTTGGCATTCCGCTTGTCTCCTGTCTCGCCCTTATAAGAGAAACCTCCAAGGGGTTAATTAAGGCTAGACCCGCAGCATTTTCTGTGAGCTACCGGCTTCCATTACTCAACGGGTGTTGGCCTCTGTACAAAACCCAGTCTGAAACAATGGAGATGGATGAGGTTTAAACGCTCAGACTGGAGCACAATCTCAGCCGTGTCGGAATCCGGAATCATTGCTTCCGAGGTCCAGACACCACCTCTCTGGGTGGGTCAGATAAGCCCTGCTCTGTTTAGACTCCAGATCTAAGACCAGCAGGCGTGTTGTTGAGAGAAATCCACCTCTTATTATGCTCGTTAGCATGACGTTTGACACTGATCTCAGCGCAGCTCCGGGCGTCTTCGTCTTCTCCCACGGCCGTCTGAAATTGGCACTCGGCATACTGTTCACTCGTCAGGTTCTGAAAGCGGGGGTCAAGTGTTGTGGCCTCTGATGGCAGTGGGTAGGATACTTTTTCCAAAATATTTTGGCAATTTACCAGTCATCACAAGTCATGAAGACCCACAGGTGCACCCGTGGAAGGAATGTATGAGCAAAAATGTGCCCCTGAACAAATCCCCCTTTTGTTACCACCCTAAAATTGGAATAAACCTCTTTAGCCTACAGGTAACTATTCTCTAGAACACTAGAGTCACCAAAACAACATAAAAACTTCCCATCTCCTCCCATCCTTACTGTGGTTGTGTGCTGCATGAATTCGTTATGCTTCCCCATGCGTGGTTTTTGTGATTGATTGCGTTTATGGCGTGTGCCTGTGTTATCATTTCACTTAATCTCCATTCGGTTTCTTGTAACATCTTTTGCATTTGTCAAGTTTTTGTGGTGCGCGGGCTTCCACCAAACATTTACGATTTGGTTGCATTTCAGAAATCTGAGTCTAGCCTAATTTCAGATGAAGTGCTGAAATGATTGCACCATGTCCTAATTGAAGTTGCGCTGCCTGGGCATGTACTCAAAAGGCCAGTGTGGCTAACTTGGCTCTGTATGGCACATTTTGCGCCTCTGTTTGGTGTGGTGACTTCAGTGGCTGAGTGCGAGTGTTTTGTGCCTGTTGTCAGCCCCAATCCATGGCTGAAGTTTTGGCTAAGAAGGAAGAGCTGGCCGATCGCCTGGAAAAAGCTAACGAAGAGGCAATCGCAAGTGCCATCGCTGAGGAGGAACAACTGACACGGGAGATCCAAGCGGAAAACAACGAACTGGAGACTGACAACGAGAGCGACTTCTCGGTAAGTCAACAATTAACCCTAGTGGTTTATATGGCCGATTACAACAACATCAATTTTCTTTGCTCTTTTATGTCTGAACTTAGCGTCATTTTCGTTTTGCTCTCTCAAAGGCAAGTATCGGGAGTGGAAGTTGTGGCTTGAATTTAGACTGGAGCGAGATGCTAGCTGATTATGACGGTAATTATGCGATTAGCATATGCATTGCTAACTGTATGTAAAAGTTCGTAAGCGAATTGTTTATTTAATGACAGAAAATGATATTTCCAAAATTGCTGGAATGAAATGAATATTTATTTTACATAATATATTTCTGGAAAAATCTGCTTTTTTTCTGTTTATGTAATATAAAAAGAGCTACTTTTTCTTGCTGTCATTATTTTATTTTTTTGAAGAATGCATGCTTTTATAGATTTTGCATAAATTGCATTTAATCAAATTACATAAAACACTTCGCTCACAGCACTGGATGCTGATGATCTCAAAGTGACAGGTGTGATATATCGGTCTAACACTTCGTGTAAATGTTATATTACATCACTTGCTTTTTTGACAGCTCGAGAGCCCTGGCGTCAGAGCACCTCATGGGGTGACATGGTGGAGGAGGAGCCGGCTCGCCCGCCGGGTCATGGCATTCACATGCACGAGAAGCTGTCCTCTCCTTCACGCAAACGGTAGCAAAGTCACATAGTCCCATGTGTTGCAGGATAATGTTACAGAACGGTTCTTTTATTGGCTAAGAAAAGATTCTTTAAAATGATAATATTACCAATTGAAGTGCAGTTAATTGTAATTTTAAAACAATTTTCGAACACTTGCCCAATCTTCAATTGTTCGGGAAAACAGTTAGTCCTGTTCCCAAACCTACACCATTGTGACAGTGTTATTATGTTCACTTAAACAAAAAGACTGCAATTCCACTGTGTGACACTAGTGATGCAAAAATTAAACGTTTCAGTTTTTCAATACTGTGTGAATGAAAATAGACATTGTATAGAATTAAGTTTCTGCCACAGAATAAAAAAACTCTAAAGTTTGCAAAGATTCAGCTTTATGTTTGACAGCTCAGATGTTATTTCTCTTGATTGTGAGGTTTTTTTTGTTTATGTTTTTTGTAAGTTACAAGATTTAAACTGAAAAAAGTCGTAAATAAATAAATAAAATTCTGAGATGTTGACTCAGAAATGTGATCAATAAAGTAACTCTAAATAACTAAATAAAATAAGCTCTTGGTTTCCGTAGAATTGTAAATCATAAGTTTACGTCTAGCAGTTTTACTTCTTTCTCCGAATTGAGATGTAAACTTGCAATTTCCAAAAAAAAATGTCCAAACAGTGCAATAAATTCGCTATTGTGAGGAACAAATTTAGAATTGTGACGTTAACTCAGAACTCAGAAGTTAAGTCAGCACTGTGAAATATAAAGGCACTTTTATTTATTTATTTTTTTTTTAATTATGAGATGTAAACTGAAATTCCAAGAAAAAAAAGTCAGAATTGCCAAAAAAACCCCCCATTTAATTAAATAATTAAATAAAAAAATAAATACAATTGAGTTGTTAACTCATTGTGATCAGTAAAGTAACTCTAAACAACTAAATAAAATAAACTATTAGCTTCCATGGAAGCGTGAATCATAAGTTTACATCTAGCAATTGTACTTCTTTCTCTGAATTGAGATGTAAACATGCAATTTGCAAAAAAAGTGTCCAAACAGTGCAGTAAATTCACTGATGTGAGAAACAAATTCAGAATTGTGTCAGGCTGACTCAGAACTCAGAAATTAAGTCAGCATTGTGAAATATAAAGGCACCTTTATTTATGTATTTTAATTTTGTGACGGAAACAGGCTTCCATACAATTGTGATCTTATACCTCATATTTCTTGATGTTGATTAGTTTTTGTTTTTGTTTTTTTGTTTTTTTTTAATTATGAGGTGTAAACTGAAATTCCAAGAAAAAAAGTAAGAATTGACAAACAAATAAATAAATACAATTCTGAGACGTTAACTCAGAATTGTGATTAGTTAAGCAACTCTGAATGACTAAATAAAATAAACTCTTGGCTTCCATGGAATTGTGAAACATAAATTTTCATCTAGCAGTTCTGCTTCTTTCTCTGAATTGAGATGTAAACCTGCAATTTCCAAAAAAAACATGTGCCAAACAGTGCCATAAATTCACTATTGTGAGGAACAAATTCAGAATTGTGACATGTAGACAACAATCAAATCATGAGATGTTAACTCAGAATTCCAAGAAAAAAAGTAACTTTAAGAAAAACTTAAGAAAAATGTCCAAACAGTTACAGGAATTCACTACTGTGAGGAAAGAAATCAGAATTGTGAGATGTTAACTTAAAACTCAGATAGCTATAAATAAAGTCAGCACTGTGAGATATAAAGCCACATTATCGTTATTATTTATTAATTTAATTTTTATTTATTTTAATTTTAGTGAAAGAAATAGACTGCCGTACAATTGCGATCCTACACTTCATAAGATTTCTTGATGCTAATTAGTTTTTTGTTTAATTATGAGATATAAATTGAAATTCCTAGTAAGAAGTCAGACTTGCAAAGAAAAAAAATAATAATAAAGTAAAATCCTGAGATGTTAAACTCAGAATTGTGAGAAATAAAGAATGGATACTAAGAGAAAAAGAGTCAGTATTGCAACAAATTCACGATCTAGAAAAAAAAATGGTCACATGTTAACTCAAAACTTGAAATTCCAAGAAATAAACTCTTGGCTTCCATGGAATGTGAAGCATGAGTTTAAATCTTGCAGTTCTGATTTTTTTTTTTTTCTCTGAATTATAAGATATAAACTCGCAATTTAAAAAAAAAAAAAAAAAAAAAAAAATGTCTGAACAGTGTCATAAATTCGCTACTGTGAGGAAAGAAATCAGAATTGTGAGATGTTAAGCGAAAACTCCGATTGCTAGAAGTAAAGTCAGCATTGTGAGATATAAATTCACATTATCATTATTATTTATTAATTTAATTTTATTTGCTTTAATTTCTTGACAGAAATAGGTTTCCATACAATTGTGATCCTGCACTTCATTATATTTCTTGTTGTTGATTTATTTATTTTATTTTATTTTTATTTTTTTTAAATTACAAAATGTGTATTGAAATTTCTAGTAAGTCGGAATGTCAAAAAAAATCAAATAAAATAATTGAAAATAAAATAAAGTCCTGAGATGTTACCTCAAAATTGCGAGAAATAAAGTAAATTTGATTCTAAGAAAAAAGTTAGTATTGCAACAAATTCAGAAATCTAGAAAAAAAATGGTCACATGTTAACTCAAAACTTGGAATTCTAAGAAATAAACTCTTGGCTTCCTTGTGAATCAAGAGTTTAAATCTTGCAGTTCTGACTTCTTTCTCTGAATTATGAGATATAAAACTCGCAATTTAAAAAAAAAATATCCGAACAGCATCATAAATTCACTACTGTGAGGAAAGAAATCAGAATTGTGAGATATTAAGTGAAAACTAAAGTCAGCATTGTGAGATATAAATTCACATTATCATAATTATTATTTGTTAATTTTACTTTTACTTTTACTTTTTTTTTTTTTTTTTTTTTTTCATGGCAGAAGTAGGCTTCCATACAGTTGTGATCCTACACCTCATAATATTTCTGTTGTTGTTCTGATGTTGATTAGTGTTTTTCTTTTTTCTAAATTATGAGATGTAACCTGAAATTCCAAAGGTAAAAAATCAAATCCTAAGATGTTCATTCCTATTTATTTGTTTGTTTGTTTGTGATCCTACACCTCATATTTCTTCTTGATTATATAGTGTTGATTATATAATGCACAATTACAAATGTAAAAACATTATTCTTAGTGCTGTCAATTTAAATAGTTAATTTAGTGTATTATATTCAAAAATTATAATAAAATAAAAAAATGTATTATGGCCATTTTCATACATACTATTCAGTTTGATTTTGACATGCCATGAATTTTGAATTTTATATAGTAATTAGGGCTGTCAAATCGATTAATCGTGATTAATCGCATACAAAATAAAAGTTTGAGTTTGCCTAATATATGTGTGTGTGCTGTGTGTAATTATTATATATACATAACAATTACACACAGTACACACACGTATATTAGGCAAACTCAAACTTTTATGTATGCGATTAATCGCGATTAATCGATTGACAGCCCTAATTGTAATACTTTCATTTGCCAAAATAATGTAATGTCTTGTAATGCAAGTAATCTTCATTTGACAGTGTTTTATTAGTGAATTTTAATACTTTTTAATACTTGATTGTGATTAATTAATCTGAATATCAAGTAAATCGATTAAAATGCTTTAATCTGTTTGTTGTCAGAACCATTGCAGAGTCGAAGAAGAAACATGAAGAGAAACAACTCAAAGCCCAGCAGCTCCGAGACAAACTGAGAGAGGAGAAGACCCACAAGCTGCAGAAACTTTTAGAAAGGGTATATTTTTCCCTTTAACACCTGTAGACACAGCTCATTTCGCCTCGGCCACAGGGGAAAATCCTATATGCACAGATGTTGAAAGAATCACTTAACAGCCATTTTAGTCGTTCAGGGTGATTCACTCCTGGTGAGACTCATAAATCCGATGCCGGTGACTCTGTAGAAAATGTTTGTTTTTATTCCGCTCCGTTCTTGTCGGAGGAGTGAGATCTAAGACAATTTTGAGTATTTATATATCCGCACTTGAAGTGGGCCACTAACATGTGTTATTCACACCCCTGACAAGTCTGACTTCTACTGTCTGTTTTGCTGGGATTTGATCTTTTTGTGTGTCTCTTTCTTTCTCAGGAGAAGGAGGTGAGGAAATGGAAAGAGGAGCTGTTGGATCAGAGGAGGAGGATGATGGAGGAGAAGCTGCTTCATGCCGAATTCAAGCGAGAGCTTCAACTCCAGGCCATCGTGAAGAAAGCACAGGAAGAGGAGGCGAAGGTCAGAAGTTTTCAACTTATGAGGATAAAACATTTGTTTATTTAAGTCTGATACCACAGTGATATTTCTATTGCGTAAACTTGTTAATTTTTTATTAGGGAAGCTCTGTGCTAAGACTATTTTTATGTTTATAATTTGTTTAGGTGAATGAAATTGCGTTCATCAACACTTTGGAAGCCCAGAATAAGAGACACGACGTTTTGGCAAAACTAAACGAATACGAACAACGACTTAATGAGCTGCAGGAGGAACGCCAGCGCAGACAGGAAGAAAAGCAAGCTAGGGATGAAGCTGTTCAGGTAGAAAGCTTGCCTCTTTTTATTTGTTTAATGTGCTAAATGTGTGATATTTTTTTTTTTTTTTTTTTTAAATATTTATTATATTTTTCAGGAGCGTAAGAGGGCCTTGGAAGCGGAGCGGCAGGCGCGGGTGGAGGAGCTTCTGATGAAGAGACGGGAACAAGAGGCCAGAATTGAGCAACAGCGGCAGGAGAAGGAGAGGGCGAGGGAAGACGCAGCTCGGGAGAGAGCCAGGTCAGCATCGTGTCCTGCCAAACAGACCAGAATCCTGATTCAGCTGAACACAAGGACAGAAAGGACCAGTGCAAAGAACTCAAGGGGATTTAGGCTTTGAGAAACTGCCTGATTTGGGGAATGTTTTGTGTAACACTTATCCAAACTAATGGAGTCAATATAATTTTTTATTTTTTTTTCAGAGTTAAAGGGATAGTTCAACTAAAAATGAAAATTCTGTCATTAATTACTCACCCTCATGTTGTTCCAAACTTTTAAGATATTTTTGATGAAATCTGAGAGCTTTCTGACCCTGCATGGACGGCAACATAACTGTTCAAGGCCCAGAAAGGTAGTAAGGACATCGTTAAAATAGTCCATGTGACGTCAGTGGTTCAACCGTAATATAATCTTAATTTCTTTTCTTCCGTGTCTTCCGTGTCTTGGACGCGCATTCACAAGAGTATCACAACTCGGACTGACTGACTGAAAACTGACACGGAAGAGAAGAAATTGTTGAATAAAGTCATTTTTTTTTTTTCCTTGTGCACAAAAAGTATTCTTGTATCTTCATAAAATTACGGTTGAACTACTGATGTCACATGGACCATTTTAACGATGTTCTTACTACCTTTCAGGTATG
Organism: Cirrhinus mrigala; assembly: GCA_036247105.1. Classification (NCBI taxonomy): domain Eukaryota; kingdom Metazoa; phylum Chordata; class Actinopteri; order Cypriniformes; family Cyprinidae; genus Cirrhinus; species Cirrhinus mrigala. Next base: position 8,097,782 of record CM070031.1, read on the forward strand.
GAATGGCATTAGGGTGAGTAATTATTGACAGATTTTTTTTTTTTTGGGGTGAACTATACCTTTATTACTTTTATTCAGGAAAGGGGCATTACATTTATGTTCAGGGTTTGACAATAAGGAGTGCCCGATGGCCCGGGGCCAGCGTGAAAGACACTCAGGGCCACTGCCACGGCGTCACAAACGTTTATCATTTGCACGTGTTTTTAAGCTTTGTTAATTTAAAATTTCAAGCCATCACAGAGAGACATGTCTCTGACGGACAAGTAGCCTACAAAAGCATGCCAAAATACTCGTCTTGACGATTAACTTTGTTGTTTAACAATGGTTAATCTATATTTAATTTATACAGTAGAGATGCACCGATCGACCGAACATATTTCAACTGGTCTCTGTTCCGAGCTTGCACACGAACTGCATGCAATCATTTTTCAAAATGTTGTGCGTGGAAATATTACAAACTCTTGAAACATCCGTTAACAGAGAAGATCGCGGTTCACAATGCGCGAAATTTAGGAAATATCTTTTTATTTATAATAAAATATTAATGATAATGAAAGAATTTTTGAACGAACAAATAATGTTTGAACTTTATATTTGTTAGGCTAGTAGGTTTTGCTGTGGTATCGAAATTGAAATCGAGAATTGTACAATTTAACTGGTATGCAAAATTTTGGTGTCATATGTTATCTTTTATTTTAAAGGGGTCATCGGATGCTAAGTTCACTTTTTCGTGTTGTTTGAACATTAATGTGTGTTGGCAGTGTATGTACAAATCTACCCTATAATGATAAAAATCCATGCAGTGGTTTTTAATTAATCTGTAAAAATAATATCCCCTTTTTCAAATCGAGCCATTCTTAGATGCCTGTCGGTGTACCGTCACACCGACAGAGGCCGCTCCCACGATAGTTGATTGACATGAGCTCTTACCTCAGATCAGCTGTAACAGTCCAGGAACCTTCCTTGTTTCGATGCCGAAGCAGGGATGTAAGTTAGATTGAGCGATTGAGGTGTTGTGTTGCTGGATGTAATAATGAACATAATGGTCGTCATTTACTCCCGACATCTGAGCCACTGAAGATGCAGTAGATTACATTTGTTTGTGAATGGAATGCGCCTCCCGATCGACATATATCCGTCTATGTTCGTGCAAATCTTTCGTGATCCAGCTTCACTTACAGCAGAAGTGTGTATAAGCGTTTTTTATGAATCTTTGCGATCGCCTTTCCTTATAACGTGGTATTTAGGAAGTTTAGTGGCTAAATGCTGCTAAAGTAAACAGACTCGTCATTCCACAGAGAGTAGAGGGGGTGGGGCGAGCAGAGCTCATTTGCATTTAAAGGAACAACCCCTTAGAATATGATTTTTGCAGAGCTCATTTTAACAAGATTAAAAGGGTATTGTTTTACAAAACTTTGAGAATTTTTAATCAAAGTATATTAGAGACTTTTCATTAAGACCCTAAAGAATCATATCAACTTGTGGAAAATGGGCATCCGATGACCCCTTTAATAAATAAGCTTATGAGTCAAAAACTATGATAACAGCAACTATTTAAATTTTTTTTTTGTGTGTCAGGGCCAGTAAAAATTTTGACCGGGCAAGTAAAAATTGGAATCACTGCCGGGCCAGTAGAAAAAATGCTTAGCGTTAAGCCCTGATGTTTCAGAAGATTTCTATCTCAAATAAATGCTGTTTTTTTTTTTTTATTTTTTTTTTAATTATTATTATTATTGTTATTATTATTATTATTTTTTTTACTTTCTATTCATGAAAGAATTCTAAGAACAATCTTGGAAATACAAATAGTCACATTGTTTCCACAAAAATATTATCTGTTTTCAACATTGATGATAAGAAATGTTTCTTGAGCAGCAAATCAGCATATTCGAATGATTTCTGAAGGATCATGTGACACTGAAGACTGGAAGCTGGAAATACAGCATTGACATCACAGAATAAAATTGCATTTTAAAAAATATTAAAAAAAAAAAAAAATAATAATAATAATATTTGTAAGTAAGTGCAGCCTTAGTGAGCATAAGTGGAAAAAATCATTGAAAAATATTACTGACCCTGACGTTTTGAAAGGTAGTGTATGTTGTTTCTTGCGTCATAACCACACTATAATCTGTAACAGGACAGTTTAACTAAACAAGACTTAAATAACCACAAAACTTTGAATCTAAAAGGTCATGTAAACCTTTTATATATTGAATACTTTAAGATCTGTATGGGTTAGATGTGGTTTCTTGTTTTATGTTCTATTTGAATTTTTTTTTTCCCCCTTTGTTGTACACTCCATAGGGACCGTGAGGAGCGTTTGGCTGCTCTTAGCGCAGCTCAACAGGAAGCCATGGAAGAACTACAGAAGAAAATCCAAATGAAGGTAAACTAATCTAATTTCTGACACCATTTTTAATGTCTCATTCCCCTTTTTCAAAAATACTGATCTTTGGATAAAACTGCTATTATGGAGTGTTTAAGGGATAGTTCACCCAAAAAGGAAAATTACTGCATTATTTATTCCCACTCAAGCCATCCTAGATGACTTGGATGACTTTCTTCTTTTAGACGAATATAATTCAGTTATTTTAAAAAATGTTCTGGCTTTTCCAAGCTTTATAATGGCAGTGAATGGCTGTTGATATTTTGAAGTCCAAAAAAGTGCATCCATCCATCATAAAAAATACTCCATATGGCTGGCGGAAGCTAGAGATTACAATTTATAAAGTTTTAAATATGGATATTTTTTTTACACAAACGCATCGATTTGCTTCAGAAGGCCTTTATTAACCCCAGGAGTCATGTGGAGTACTTTTTATGATGGATGGATGCACTTTTTTGGACTTCAAAATCCCAACACCCATTCATTGCCATTATAAAGGTTGGAAGAGCCAGAGCATTTTTTTTTTTTTTTTTTTTTACATTACTCTCATTGTATTTATCTAAAAGAATAAAGTCACTCCTAGGATGGCTTGAGGGTAAGTAAATAATTGGGTGATTTTAATTTTTGGATGAACTATCCCTTTATTTTCACTGACAAATGATTTTTGTCAACATTTTGTCACAGACGAAAAACAAGGCAATATCGAAAATAAAAAACAGTTTTATTGACAAAAGCTGTGAACATCTATTGACCTTTTCATCAATGAATACAAATTGTATTATGTGTTGTATTGCTTGTTCAAAACCTCAGATATCATTCATATTAATAGATTAATATATGTTTTGTCCATGAGTATATAATGAGAAAAATTGGAAATTTTAGAAAAATGCTTACTTAATGCATTACAATTTAACTAAATCTGTTAGGTTTTAGACTGTAGAGCAACTAGAGCAAAAGTAAAACAAGAAATCAAAATTGGCTGTTTTCAGCATGACGAGAGCAGCCGCAGACACATGGAGCAGATCGAGCAGAGGAAAGAAAAGGCCGCGGAGCTGAGCAGTGGAAGACACGCCAACACTGACTACGCCCCCAAACTCACCCCTTATGAACGGAAGAAGCAATGCTCACTCTGTAACGTTGTGGTACGTACTGCATTATAAGATTTTTAGGGGTTTTGTTGGCAACTAGGAATACTGTCCCAGTCAAAGATTAAGAACATTTTAGCCGCTCCAGACGAAGATTCCTGCAAGGATGCACAGTCCGTCTTTGTTGCATTGCCAGGCAGAGTACATAAAATCACAGACTACAAGGTGATTCAGAGGAGTTTCATAGAGAATGCATGTAAATGAGAATTTAACTGCATTAATTAAACATGAACTCTGGGCGGAGATTAATAGCTGGGCGTGATTATGCTTTTCAAGCGACAGGCAACAAATCTTTGAGTGGCCCCATTTATCTCTGACGCGCCCTGCTTTTACTGCAACTGGGGCCAGACACCTTGGAGCTTCAAACTGACATCAGATTAAGCGCTGGGGAGAATGAAATCTTGTTAAAAATGTCAGATGACCTTGGCCAGGCTCTGACACCAGAGATCATCTTTAGGTCAGCGGGAAGCACTCTAGTTAATGACATTATACACAGACTGTCCTGTGTGGGCTCGACTCCAGGACTCAAAGGAGACAAACAACACAAGCATCCAGATACTGTTGTCCTCACCTGCTATAGAAACAAAACTTTACTACTTTTCGGTTTAATTCTAGTGCAGGTTTTTCGCTTTAGGTCAGTTTCATGCAAAACACCTTTCAGGTACGATCCTCTTGGAGTAAGGGTTAGTTCAACCAAAATTGAAAGTCATCATAATTTTCTCAGCCTTATGTTGTTTCAGACCTGTCTTGCTTATGTTCTTCTATGGAATACAAAAAAGTTTAGGTTTTCAAATTTCGTTTATGTCCTTTTTGGCACTTTATAGCACTTCGACAATATGAAGGTGAGTAAATCATTTTTGGGAGTATTATACCTTTATCCGTCTTGAGTCAGTTCTCAATAGTGATCACCTTTTCTGTGGTTTGAACCAAACAACTTCATCGGTTGTTAGAAACGTTCACCCAAACATAAAAATGGTCATCATTAACTCATCCTCATATAGTTTAAAACCTGTATGATTTTCATGTGTGGAACACAAATTTAGATGTTTTATTGGTGGTGAGAGTTCAAGATCTGCCCTTGTGGAGTCTGAACCCCACAACCTTATTGGTTATTGGAAAAGTTCACCCAAAAATAGAAATTCTGTCACCATTTACTCATCCTCATGTAATCTGAATGACTTTCATGTATGGAACACAAAAGGAGAGGTCTTGATGGTGGTAAGAGTTCAGGCCTTATGGGGTTTAAACCTCACAACCTTATCAGCTATTGAAAAAGATCATCTGAAAATAAAAATTCTGTCATCATTTACTCATCCTTATGTAATCTGTGTGACTTTCATGGGTGGAACACAAAAAGAAAAATCATGGTGAGAGTTCAAGATCAGTCTTATCGGTTATTGGAAAAGTGCACCCAAAATTAAAAATGGTCATCATTTTCTCATCCTCATGTAGTTTAAAACCTGTTTGACTTTTGAGTGTGGAACACAAAAGTAGATGTTTTTGATGGTGGTGAGAGTATAAGATCAGCCCTTATGGAGTTTGAACCCCACAACCTTATCGGTTATTGAAAAAGCTCATCTGACATTAAAAATTGTCATTTACTCATCCTTATATAATCTGTATTCAAGATCAGCCCTTATGGGATTTGAACCCCACAATCTTATCAATTATTAGAAAAGTTCACCCAAAAGTAAAAACGGTCATTTACTCATCCTCATGTAGTTTAACACCTGCATGACTTTCACAAAAGGAGATGTTTTGATGGTGGTGAGAGTTCAAGATCAGCCCTTATGGGTGTTTGAACCCCACAACCTTATCAGCTATTGAAAAAGATCATCTGAAAATAAAAATTCTGTCATCATTTACTCATCCTTATGTAATCTGTGTGACTTTCATGGGTGGAACACAAAAAGAAAAATCATGGTGAGAGTTCAAGATCAGTCTTATCGGTTATTGGAAAAGTGCACCCAAAATTAAAAATGGTCATCATTTGCTCATCCTCATGTAGTTTAAAACCTATTTGACTTTCGAGTATGGAACACAAAGGTAGATGTTTTTGATGGTGGTGAGAGTATAAGATCAGCCCTTATGAGGTTTGAACCCCACAACCTTATCGGTTATTGGATATATTCACCCCAAATAAAAATTCTGTCATTATTTACTATTTAAATTTTGTCATTATTTACTCATCCTTATGTAATCTGTATGACTTGATGGTGGTGAGAATTCAAGATCAGCCCTTATGGGATTTGAACCCCACGATCTTATCAGTTATTAGAAAAGTTCACCCAAAAGTAAAAATGGTCATTTACTCATCCTCATGTCGTTTAACACCTGCATGACTTTCATGTGTGGAACACAAAAGGAGATGTTGTGATGGTGGTTAGAGTTCATGGTCAGCGCTTATGGGGTTTGAACCCTACAACCTCATCGGTTATTGAAAAAAATCATCCGGAAACAAAAATTCTGTCATTTACTCATCCTTATTTAATCTGTATGACTTTCATGGATTGAACGAAAAATGAAAAATTGTTATGGTGGTGAGAGTTCAAGATCAGTTCTTAGGGGGTTTGAACCCCACAACCTTATCCGTTACTGGAAAAGTTCACCCAAAAATAAAAATTGTAATAATTTATTCATCCTCTTGTAATCTGTATAACTTTAAGCTAACTTCAAGCTTTTGCTTACCAGCCTAGATCTTTTAAGCTATACCAGCCCAGTTTCTCATAATGAACCGAACCATTACATGAATAATAGAGACATTCAACAGAAACGGAGGCTCGTATGCTTTCACATGACCTCTTGAGTTTTCAGGACAGGTGAGCTGCCCTACAAACTCAAGAGGTGATATTTGAGCTGATGAAAAACAGTGCCTGAGGCGCCGATACATTCAGAAGTGAGCTGTCAAAGCTCTTTGGTCATTTTAGTTATCAGTTATTCACCAGTGTTTTCTGATTTTCTGCCTCTTATGAGAGGTGTCTGTCAGCTCTGCAGATGTCCATCAGGATCAAGGGATCATATTTAGCTTTAAAGGGTTGGAACATATGTCTTGATACCTGAGAACTGTCAGGCCGTGAATGATGCCTAAACGCATTGTGCGGTGGATTTGTATTTTTCAGGCCCATGGCTTTATATTTGGCGAATCATGATCCCCGACCTCTGTGTTTGTGTTGCAGATCACCTCTGAGGTCCACCTGTTCAGTCACATTAAGGGAAAGAGGCACCAGCAGGCAGTGCGGGACAGCAGCAGCATTCAAGGGCGGGAGCTGTCCGACGAGGAGGTGGTGAGTCTCCCCCACAAAACAAAACAAAACAAAAAAAAAAAAAAAAACAGAAGAAACCAAGGACTCCCATAAGAGTCTGTAGTGAAAATGGATTAGATGTACTTTGCAATGTGAAATAAATATTAAATATGTGACTAATGAAAATGACAATAAAAAGATTTGAAAAATATATATAAAAGGCCAAACTGAGTTAGATATTTTTAATAATTTAAAAAATCTAAACAAATGTAAATAACATATATATATATATATATATATATATATATATATATATATATATATATATATATATATATATATATATATATATATATATATACACACAAAATATTTAATATTTAATACTTTTTAATATTTAACACTTTTTAATTTGTTTATATAAACATACATATTTTTATTTTATTTGTTTATTGCAAACTTTATTACAAATAATTCACATAAAAATAAAAATAAATAGATTTCAATTTGCCTCAAGTAAATGCAATTTTTAATTAGTCATTGAATACATTTGTTTGCTTTTATTGTGTAATAAAAGCAAACAATTCAATAATTCTGAATTGACTTTTTTTCTTTTTAAAGTATTTTCAAAATAAAAAATAATAAAATATTATAAAATTATCATTTTTATGTTTTTAATTTATAAATAATACACACAAAAAAGCTAACAAAATGTAACATTTCATTTTGATTTTATATACAAATATGAATTCTTACATTCAGTATTCATTATATTCTTTAAAAGGTTAAAAACTGAAGGTAAAAGGTAAAAATTGCTTAATGTAAATAGTTCTGGTATTGCCCATGTTTTACACACATATATACACATTATAAATTGTATATATACATTTTTAAGGTATTTTTTAATATATTAAACATACAATTATTATAAAATTGTATAATTTTATTTTAGATTTTTCATTTTTTTAAGTATATTTTTAGTATAAAATAATACATTATTATAAATTATACGTACAATTATTATTTGTTTGATGTTATTGCAGATTTTTTTTCAATTGTATTTTTTAAATTAAATAATTAATTATTAATAAATTCTGCATACAATTATTATAAAATTGTTTGATTTTATTATAGATTTTTTTCCAACTATTATAAATAAAACGTACATTTTTAAAGTATTTTTTAAAAATAAAAATAATAAATTATTATGTATTATACACACAATTATTATAAAATTGTTTGAGTTGAATTTTAAGTTTTCCAAATTGTCAGTATTTTTCCAATTATTTTAAATGATACATTTAAAAAATATATGAATGAATAATGGTCATAAACTATACATGCAGTTATTATAATATTGTTTGATTTTATTGTAGATTTGTCATTATTTGTGTTTTTTCCAAAATGTTGTTAGATATATTTTTTTGAATTATTACAAATGATACATACAATTTTTAAAGTATTTTTAAATGCAAAAATAATAATTATAAATTATGCATACAATTAATATACGGTTGTTTGATTTTATTGTAGATTTTACATTATTTTTATTTTTTTAAGTGTTTTCAAAATACAAAATAATAAATATAGTAATTTCTACATGCAATTATTATAAAAAATTTTTTTTATTTTTTTTTTTTAGATTTTTCATTATTTAATTTTTTTCCAAAACGTCTGTATTTTTTTTAGTTTGTTTGTTTGTTTGAGTTTTTTTTTTTTTTTTTTTTTTTTTTGTTTTTTTGTAATTAATACAAATGATACATACAATTACATACAAAAAAGCAAACAAAATATAACATTTCATTCTGATTTTATATACAAATATGAATTATTAAAGTTATTATTCATTGTATTTATTGAAAAGCTTAAAACATTACTTGAATATTTGGAGGCACCTCACCTAAATAATTTCACTCTTGCCCATGTTTCTCACACAAACAGTACGCACACACTCCATTCAAGTTCATTTTTATGGGATACGTTTCATTTTATGATTTTGCACATCATTTTTCATACCCATAAGGGTTGAGAGCATGAACACCAACTTTCCCATATTTTCCCCAGTTTGTGGGACCGTAAAAGGCTACAACCGAATCAACGCTAATAGTGTTTGTGTATAAGGCACGGGGTGAGATCACCCAGCCTTGTCTCTGGGCTTGACGGAGTGCCTTTCCTCTGAACGGCGCTCGTTAAATGCGGGATCTCTCACCGCAATATGAGATTGGCTTTCACACTGGGCTGCTTTGTACGGTTGACAACTGTTGGCGCTATATGTCGCACCTTTGGCCCCTGGACCTCCTTCATTCGAACCTTTTTTCAGCGAGTAATATTTAAACCCCCACTGCTACCTCTAAATCATTAGCCTTGGCTGCGGCCACCTATTTCTCAGCCTGACAGCGTGATAAACACACATTCGAGTTGCCGCGCCATGTCTTGCAACCGCGCGACACACGTCATGTGCGGCGGACTTAATGAGGCCTGTGGAGCTTGATGTATGTAATTGAATTAACCATTCACATGGAGCTAGTTTTTAAACAACATTCATTTGTTT